>PVLD010000799.1:0-246305 GCA_004027595.1 Dinomys branickii
GGAGGGGAGCCTCCTCTGTGGTACTTCCTACCTTTTCATGTGGGCAAAGAAGGGGGATGAATTTACTGGGGTGCACTGTCTCCCCCAACTGTGGGAGGTGGGGCTGCCCCCAAAGCCTCCCATGTGCTCCCAGGTGCCCCAGCCTAGTCAGTGACATTCTCCCCTCCCTGGGGCAAAAGGAGGGATGTGAGCGTGTCTTCTGGGGGAACGTGGAGCAGGGCACACAGGCCAGCTGCTAAGTGGGGACCTGCCTGTATCTTCACAGGGCACCCACGATCCTACTCCCTGTGTCTGTGGATCTGACAATTTCAGGGACCTCCTGGGAGTGGGACAGTGCAGTGCCTGCTTAGTTCACTGAGCAGCATGGCCTCACAGTCTGTCCATGCTTCAGCAGGGTCAGGTTTCCTTTCTTTCTTACTTGTATTTATTTATTTTCGGTGTTTTTATTTCTTTTATTATTTATTTATTTATTTTTGCGGTACTGGGGATCGAACTCAGGACCTTGCGCTTGCCAGGCAGGCGCTTTTTGAGACAGGGTCTCACTATGCAGTTCAGGCTGGCCTTGAACTCATTGTGAACCTCCTGCCCCAGCCTCCCGAGCGCTGGGATTACAGGTGTGCGCCACCACTCCCGGCTGTTTTCATCTTTTGGCAGTGAGTTGTGTTCCTGTGGACAGCTGTGCACGTTTTTGCACACCCGTGTTTTCTTCACTCTGGCGGACACACCTAGGAGTGGGATTGCTGGCGAGTCCGTACTTAATCTCCAGCTTGCCCCACCCCATACTGGGGATTGAATCTGGGACCTTCACGCTGTGCCGCACCCCCAGTATTTTGAGACAGGGTCTCCCTAAATCACTAAGTTACCCACGTTGAGTTTGAACTTGCCAGCTTCCTCCTTCAGCCGGGCAGAACTGAGACGACAGGCGTGTGCCTCTTGCTTTAGTCTTTGCAGACAGATTTGCAGTGGCCCGGGACGGCCCCTGGGTCATATAGCCCAACAGTGTACCAAGAACCCCACGGCGCTCCGGGAGGGGGCGGGGCTTGGTCTCCGCCCTCCCGCACCTGCGCGGACTACTGGGCCTTGAGCGCCCGGGTGGGGCTCGCGGGCGGGCTCCTCCCTCCTTCCCTCCCTCCTCCTCGGGAAGCGACCGACCCGAGACCGCGCCCAGCCCCGCCTCTTCCACTTTCCTTCCTGGACGCACTGGGACCGAAGAGCAGGTCGCGCCTGCGCAGACGCCCCCCTGGCCGAAGGTGCAGGTGCCTCCCGGGCACACCTGGTGCGGGGCGGAGGGCGGAGAGCGGGAGGAGGGGAGGAGGGAGAAGAAGGGCGAAGGAGAGAAAGGGGAAAAGAGGAAGAGCAGGGAGGAGCTAGGGAGCCGAGGAGGAGAGAAGGAAGAGGAAAGGAGGAACAGGGCAGGAGGCCCGGCGATTTCCTTGCGAGCCAGGCTTCTTGCCCACCGCGGACCCCACTTGCTGGGAAGCCCCAAGGTTGCTCCCTTGGAACTCAGCGAACCCAGCAGGGCCCAGTCTGCCTGGCGCCGTCCGGCTCCCAGGGCACCGCCTAGCCCTACACCTTCACACAGGTGCGGGTGGCCTCAGGACTCGGCCCGGCGTGCTCTGCGGGGCGTCTTGCCCTCTGCCTGCGCTGTGCCAGGAGCTTCCTCTTTCACGACAACCACACCTGTCTCCAAGAATTGTCCAGTGTGCCCGGGGAGGGATCAGAACTGTCCCACCCAAGGGGCTGACAGTGGGATGGGAGAGAGCAGAGGCATTGACTCAGAGCTACGCAGTCCCACTCGGCAGCCATCGGTATTGAAGGCAAAACACAGACCAGCTCTAAGCATGGCACCGAAAAGAAAATGTGTACCACACTGGTAACTTCACCTGGAGGAGGTGGCACGCGACACTTCAGCTACAAACTGTCCACTGAAAGCGGCCTGCTTTCTCTGGCTCACCACGTGGGTACACACTGCGGGGATCTGGCATCAAGGTGCTTGAGACGTTTTTTTATTTTTGCAGGGCTGGCAAAACCCTTGTTTGGCACTCACCACTGAGCTACACTTACAACCAGTTTTATTTGAGACAGGGTCTTACTAAGTTGCCCAGGCTGACCTCCAACTTTTGATCCTTTTGCCCCACCCTCACTGGCAGCTAGGATGACAATCATGCCTCACTGAGCCTGTCCAGGTTCCATGTTTTGCACTATTTTTTTTTTTAGTTCAGGATGGCCTTGAACTTTGTATAGCCAAGGCTAGGCTTGAATTCAAGATCCTCCTGCCTCAGCCTCCTAAGTGCTGGGATGATAGGCTTACTCCACCACACGTGGTTGCAGACCTATTTTAACCTGCCCCACCCAGGAGCCTTCACAGGGTCAGACAAGGAAATGCCACTGTCCCAGGGCTGAGGCTGGTCCCATCTGGGAGAATTACACAGGGTGAGCTGGGAGGGTGGTGACCCATGCCTCCAAGTTAATACAGCAAATATTGGGCTGGGGTGAGGGCTGCCGGCCAGTGCTTGCCTAGCATGCTCAGCATGCTCAGAGCCCTGGGTCCCATCCCCAGTAGTGCATAAAAACGTAAAACCAGAGCCAGAGGTGGTGACACATGCCTGTCATTCCAACATGCTGGGGGACTGAGGCAGAAGGATCACAAGTTCCAGCCAACTTAGTGAGGCCGTCTCAAAATTAAAAAAAAAAAAAAAAAAAAAGGCTGGGGATGTAACTCAGTGTGAAGGAGCTGGGTTCAATCCCGGTACTGAGGGAAAAAGGAGGGGTCAGCACAGGGAGGACAGCAGGGAGCTAGACACAATCAAAATGTGATGTGTTCGTACGAAGTGCATGCCTGTCATCCCTGCACCTGGGAGGATGAAGCTGGACTGCTATGAATTTGAGGCTAACCTAGACTGAGTGAGTTCAAGGGCTAGGCATGGTAGCACATGCCTATAATCCCAGCAGTCGGGAGGCCGGGGCAGAAGGATCTTTGTGAGTCTGAGACCAGCCTGGGCTACAAAGTGAGCTCAAGGCCAGCCTGAACTGCATGGCAAGACCCTGTCTCAAAAAAAAAAAAAAAAAAAAAAAAAATTCCCACATCGAGCTTATGGCCAGCCTGAACCATATGGTTAGACTGTCTCAAAAAAAGTGCCATAACAAATCTGGGCAAGGCAGTGCACACCTGTCATCCCAGCACTTGGGAGGCTGTGGCAGGACGGCCATAAATACAAGGCCAGCCTGAACTACACAGTGAGACACTGGTTCAAAAAACCCAAACATAAATAAATAAAACGCTCCAATAAAAATATCCATACCAGCAAAGTAATGAATTTCAGTAAATTGCATACAAAGGCACATCTAGTCCTGACACACTGGTGGTCTGCCTGCCTGTGACTCTTGTTCAAACAATGTGGCTGCTGCTCACACAGCCCGCTAGCCAGAGTGGACAGTGTGCTGGGCTGGATGCTGTGGGAGTCAGGGTCTTTGGGCTGCTGCCTGCTGTCTCTGGGGACACAGGCAGGCACACATGTGGCCAGGGATGTGTTTAACCTGTAGGGGAGCAGAAGCCCGGGCACTGAGCTCCATTCCAGCCCTTTGCTTTACGTTCTAAGGCAGTGTCTCCATAACCTGTCCAGGCTCGGCTTGGCTGTCTGTCACCCGAGTGCTAGGGTTAGGTGTGTACCATGCCTGTTCTGTCTTTTTGAGACAGTGTCTCACTGTGTAGTACAGACCAGCCTCGAACTTACAATTGTGCTGCTACCTCCAGAGGACTGGGAATACCGGCTGGGCCTCCACCTGGCTTCACGCTGTTTGCTTATGATGACTATATGAGCTGAAAATAGCTGATGAAGCCAAAGTATCAAAGCCAGGTGCTGTGCCGCACACTTGTCACCTCAGCCCTCCAGGAGGCTGAGGCAGGAAGATCACAAGTTCCAGACTAGCGTGGGCAACTTAGCAACTAAAACCCTATGTCCAAATGCAAAGGGCTGGGGATGCAGTTCAATGCAAAGGCTCTGGGTTCCATCTAGCACCCTAAGGAAATACATGAACAGAACCTGAGAGCAGGGGCACCGCATCTCAGGGTAACCTGTGCACACTCTTGACCTCCAAGGCCCCTGATCCTCCACCCTCACGAGAACTCTCAGATCAGTGCCCAGAACCTCACACAGTCTGTGCATGTTTGTTCTAAGCCAGAAACCTGCGAAGTGGTTCACACCTGTCTGCAGGGACGCAGAAGGCTCTCCTGGAAGCAAAGACCGTGAGCCCTGCGTTCTGCAGAGGACCTTGAGGGGGGGGAGGTCAGGGGGCCACCTGTAAAGCCAGCACGGCCACTTCTGGTCCCCAGGAAGCATGGTGAGCGAGGGGCCCTCCAGGTCTGTGTGAGGTGGGCCTCGGCAACCTGGGGACTCTGGGACAGGCCTGCGGGGACCCGAACACCTGGGGGGCAGGACGAGACTGCACCCTTCTGTCTAGGCCTCCTACCAGGGTGCCAGGGGGAGGCCACTTCAGGTTGGCTGGGAGAGGGGACGATCACCGGTGGTGGGTGGCTGCGAGTGCGGGGGACACAGGACCGCTTTTTTTTTTTTTTTTTTTTTTTTGGCGGTACTGGGGATCGAACTCAGGACCCTGCACCTGCTAGGCAGGCGCTTATTCCACTGAGCTATATCCCCAGCCCTGACAGGACCGCTTATCTGCTAGATCTGCCGGGTTCCGACCACACAGGGCTGGAAACCAGCGCTTCCTCCCTGCAGAGCTGCGTCAGCGCCAGGGGCGGTGCGGCCTGGGACAGTGAGGCAGCACAGGGGGGAGTGGGCTCCTCCCAGCAGGGCCGGATGTGCAGGTGGCGGCACACTCTCCTTGGAGACCAGGCGGGCGTCTCGGTCACAGACCCCTCCAGCCCTGTCCCTGCCGCCTGCCTGCAGCCCCGAGGGTGAGTCAGGGAAACAAAGGCGACAGACGAACACTAGGTGTCACGTGCGGTTTCTTCTCATTTGTGTCATTGTTTAGGCCTTAGGAAGCTGGTCCCGATGACAGCAGGCACGACCCCCCCCCCAGACCCGGGCACCGAGGCTCCTGGGGCGGAGGGTGAGCGGCGCGGGCCTGTCCTGGCGGGTTGGAGCGCAGCCCAGGTGGACAGGAGAGGGGGCTGGAAGGACGAGGCAGGCGCAGTCACACGGCCGTGCGCGTCGGCGTGCTGGGCTGGTTGAGGCGCAGGGTCCTGCACAGCCAACCGGCGAAGTCCACCTCCTCCACTTCAGAGCGCTTGATGAAGGCGTGGTTCTGCGGGAGAAGGGGTGGGTGCTGAGGACAGGAGGAGGGGCAGACGGAGCCACCAGACACATGGGGAGGGCACCCAGCACTCAGGCGCTGAGCGTTGGGCCCGGTAGGAGCTCCCCAGGTATGACAGCCACCAGTGTCCCCAGGCTACACAGGCAAGCACACCCCACCAGAATGGTCTAACACGGCTGCCACACACTGTCCAACATGACCACCACCTGCCACCAGCTTGTCCAGTCTCAGGAGCAGCCATTACCAGCCTGTCCCCAACCTGAGGGTCATTCTGAAGAAGGTGGTTAAAGCCAAGTGTGGCACACACCTATCACCCAGCGCTCTGGGAGGCTGAGCCAGGAGGGCTGCAGGTTTGAGCCCAGCCTTGCAACTTAGGGAGACTGTCTCACAATTAAAAAAACAGTGGGGGATGAGCTCAGTGTGAAGGCCCCGGGACGATCCCCAGTGCCCCTGCCCCACCAACTGAAAAGCCCCAGCTGTTTGCACACTTCGCCCCGCTCCTCTACCCCACAGCTGCATCTCTACAGCACAGCCGCGGAACACGGACGACCGTCACGGGGTTTTCCACACTGACTCTTCCCACCCAAGCTCTGGTCTAATCCATCTGTTTAGACCATAGCAAAGGGTCAACAGGCCCTGGCCACAGAGCTGTCCCTGCAAACAGGTGAGATCGGGCAGGGGGAGGAGGAGGAGCCACAGTGAATTAGGAGGGTGGGCTGTGCAAAGGGCCTGTGGTGCAAAGTCAGGGCTGGAGGAGCTACATGTGGTCTGACCACAGGGCCTGCTGGCCATGGGGCGGAGGCCCCAGAGGGTGTGGCTCACTTGTTCAAAAAGCCACATCCCAACAGTCACTAGCCATGTTTGGCTTCTTAGGACCAGTGTCTTACATCTGCAAACAACCTCATTTTATGGGTTTTTTTTCTTTCTTTTTGTTTTTGGTCCTTTTGAGACAGGGTCTCATTATGCAGTTCAGGTTAGCTTTGAACTCACTTTGTAGCCCAGGCTGGACTCAAACTTGCAGCAATCCTCCTGCCTCAGCCTCCTGAGTGCTGTGATTACAGGTGTGTGCCACCACACCCAGCTAGTTTTTGTTTTTAGCAGTACTTTACTGTAGTACTGGGGATTGAGTCCAGGGCTTTTGCACTGAGTTACATCTCAGCTCTTTTGTAAGTTCTTTTAAATGTTGATAGAATCTTGAAAAGTTGCTAAGTCACTTAGGCTGGGCTTCAACTTATAATCTTCCTGCCTCAGGCTTCCAGAATGCTGGGATGGTGAGACTTTAAGGAGAGGATGCTGAGACCACCCTCTTGGGCTTGGCGGGTGTGAACAAGAGCAGGGGACAGATCCAGAGTGTCAGGGCTCAGGACCTGAGGCCGCCAGTTTCTCTCCCAGTGAAGCCCCAGCACTGTCACTCCGAGGCCCGAGGCCCTGGCCAGCTCCTGCCAATGGCACGGTGTGGGTCCCTCTCCCCCGATGGCTGGAGGCCTGGCTTCCCAAGTTGTCTTACCATGAGCATCTTCAGATCTGCACGCTCCGCTGGGTTCTTAATGAGGCTGGGGATGGGGACAAGAAGGACAGTCAGGGTGCCACGTTGTCCAGCGCCAGGCCCTTCAGGAGGCTCTACCACCTGGCCCTGCCTGGACAGCAGTGGGTCCCTTGCTGCCTAGGTGTCCTGCAAAGAGCCTGGAGGGTCTCAGAGAGGAGAGGGAGAGAAGCCAGGAAAGCCTGCTGCCTGTCCCCTGCACCGCAGCCACTGCAGCTCAACTGCTAACAAAACCCATGTTTGGAGTCTAACATCAAAATGGAACTTTATCCTTTAACAAAACTTTAACAGAGCTTTCAGCAGTTCTGCAGCTCAAAGCAGTGCAGGGCCTAAGGTTCCGCAGACACAGAGACCCACTGTACACCTATGCTCCCAGCACTTGGGAGGCTGAGGCTGTAGGATTGCAAATTCAAGCTCTGCCTTGGCTACTTAATGAGACCCTGTCTCAAAACATAAAAAGGGCTAGGATGTAGCTCAGTGCAAAGACCCTGGGTTCAATCCCAAGCACCATAAGGAAAAAAAAATCTTACACAGAGACAGGGATGTTTACTCGGCTGCTAGACAGTCATGCAAAGGGCCTGTGGCACCCTTCCCCACCCAAGTGTGTCTGATGGGTGCCACCTACTAATACAGGTGGCCAACAGGGAAGCAGGCCCTGGACCTCGGCCCTTTGGTCCCCTGCATGTGCGCACAAGGCCCCACCACAGATCCCACTGTGTCTTCTGAGGGTGGATGGGTCTCAAAACTCGGCTGGTCAGGCTGGCTGGGCAGTGTTTGGGGTGCAGGCATTAGAAGCAGGGATTAAGACCTGGGCAGGGGCCTTGGGATCGCCCATGGCCTGAAATCCAGTTCGAATGGGGCTCTGGCTTCCTAGGTAGGCTTGGGTGTCCCACAGGATCTAGCACAGACCGACTGGGATTCCTGACCCACATCTGGACCCAGGACCCAGGGGACCAGTGTCTGAGGGAGTGGCTGGGTTTGGCCCATCCTGGCCACAGTGGTGCAGTACACCTTACCATTTATTCACAAACTCCTGGAAATCCAGGCTGAATACACCGCTGGGCAGCTTGGGTGGTGGCTGTGGGGAGAGCAGTGGGCGGTCAGCTCTGTGGGCCTGGACACCTGTCCCCTCCCTGGTCACCCTGTGCAAGGGACAATCTCTCTGGGGCTTCAGGTCTGTGCTATCATCCCCAAGGTAGTGGACGGTGCTAGAACTGGGCGGGGGGAGCGCCGCTTGGGGCTGTGTGGTCGCACGTCCCGGGGGGGGCGCGCCCAACAGGGGGCTGCTGTGGAGCAGGCCCAGCCCTGTGGCTCAGAATGGAGGCCCCAGATCTCCCCAGCACATGCCTGCTAGGCCCAGGCATCGCTGTGAGGCCCCGGAGACCTGTGTCACTAGGGCCATCTCACACTGATCTGTTGCCACCTGCTCCCAACCAGAGCCAAGCCCCAAACTGTCCTGGCTCTGCCCGGCTTCCAGGGAGGGGTGGCTGGCTCAGGCCTGTGTCCCCTCTTCACTCTGTGCTGTCTGTGGAAGGGGACATAACCAGCCATGCCCGTGGGCGGGGGAGGGAGAGCTATAGAACACAGGGTCTTTGCACCTCCTCCCCAGGGACCAGGGAGGCACCTGGAGCCCCCCTGCACAAGGGGTGGCTCAGGAGCCAGACACACTGAGACCAAGGGCTGGTGGGGGCAAAACCTGGCTCCCACATCCAGTGCTTGGCCACTGGCATATTTGTCTCCCTGGGAGGTGGCTGTGGTGGGAAATCTTGGTTCCTCCTCATTTTAATACATCCCTTGGATACCTGTCATCTTAACACTCTGGAACCTGAGGCAGGAGAATCTCAAGATCAAGCACTAGGCACACACCTCATTCACGATGTAGTCTAGCAGCTCAAAGATGGCCATGGCAGGCCGGCTGTCCATTCCATGACCTGCACAGCAGGGGACAGGAAAGGGAGTGAGGAGGGTGGATGGCAGCAGCACTCCTGCGGGGGTGGAGTCTGAGGGCGCCAGACGCTGCTGTTCTTTGTACCAGTGACAGAGGCCCCCAGCCTGTCCTCTTGGGACTGAGCTCATCCCCAGGGGTGACTTCTCAGAGCCTCTTATGAATCACCAACCAAACAAAAGAGCCAAGTGTGCTGGTATCTGTCCTCAGCATTCCGGGAGGCTGAGGCAGGAGGGTTTCATTTGAACCCAGCCTGGGCAACTTAGTAACTTAACCTGGTTTCCAAAAAAAAAAAAAAAAAAAAAAGACTGGGAATGTACCTCTGGGTTCAATCCCCAGCACTGAGACAAGAACGCCAAAATGAGCAGGAATGTTTCTGAGAAGTAACATGCTTGGACCAGCGCTGTTTCTGGGTGGTTCCAAAGTCGTCCCTCTATGCTGTGGGGCATCAGGCTGGGCGGGGGAGGGGGCTGGCTACAAGCAAGGACGGCAGCGTGACCTTGCACAGAGCTGCTGCCGGTGACAGCGCAAGCCCCAGATGCCACTTGGAACGGGAGGCTGGCGGGGGGTGGCTGACCCCTGTCCAAGACCCAGCTGGCCGGGTCGGGGCTGGCAGCTGGACTTTGCCTCCTGCCGTCCTGACTCAGGCACGCAAGCTCGGGGAGGTGCCGCCTGCAGGGTGACCCAGCCACCCCCACCGTGCTGGGCTCCCACAGGACGGTGCTAATGCCATCTGGGAGTGAGGCGGGGAGAGGCTGGGGCCACCGGGAATAATGGGCTGGTGCCTGTCCCTTGGGGTTAGGTCGAGACACCTGAAGGATCTGTCCTCTGCTCAGGACCAGAGAGAAACAGGATTGCCCAGACTGTCAAAGTCACCACGGCTTTAACAACAACAAAAAAGTCACCTAGGCTGGGGCACAGTGGCACATGCCTCTAGTCCCAGCATTCTGGGAGGCTGAGGCAGGAAGATTACATGTTGGAAGCAGGCACTGGGCAACTCAAAACTAAAAATAAAGAAGGGCTGGGGATGTCACTCTGCAAAGCTCTTGGGTTCAATCCCCAGCAATGGGGAGGGAAAAAAAGACAAAACCCCCCCCAGAAAAAATATCCCAGGGTCCCAGGCCCAGTTCCATCTTCTGAGAACCCCCATCCCCACAGCACGGCAGAGTATGTGGCAGGAACCCCTCTAGCGACAGGACCCCCACGGAGGTGGCTGCTCTGAGTGAGGGGTGTTTCCTTCCAGACTGAGGTCTGCTGTGGGGCCCGACTCCAGCCGCCCCCAAAGTCATTCCCAGTAGACTCTAGCATGCGGGGCACCCTGGAAGGAGAGGTACAAACAGCCACATGTTCGGTGGGTAATTTTTCCTTTCCTGTGTTTGAATGTTTTCCTTCCTTTTTTGTTTTTGTTTGAGACAAGGTCTCACTATGTAGCCCAGGGTAACCTCCAACTCTCAGTGATCCTCCTGCTACAGCCTCCCAAGTGCTGCAACTGCAGGCATGTGCACTCTGCCTGGGTCCCTTTTGCTTCTGTTGTGGTGCTAGGGATGGAACCCAGGGCCTCCACTTGTTAGTAAGTGCTGAGCACTGAGCCACATCCCAGCCTCCTTTTAACCATTTTCATAGTAAATGCTGGAAAAGCCAGCTGGTCAATGGGCAGGCAGGCAGGAGCCACAGGCCAGATCCATCCAGCTGGTCACAACAGGTGTGGCCACCCTGGCCACACCAGGTCTGGACACTCACTGTTCCAGCTCTGTCCCCAGAAACCCCTGACCATCTGAGGACTGCTGACCCAGCTGCTGTGGTCCCAGGGGACAGGTGGCGGGCACTGAGAGGGGCTGGAAGAACAGCTGCCGTCTGTCCATCCAGTGCAGCATGCCTGACTGCAGGGTTACTGCCTGCCCCCCCACCAACCAGATGTCATGGGCCTACCGCTGATGGGGCGTCCAGGGGGCCGGGGCCGTGGCGAGATGCTCTGGGTCTGCCCTTCCGTGCCGTCGAGCACTGGTCGGCCGAAGATGGCCTCCAGCTCCTTGGCGTCGGGTGGGGGGATGGGGTACCTGCCGATGGACAGCTCCACCAGGGACAGCCCCATGCTCCAGATGTCCGACTGTACAGAGTAGTGCGTGCCCTGCAGCCGCTCTGGCTGTCAGAAGAGACGGGACATGGGCTGGGGAACGGGTGACAGCTGCAGCCCACGGGACAGGGAGCCTACTGGCTCTGCCCCAGGTCAGGCCGCCCTCCCTCCATGACTACAGACTGGAGAGGGAGGACAGCACCGCCATGCCCCCCACGGCACTTCAGACATGACTTTGGGATGAGGCTCATCCCAAGCACTGAAGTGGCTCTTCAGAAGCCCATGTACAGCCCAGTCAGTGGTGCACACTCATAATCTCAGCATTCTGGGAGGCTGATGCAGGAGGATCACAAGTTTGAGCAACTTAGTGATTTAGTGAGATCCTGCCTTGAGATAAAGAATAAAAAGGGCTGGGGCTGTAGCTCAGTGAGAAGGTCCAGGGTTCCATCTCCAGTCAAATTTAAACAAAACAAAAACACAACCTAGCACTTTTAGAAGAGGGTGACCGCCTAGAGAAGGCCAAGGTCGCCTCCTTTCCATGGACACCCAGCACCTGCTCTTGTGAGCTATCTGCATGGGCCCAGCACCCCATCATTTGCCAGAACACTGAGGGCCTGCAACCTCAGTTCAGAAATGAACCCTGGATGGACGGGACCCCCTCGAGGGATGCAGCTGACACAGATGCATGCTGGGTTGGTGGGTGGCGCCTCGGAGGGGAAGCCTGGCGGGCGCGGAGGACAGTGTCCAGGAAGGGAGCTGCGGGCATCAGGACTCACAGACATGTAGGATCGAGTTCCCACAAAGGAGTTTGCCATGGAGTCGATGAGCTGCCCGCTCACCCCGAAGTCACATAGCTTGATCTCCCCACGGGAGTTGACCAGGATGTTGGATGGTTTCACATCTGGGGGCAGGCAAGAGGGGTTGAAGGCAGCCTGCCTGGCACCACTCAGCTGCTGGGCTGGGCTTATGGTGCCTTCTTACCTCGGTGCATGATCTGGTGCTTCTCCCGGAGGTACGCCAGGCCCCGGAGAACCTGCAGGCCAAGGACGGGGCGACGGACGGTGAAGTGGGGCTCCTACCCTATCGCCCCCTGGGCACTGTGCCTATGCACAGGGCGAGCCCGAGACACCCACCGCAATGCTGACTTTCCCCAGGATTTCCTCGGGAATCCGCTTGGCTTCCTTCAGCACCTGGTCAAGGGAGCCGCCGTCCTGGGAAGCACAGGGAGGAAAGGCCACTGTGAAGGGAGGAGGGGACAGGCGGGAGGCAGGTTCACAACGAAGCGCTGCCCTGGGCTGGGAGAACGGCGCCATTCCACTCCAGGCAACACAGGGCAGGCCAGGGTCCCCTACAGGCCCTTGGCAAAGGCCACACGAGGACACAGAGCAGCGACAGGCCCAGGGCACCTGCATGGACCTGCAGACTCTGCAGGCAAGAGGGGCTGCCGGGCTCAGGACCTCAGTGGTGGCGACAGAGCTCAAGACTCAGCTCTCTGGCCCAGGTCCCACTGCCTGCAGACCAGCTTTGGGGTGCCAGGCTGGGCGGCAGGCTGCCGAGGGCCGTGTCCAGTATGGTTTCCCATCCCCACAGCGCCCCCTCCCACGGAGGTGCGAAGACTCGGGCCTGATGCCCAAGGGCCCTGCAGAAGTGACACCTGGGAAGGGGAGGGGAGGGTGCAGGGCACCGAGCCCCCTCTGTCTCCCACATGTCCACTTGCCACCGTGCCAGCATCCTGCAGGGACCCACAAATCACCACCTGTTGGTTGGCGCCCCTCACCACCTGGGATGTGGCCCGAAATTGCTGTGCCTGGCACGGCTGGCCAGCAGCCAACTGGGAACCAAAGGTGTGAGTCGCTGGCTGGCCTGATTTCCTGCAGGGCCAGCCCCAGGACACGAGGAGGTGACACGGTTGTCTTTTGCTGTGGGCCAGACGCCTGCCACTTCTGGGCTTGACAGACAGGAAGCCAGAACCCAGAAGGTGCAGCCGGGGAGCTGGAACTGTGCCTCCACACTTCTCTGGGGCCCTGTGGTGCTCTGCCTTCCCGGGACACTTCATGTCCCTTGGGGACAAGAGGCAAAAAAGGAGCCTGTGTCCTTTCTCTGCCCAAAGCAAGCTCTGAGGTCCCTGGAACCCACAGGTGACCCCGCCAAGCAGCTCTGGGAGGAGGGTGACAGTCACATGGGCAAATGGGTGGCGGGTGTGGCCCACACTGAGGAGCTGGGAGGGACTGCTGAGCCGGTCTGGCCAGGCGAGCAGGCAGCACTGTGTCCAGACTGCGGACGGAACCCTGTGCCTCAGCACTGAGCTGTAGCCCTGGTCCTTCTAATTTTTTTTTTCTTTTGAAACAGAGGCTTGAGAAATTACTAACTTACCCAGGCTGGGCTTGAACTCTTGATCCTCCTGCCTCAGTCTGGATTACTGCCTTGGTTGGGTGGTTGTTTTTGTTTTGTGACGGGGGACATGTAGCCCAGGAAGGCACTGAAGTTGTTTTCTTTTTGAGGCAGGCTCTTGCTAGGTAGCCCAGGCTGGTCTCGACTCACAATGATCCTCCTGCCTCAGCCTCCTGAGGGCCAGGGGGCGGGTGGGTGCCACACCACACACTGCTTGCTCTTTGTTTCACACAACTTTAGAAGAACTAACAAAAATCAAGTCTTGGTTGTTTTGTTTTAAAACTGTAACCTCTGTTCTCTGGCACCTCTCAATCTTAACTCTGCAGAGCTGCAACAGAGGTCGGCTGCAAGAGGAAACCACTGACTTGCGCTGGGAGGCGGCTCGTGGCTGGGCCTCTCCCAAGGGCCCAGGGCAGGCGTCCCGGGCGGGCGCTGAGGGTGCTGAGCAGTGCGCTGGGCCACCACTGCCCCTTGCCAGGGGCTCCTGCAGTTGTGACAGCCACCAATGCCCCCAGACACTGCCCAGTGTGGGGATAGGATGGCCCTGGTGAGACTGTGGCTACAGCTAAACGTGCCCTGAGGGCAGCAGGGCGAGTCGTCTGCCTGAGTCCCTGGGTGGGATGTGGCGATAAGATATTCAGCAACCAGGGCTCTAAGACCCCCATCTCCCTTTGCTCTGTGTGTTTCAAATGCTTTTTCACTTGTACCCAGCAGGCAGTGCACGGTGCCGTTCTCCTTCCCTTCCCCTTGTCTCTCTCTGTCTCCCGCGCTGCAGGATGAGCCAAAGCCTTTGCACTGCGAGCTACACCCCTGCTCGCTTCCCCTCTGTTTTTCTCTCTTACTTTGAGGCAGAGTCTCCACTAGTCAGTAAGTTGCCCAGGCTGGCCCCAGACTCTTGGCTATTCTCCTGCCTCAGCCTCCCACAATTCTGGGATTACAAGCAGGTACCACCACACCCCACAGGAGCTGAGACAAATACACGAACAGGCTAGAGCAGGGATACAGCTCTGTGGCACAGCACCTGCCTGGCAGATGAGAGGTTGTGAGTTAAGATTCCTGGTCCCCAAAAAACCAAAACCAAAAAGAAAAACAGCCAAACGCTCACACCAGTGTGAGCTCAAATTACCCCTACTCATCTCACACACTTCATAACATGCTTTGGGGATGTTCTCAGCACACAGGCTGGTTTCACTCAACACCAAGCGGGGAGGTGTCCTTCCGTGCCCCCTGCCTGAGGCTGACCTCCCATTACCTCACACAGGGCAGACCGGGGCAGACCCAAGAAATGCCATGTGGGGCCTGTGTGTGCTCAGTATGTGGCTGGTCACCTGCATGTGATCCTGTCACCCCACTGCCTGCTGGGATCAGCCCAGGTTTCTCCAGTATCAGGTGAGGGCACACAGACCTGGCCAATTCTGCTGTTGCTGAGCTCCAGTCCCCAAGAGCTGTAATCCCAACACATGGGAGGCTTAAACAGGAGGATGCTATGAGTTTGAGGTCAGCTTGGGCTACACAGCAAGACCCTGTCTCAAAACTAATCCCCCCCCACTTCGCAAAGTAGGGACACAGGAGTACTGGTGTGGCTTGGGGGTGGTTTGTCCTCTGTAAAACTCTGTTGGAAGTTGGTCTCTCCTACAGCGGCGCAGAGGGGAGGTGGGGAGACTGGGGCCAGGGCAGTCACTGTAGGACAGGCGAAAACTAAAAAAAAAAAAAAATAGAAAAAAGGGGCTGGGGATATAGCTCAGTGGAATAAGCGCTTGCCTAGCAAGCGCAGGGTCCTGAGTTCGATCCCCAGTACCGCAAAAAAAAAAAAAAAAAGTAGGACAGGCGGTCGTGGAGCAAGCCCACAGCCCAGGCCCTCGCTTGTGCAGAGCCGGCCCCCACCTCCCACTGGCCTGTATCAGGCGGAGGCTTGAAGCCACCCTAAAGACTGGGCAAATGCCCCCTCCCTGCCAGACTCCTGGCTTCTTGGCCCCCGGAACTGGGAGCTGTGTAACCCCCGCTCCAGTGTGACTCAGCCACCTGTGGTCTTCATCCCAGTAACAGAAAAGGGATCAAGGCAGGTGCTAACCAAGCACACGGCCAATGATGGGAAAGAGAGAGGAGAGGGGGTTGACAAAGCCACACAGGGTGAGCGGAGCAGCTGCAGGATGAGGGCTGCCACTGGCCTAACACTCTGCAGGTGAGGCGCCACCTGAGGCCTAACTCACGCTGGCCGCAGCCTGACGGGCACCGACACCAACCTCAGCTCACACAGGAAGCCCTGGGGCTGGCACCGAGCTCACGAGGTGTGTTGAGCCCGGCCCCAACCTCCCCGGTCCCCTTCCAGGGGTAGCTCGTGAGTGACAGATGACAAAGAACACAGCCAACGTTGAAACATCGGCACAGGGAAACTCAGAGACCACCTGGGTGAGGCCAGGGCCCTGCCCTCCAGACCTGCCTGGTCCCACCCTGCCAACAGTCAGGTTGCTCCCTGGCCTGTGTTTCAAAATCAACAGCCTCTATGTTTTTTCTTTTTTTAATAATCATAAATTCTAGCAGTGGGCATGCAGGCCACAGCACTGTGCCCTTCTTGAAACTCACCCACTTGTTCACACAGGTCTGAGGGCAGGACCCGGGCCTGGGCATGTCCAGCATGCTGAACGGCACCCTGTCTTTTTATTTATTTAGTTTGAGAGAGGATTTCACTAAGAGGCTGGCTTTGAACTTTCCTGCCTCAGCCTCCCAGAAGTTGCGATAACAAGACGGGCTACCACGCCTGGCCTGAGCGCGTCTTTCCACACTCATGCTCTACATGTGGCCTCTGGCTCTAACAGTGGTGGTGACCTTCACCAGCACACAAGGGGGCGGGCAGGACTCAGGTTTCCCCTCTTCTGCAGGGAAGCAGGAGGCCCCAGGGCCCCAGGGAGCAGCCCTCAAACCCCTTTCTCCTTCCTTCTGCCTTTGACGCTCTGGGACCCCAGGCTTATGCAAGGACACCCACCCCTAGGCCTGGAACCCCACAGCTAAGTGGGGCCTCTTGCTCAAACTCACTTCCTGACTTCCTTACAAAATTGTCAGCGGGCCTGCGTGTTGGAACAGCAACCTGACCCCAGCCGCCATGACAGCTGCCGCATCCTGGTTTTGCAAGGGGAGGCTGCAGCACGGTGCTACCTGACAGCGGTTCACACGTGTGGGGGAGCGGCACTTCCTCCGGGCAGCAGCCACCGACCACTTCTGCTTTTGGTGCGTTTGCTCCCACCCAGTTTGGGGCCTGACAGCCAACAAGGGGCACAGTGGAGCCTGCCACAGGGTGCAGGAGAGATGGGTGCCCACACCCCACCCAACACTGGGATCCCAGCCTGGCTGCCTCCTGAACAGCTCCGGAGATGCCTGCTTCCCCCGAGAGAACAGCAGACTGCAATCTCAGAACACGAGGAGCGTCACCATCCCAGGAGTCCTGAGTTTGGGAGGCCTGGTCTCCAGGCCGCAAGGTACCCGCCCCACCTTCCCTAGGGCAGGCTCCGCCCCAGCCCACAGCTAGGCCCCAGCCCACCTTGCTTACCATGTGCTCCATACAGATGCTGATTTCTCCGTCACTGTAGAAGGCCCCATAGAAACCCACAATGTAGGGTGAGTTGCACTCGTGCAGCACCTGCAGCTCGCGGATGATCTGGTTGCGGATGGCCGGCTTGATCTCGAGGTGGATGAGCTGCAACAGCAGGGAGACCGGGCCACTCAGTGATGCCAGGAAAGGGAGGGCATGTGGGTGGACGTTGGTCCTGGCAGTCAGGACCAACCCAGCTGCAGGTCAACACCACAGCGTGGTGTGTGCCCAAGAGAACCTCTGCCATCCGGGCTCACAATGCCACCCTCCATGACAGCCAAGAGGGGACAATCCATATGCCAATGATGGGTGGACAATGGAGACACCCAGCAAGGTCTGTCTGCACACTGGAGTATCACGTGGTCAGGAAAAAGAGTGCGGGGGGGGGGAAGAGTGCGGGTGTGACACTGGTCACAGCATGGATGGACCTCAAGGATGCCAGACAGAGGACACAGCACAGGGTTTCATGGGCAGGAATCATCCGGGACAGGCACATCTAGAGGCAGGAAGTGGACTCGGGTGCCGGGAGTCAGGGATGAACAGGGTGGCTGTTTATGGAGACAAACAGGGCTTCCTTTTGGAAACTGCCTTTTGTTGGGAATGTTCTAAAACTGACTGCAGTAACAGATACATAACACAGTGCTCCATGCCTATCTTTGTTTATCTGAGTGACCAATCTGAACGCATCAGTATGTAATACGGCCACCATTTTTTTTTTTTTTTTTTTTTTTGGTCTTTTTGAGACAGGGTCTCACTATGCAGGTCAGGCTGGCCTTGAGCTCAGTTTGTAGCCCAGGCTGGTCTCCAACTCACAAGGCTCCTCCTACCTCAGCCTCCCAAGTGCTAGGATTACAGGCATGTACCACCACGCCCAGCCAGCCACCACTGTTAATTTCCTATCATCTTCTCAAAATATGTATTGCTTGTATTGTTTTTGTGTTACTTTGTAAATGTCTGTGTGTCTGTTAATATGTTTTCTTTATCTTTAAAATTAAAAAAAGGGGAAAAAAACCACGCTGAATATCCTAAAAGAGAAAAAGCTGTTGAGCCAAATGTGATGGTGCACTCCTATAATCCCAGCATTTGGAGGCTGAGGCAGGAGGACTGCATGTTTGAACCCAGCCTGGGAAACACAAGAATTTAACAAACTCTGCCCCAAAATAAAAAAAAAAAAAAGACTTGGTGATAAAGCTCAGAGAGAGAGCCCTGGGTCCAATCCCTCATATTGAAAGAAAACAAAACCCTGAGAGCTATATACTTTGTAAAAAGTATGAGGAGCAGTCTGTGAGTTACATCTCAATTAAGCTGTGAAACCTAGGAGGCAACTATGCCCTGCTGCCCCAGGCCAGCATGCTCCCGCACACAGGGAGTCTGGGCTGCGCTTCCTCCAGGCTGAGGCGGCAGGCTGAGGTGTTCCCAACACCTGGCCTCAGGGCGCTGAAGGCTTCTAACCTCTCCACTGGGGTCCACTTGGACAGGCAGAACTGCCATCAATCACTTCTCCAAATGCAGCCAAAGGGTCCCCTTGGAGGTTCAGAAAAGATGGGATAATCTCCAGCCACTGAGCCCAAGGGAAGGGGGCACGCTCCACACTGTGGGAGCACCGTGCCCAGAGAGCCCCAGGCGTGCCAGCCCTCAGGACACTGCGGCAGAGACCCTCCTCACCCAGCAGCAGACCTGGGGAGGCTGTCTGCTGCCGTCAGCACCTACCCCAGCGCTTGCACAGTCAGGTCTGAGGGAGAATGAGCAAGCGGACGTGTGCGCGGCAGCAGGGAGCAAACTGGGTCAAACACCACCAGGGCGCAGACCAGCACAGCGCTGGAACAGCAGCCTGGAGGGGACACTAGGGCTGGGCTGGCCTTTCAAGGATGTCACCCTCAGGCTTTACCAAAGGGACAAGGTGAGGGACAAAGAGCTGACTGCTGGAGGGCACCAGGGCATGAAGGGGCCGATGCGGGCCTTGAGGGCAGAGGCGGAGAGGGGCTAGACTCAGTGTGCAGGGAGTGCTGGGGCCTCCCCCGCCCCCTTCAGCCAATTCTCAGGGTTCTCATTCATGCGCACCATGTCTGCTTCACAAGCCGCGCAGGCTCAGTACTCAAAATGGCACCAGGAGAACACTCCACAGGCCAGGGCCCGGGCAAGGCCGGCTGGCAGGCAGTGTGGATGGTCCGGGGCGCTGCTGTCCAAGGAGATACAGTGCAAGCTCAGTATTTAATTATAAACCACTGAGGTGCTACTGTGATTAATAAAAAAAAAGTAGAAAAGGCCACTGTGGTGACACACGCCTGTAATCCCAGCATGTGGGGGCTGAGGCAGTCTGAGTGCAGCCTGGGTAACTGAGCAAGACTCTGTCTCAAAATTATAAAAAGGGCTGGAAGAGCAGGTCAGAGGGCAAGTTCTCTGACACAAACACGGGTAAGTAAATAATAAAAATCAGCTGAGTGTGGTGGTACACGCCTGTAATCCCGGCGCTCAGGTCAGGAGGCACTCTGAGTTCAAGGCCAGCCTGAACTACATAGTGAGACTCTGGAAAACCAAACAACAAACACACCAAAAAACACCAAACACAAAAAATCACCAAGGTGAGTGATTTGATTTCAGGTTGGGCATTTCTAATCTGAAAATCTGAAACTTTTTTTTGCGGCACTGGGGTGTGGGTGGAACCCAGGGTCTTCCACATCCCCAGTCATTTCTGAAACTTTCTGAGCACTGACAACAGTCAAGCAGTTTTGGTTTGGAGTATTTTGGACTAGGAAAAAGCTAAGGTTACGAAACCTACACAAATATTCCAAACTCTTCTCCCAAAAATGTCCCAGCTGGGTGTGGTGGTAATCCTAGCACTCAGGAGGCTAGCACCTGTAATCTTAGCACTCAGGAGGCTGAGGCAGGAAGATTGCAGTGAGCTTAAAGCCAGCCCGAATTACGTAGTGAAAGCCTATCTCAAAAAAACAAACCAATCCAAACGAAACCGTAAACTGGAAAAACTTCTGGCCCTAAGTATGGGATAGTGTATCTGTATTTGCTGAACCCAAGTTATCAAAAGAATTACTGCTTTTTGTTTTTTGTTTATTTTTGGCAGTGCCAAGGATGAAACTCAAGGCCTTTGCACTGGGCTATATCTCCAGCCCTCTGTATTTTGTTTTTTGAGACAAGAGTCTTGTTTTGTAATTTAGACTGGCCTTGAACTCACTATGTAGTCCAGGCTGGCCTCAAATTCACAATGCTCCTGCCTCAGCCTCCTAAGGGCTGAGATTACAAGCATGTGTTACCATTCCTGGCAAGCTCTCTTTATTTTGAGACAAAATCGCTATACGTTACCAAATTGCCTACACCTGGCTAGAACCTGTAGTCCTCCTGCTTCAGCCTCCCAGAGAGCTGGGATTACAGGCATTTGCCGTGATATCTGGTCATCTTGCCTATTTATTTTTTGAGACAGGGACTCCCTAAATTGCCCAGCCTGGCCTTGAACTTTTTTTTTTTCCTTCCTGACATGGTCTTTTGAAATCACTACATCGTCCTTCTAACACGCAGCAATCTCTTGCCTCAGTCTCCCAAGTGTTAGCACTACAGGTGTGCACCACCGCACCAGGCTGTGTCCCATTTTAGAGCTACAGTTTAGACATGAGATCAATGTGAAAATATCAAGGAGGTTCTTTTCCCAACCAAGCCCGCGGCCGTGGGTGTGCTCTGCTCACCTGCATGCCCTGATGGGATTGACTGTGTCAAGGGCCTGGCGGTCCTACCCGAGCAGGGGCTACTACAAGGACAGCCCAGCTCTGACCAGGAGTGTGAGAGGAGCCAGAGGCTCAACAGCAAGGACACTGAGAGCACGGGGCTTCACAGGAGCAAGAGGTGGTGGCTACCCCAGCTCCCCGGACCTTGGAGTCCTCACAGGAGGCAGGACTAGGAGGCAGGGGCTTCCTGACTGCTGCCAAGTACAAAAGCTGTGGGCAGGTGGGGTTTGTACAAGGGGCTGCGGCTGAGCTTGGCTTTGATGGTTCTGGGATAGCCGGGGTTTGCAGAGTGAGCTCACGTCTACCGCCACACTTCCCTGAACGTGCCTGATCTCGTCTGTAGAGTGAGCTTACAACTCCAACAGGAAGCCACCACTGAGAATGCCAGAGCCAGGTGCTGGGGTGTATGCCAGTCGTTCTAGCACTTCAGGAGGCTGAGGCAGGAGGATCTAAAATTTGAGTGTAGCCTGGGCAATAGTGACTTAGGGAGGCCATGTCTCAAAATAAAAAAGTAAAAAGGGCTGGAGAGGCAGCTTAGTGCAAACGCCTTGGATTCAATCCCTGGTGCTTAAAATCACACATTGCTTCCATCAGTGCTGCGGCCTGGTCACAGCAAGCTCAGGAGCGGAGGAGCAGGGCGGCTGCCACCCCCACCCTGGGCTAGGTCTGGCGTGATTATGAGTACACCCCCATCTTGAATCACAGATCACAGGCCCACAACTTGGAACCTGGGATTTGGACAGCAGAAGCGTGACTTAGACCCTATTTGCAACCTTTGGAGTTAGCTGTCGAAAATGCCCAGTGGCAGGCACTGGGAGCTGCACAGGTGCCCTCTCTAGGCTGGGAGCCTCGTTTCCTCCATCCTGCTACTTGTCCACAGTGGGTGCAGTGACACAATCTGGGGACCATTCTGTGTGGACCGTGCAGGAAGCCAGTGAGGAGATGGGACAGGAACTTTGGTGCAAGAGATTCTGGATGCTCAGCCATGACAGGTGCCACTGTGTCAGGGTCTGTGATCCAGGGTGTCCTGCAAGGTTCTGTACTCATTCCAGACCCTGACCCAACTGGCCTTGGGTTTCTGACCCATAGAGTGGAACTGGATCCCTCCCCTGGCCCCACTGGAGATTGAGCTCAGGACCTTGACTCTGACATACATTCTCAAACCTTTTTAAATTTTGAGACAAGTCTTCCTAAGTCACTAAATTGCCCAGGCTAGATTTGAACTTGCACTCCTCCTGCCTCAGCTTCCAAGTGTGCTAGGATAACAGGCATGAGCCACTGCACCTAGCTATGATCTCGATTTAAATGAGAAAACATGAGGGGCCAACATCAGCTGTGATGTCCTTTGCAAAAGCAACGCAGAAGTTAGTGGTCCTGAGCACGCTGCGTGACTGCTGCTCTAGAAAGTAAGAACGGGAATGCACAGCCCACAGGCCGGGTCTCCCAGGGGACGAAAGGGCTGGGAGAAGCTGAGTGCGGAGAAGGCCAGCTGAGGTCCCTGCTGCTCTTTCCGGCCTCCAGCGACACAGCAGTTTGCTCCTCTGGCTCACAGGAGCGAGGGAAGGGCCCGAGGCCACACTAGGGAGCGGCCACATTCACAGACAAGCAAATTCAAGAGTGCAGTTTCTCAGGCCTTGTAGCTCTGGTGGGCTGGTGACCTCCTGGCAAGCCACATGGTCAGAATAATCCCTGCAAGCCAGATGGACTGGACCACAGTGGGTGTGGCAGGACCACACTGCCCCGCTCCTGTGCCCCTCTGCATTTGGAGCTCTGGCCCCTGCATCCCTGTCCTACTCCTGCACTGCTGCACGGCGGACACAGGTTGTTCACCACGCGGCACATCAGGGACCACCGGAAAGACCCCTGACGGTCTGAGTGGGGCCTGATGTGTGCACCCTGTGCTGCCCTCAGGCTCCCTGTGGACCCCAGGCCAGGGCGCAGGGCAAGGCAGGCCCAACATGCCCTGGGCTTGGCAAAGGCTGCCTGTGCAGAGGGGCAAAAATAGAAAGTGCTAGGCTGTGGATTTTGGGGTGCCGTGGGGAGTGCCCTGAAAGAAACATCTGCAGAGCTAAATCCCCACGGGGACCCGCAGAGAGTGTGATGGAGCCCTTGGAGGCTGGTGCAGCCGGCTGGGCGGGCCGGGACTGCGAGATGATGGTCTGCAGCCAATGCAAAGTCCCCCAGTTGTTTCGGAGCCACTGGTCCCACAGGGCCACGTGTTCTTTGTCTCAACACCCCGCCCCTCTTGGGACTCTTCTGCATCACAGTGGAGGGAGAAGCTGGCCCGGAGCCCGTGTGGGTGGGCAGGCAGGCGAGCAGCGCAGGGGCATGCGGATGCCACAGACAGATGACTGTCATGGACTGGGCCATGGGGCCCAGATGTTTGCTGAACCCCACTCTAGAGATCTAGATAGTCCTAGGAAGATATTTGTATTTTTTTGGTACTGATGACTGAACCTAGGGCCTCTGCACAGAGCTACATCCCCAGCCTCCCCTTACCCCCACCTTAAATTTAAAGCCAGGGTCTCTTTAAGTTGCTAAGTTGCCCAAGGTGGGCTCAAACTTGCAATCCTCCTGCCTCAGCCTCCTAGGGTGCTGGGATAACAAGCGTGCACTGCCACTCCTGACAGGAAGGTCTCTTCAGAAGTAATGAACATTTTTAAATCAGTTGACTCTGAGTAACCCAAGTGACTCTGTCATAGGGTGGGCCTCATCTAATCAGGTGAAGGTCACAAGAAACGAGCAACGCCTTGGGACTTGGGCAGAAATAAGCTATTCTTTGGGGCTCCAGCCTGATGGCATGACCTGCACAGTGCACAACCAGCAGACCCTACAGTCTTGTTAGCCGACTCCTTCCATCTCTCTCAGGCTGGGCATGTGGTTCAGAGGTGAGCACCTGCCTGAGGCACTGGGTTCCATCCCCTCTAGTACACACAACCTACTGAGCCTGTTTCTCAGAACTCTAACTGAGTAGCTGGAAATGGCTCTTTATGGGGACCAACAGTCCCTGGAGACAGCCAGCTGGACAGGAGGCCTAGTCACCTCTTGAATCTCTTTCCCGTTTCTCAGGACCTGTCCCCACCCCACACTGAGCACAGACATGGCCCCGGGTGGTCTGTAGCCCTGCGCGTGCCTCTGCTCACCTTCCGGGCCATGATGAGGCCTGACGGTCTGTGCTGAACCTTGGTGACCACGCCGCCATTGCCGGCTCCCAGCTCTGAGATTCGTTCAAAGTCGTCGTCCTTGAGCTCGCCAACCCTGGCTTTCTGGGTAAGGAAGGCCTCCAGCCGCTGCTTCTGCTGCTCGTCTAGTTCCAGTTCCTCTAGCTTCTTTTGCAGGTCCACTAGGTTCGCTCTGCAAGGAGCCCGGGGCCAGGCTTAGCAGGGACCCGTGGGCCCACACAGTGGCCCTGGGCCAACTTCCAGGAAGATGCAAAAGGGACAGGGACCTGACCCCTGTGCTCAACAGCACACTAGCTCGGAAGAGAGTGCTCCTCCACCGAGCCCTTTTAACTTTCTGTTTTTGAGCTAGGGTCTCACTGAACTGCTAAGTTGTCTATGCTGGGCTCGAACCTGTGGC
The DNA here is from genome assembly GCA_004027595.1 of Dinomys branickii. Taxonomy (NCBI): domain Eukaryota; kingdom Metazoa; phylum Chordata; class Mammalia; order Rodentia; family Dinomyidae; genus Dinomys; species Dinomys branickii. The sequence goes on from PVLD010000799.1 coordinate 24,130, forward strand.
CCCTCTGTCTACACCTAGGACGGGGGACAGATGAGTGCAAAGGCTTCAGAGCAAAGACCCAGAAGCAAGTGTAGAAGACGGAAACACTGTCTGTGTGTGTGCAAAGATGACACTAGAGGGGAGGGAGGCCTGGCTGCGGGGAGAGAACACGAACAGTGTAGCTGATGTTGGAACACTGAGTGCGACCACTGCACTCCCGCCACGTCATCACACACTACTGTTAAAGGTATGTGCAGCACAACTTCATGCAGTTCCTGAACCTAATCAGAGCCAGGGAGCTTGTGCATGGCCATCCATCTCATCCTGGAGGCCGAGGCAGGAGGATCACAAGGTCGAGCCCAGCCTGGACAACTGAGTGAGACTCTATGTTGAAATAAGAAATAAAAAAAGGGCTAGGGTGTAACTCAGGGCAAAGATACTGCGTTCTGTCTCCAGTACAGCAAACAAACAAATAAATTTCAGTGGATATAAAAACAATGCTTGGGCTGGGGATATAGCTCAGTGGAATAAGCACCTGCCTAGCAAGCGCAGGGTCCTGAGTTCGATCCCCAGTACCGCAAAAATAAATAAATAAATGAATGAATGAATGAATGAATAAAATTAAAAAATAAAAACAATGCTTAAAAAAAACAAAAAATAAAAAAATAATGCTTGTTTAACTTTTTGGTATTGAGCCTGAAATCCAGCATTGGCACTGCATGCCTTCCCAACTCCTGGACTTGGCTGTGTCACAGAGGAAGGGCTGACCTAGTCGGGCTATGGAGCACACAGCAGCAGGCCTAACTTCAGGGGAAAATAGGTATCTCCGTGGTCCCGGTCACCACAGTTTGCCGCTTTTGAGGAGATGCCAGCGGGGATGATGGCTGAAAGGCTGTTCTGACTGGAAGCTTCCAGTCCTGAAGCTCAGCCATTATCCACTTAAGAGTTGGGAGCCAAGGAGCACACACACCAGAGCAGATGTAACCAGCTGCCTGGTGATGTCACCTGGGCTGGTGTTGCAATGAGCTGGCTGACAGGCACCCCTTTGCGGGTAGGGGACACCTTGCTGCATGCTCAGTGGCACCTGAGGAAGCAGGTCTTATGGAGTCACAGCTCAGACAGGAGTAGCGGGCCTGCAGGGCTAAGTACCTTGCCCGAGGTCACATACCAGGAAGCCCCTGAGCCAGGGCCGGGAGCCAGAGCGTGGGCCTGCAGCTCACCTGTTCAGCAAAGACCATGATGTTGCAATGCCAAGGTACCGAGAGGCCCACGCTCTGACGTGCCATCGTCTCTGAGATGCAGTCTCACCAGGTCGGCCCCGCATCATTTAAACTTGTGATCTCCTGCCTCAGCCTCCCGGTGTGCTGTGATTACAGGCGTGGGGCCCCACACCTGCTGGGCATGGCCCTGTGTCTGGTTATGATGTTACTCATAACGTGAGCACCCGGAGTCCCTACCTCATCTGTGTTGTGTTTAAGGTCACTAAACACGTTCTTACGGGGACGTACTGCAAATACCCTCGCTGGTGTCCCTGGCTGGGTCAGATGTCACTGTGGCGCGACCCAGGCCCCCTAGCGCTCAGAGACCCCTGTTCACGCTCCCCACTCATCCTTCTCCCTACACGAATCTCCCTTACCGTCCTCACTTGGGGATCCTGTTGACCCATGTCTTCTCTGCAGGGATCCCCCTTATCCTGATCTCACTGATCAGGAATCCTGACCTGGTTCTGACCACTCATACCTGCCTACCACCCCGATTTTGCTACTGCAGGGCCTCTCTCCCACGTCACTCGTCGGGGACCACTCCCCCCTCCTGTCCTCGTAGACTTCCCTCACCCTCACTTTACTGCTCAGGGCCCCCTTTTGCTAGTCAGGGGTCCCTTGGGCCCCTCTTTTCTTACAGGGGCCTCCCTGCACCTGACGTCAATACTCGGGTCCCCTCACCTCACCCTCTCTCCCCCGGGATCCCGCCCCAACCACCATCGCATCGGGCAGGAACCCCTCACCCGATTCTCCCCCTCAGGAACCCCGATCCTGCCGCCTTTCAGAGTCCCCACCGCCCCCTCCCCGACTCCCTGAACCCCGACATCGCATTACCCGGGGGCCCCTCACTCTGTCACTTCCCCTCCTGCTCCTACTCGGGGCCCCCACAGCCGATCTTCTCCCCGTAGTGTCCTCCCCTGGGCCCCGCTTCCCTCCTCAGAGACCCCTCGCCCCGTCCCGTCCTTGCAGAACCCCTCATTCCTCGCTCGGGGACCCCTCCCGGGCTCCCTGCAGACGCCTGCAGCGCCCTGACGTTTCCTCGCAGAGACCGCACCACCCCGATCTCGCAGCTCAGGCCCCGCCCCCGCCCCGGCCCCGTTCCGAGGGTCGCGCCCGCCCGCCACTCACTCGGAGGCGCCCTCGCCGGCGGGGGACGGGCCCTCGGCGACGGTGGGGTTGATGGTGAGCGCCGGCAGCACCGGCTTCCTCCGCGCCAGCATCGGGGCTCCGCGGGCCGGCGGCGGCGCCTCTAGCCGGGGCCCATAGGGGGCGGGCCGCGAGCGGGCGGAGCCGACGCGAGCCCGGGGCTGCGGCCGCGGCCTAGGGCGGCGCCGGGGAAGCCGGGGGCGGGCGGCCCGCGGACCAAGGCGGGGGAGGGGCGCTGAGGACGCCGGCGCTGCAGCCAGAGCCTGGAGGCCGAAGGAGAGGAGGGGGCGGCCACGAGATCGCGCGCCGCACTCTCGCGAGAGCATACGAGCAAACGCGAGCTGCGGCGGACCCCACTCAGGCGGGGTGTGCGCAGGCGCTCGACCCCGCCTCCCATAAAAAACAAAGGGGCGGAAAGCGGCTTGAGGTGGCGTTCCGTAGCCCGAGTGCGCGTGCGCGTGCGCCTGGGGGCGGGGGCTGTGAGCGCGAACAGGTGGGCGGGTCTGGGAGGGGCGGGAGCCCTCCGGGGACTGGCGGGGGCGGGGGGAGCCGAGAAAAGTCTGTAGCTTGTGAGAGCGCCCCCCAGGCTCAATTTATTTATTTTTATTTTTTTCAGGCTCCATTTAGACTTTCTGGTTTTGATACTGGAGATTGAACCCATAGCCTTTGCACCGAGCTGCATCCTCAGCCCCTTTTTATTTTAAAATAGGGTCTCGCTAAGTCGCTAAGACGCCCAGGCTAGGCCGGGACTTGGGATCCTCCTGCTTCAGGGTCCCAGGGTGCTGGGATGACAGGTGTGCGCCACCGCCTGGATTTACTCTTTTTGCCAAATACGGATGCACACACGTACTGTCACCTCAGGATATCAGTTACTCTTGTTCTGACGTGAAAGGGAGGTGACTTCAGAACATTTAAGATTTTTAATTTACTTTCATTGTAAAATTGCATATAGTTATTGTGTTCGTGCTAAACATTTGTACTGCAAATTAACAACAAAATTTTAACACATACATATATACATATATAGTATTTATTAGTTCAGGGGAATTTAAGTACGTTTCGGGGTTACGCAGCTGTCATTAACATCAACTTCCAGAACTTTCTCGTCATCCCAAAATGAAACGATCCTCACTAAATACTAACTCCCCATGCCCCTCCCAGACCATGATGGTCTATTCTACTTTAAATTTTTTTTTTTTGAGGCAGGGTCTCCCTATATAGTTCAGGCTGGCCTTAAACTCAGTACGTCCCACAAGTTGGCTTCAAACTCCTGGCAATCCGCCTGCCTCAGCCTCCCGAATGTAGTTGTGTATCACTGTACCCGGCTCCCCACTCCTCAAGCAGTTACTAAGTTTATGATTTTATCAGTTTGCAGAGCCCTTTGTGGCCGAGTCCAGGTAGAAGCTGGTAATGCAGCTGGGTGGTGGGCAGTTGCCTAGCATCCAAGGGAGCCTGGGTTCCATCCCCAGCACTGAAAAACAAAGATATATAAAATACATATATTATGTGTAATTGCAAAATACAGCTGTTCTCTAGGAAGTGCAAGGTTGTAGGTACAACTGTGCTCTGGGCAAAAGTGTAGACAGGTGGCTTTTCTCACTGTGGTGCTTTACAATTTGTACCTGTTCTTGGTCCCCACCCCAAAGGGAGTGTCAGGGGACACTCACCCGGCCTCAGGAACAGCCTTACGCTTTCTTAACTCAAGGCATGTTCCTGATTTCTTCCTTCCTGCCCACATTTCATTTTATTTTTACTTGGCTCTACATAACCCTTTTTTTTTCTTTTTGAGACAGGGTCTTGCTATGCAGTCAGGCCGGCCTTGAGTTCACTTTGTACCACAGTCTGGTCTCGAACTCACAAGGATCCTCCTGCCTCAGCCTCCAGAGTGCTGAGATTACAGGCGTGCGCCAGCACCCCCAGCCTACATAACCTTTTTTTTTTTATTAAGCTATAACTCATATGATAACTGCACTACTCTTGAATGTGCATTCCCTGGGCTTTGATGGTTGTCTACACCTGCAAAACTATTTCCGCCCCCAAAGAAAGCTTGCTGGATACCTTAATCCTCCCCTCTGCCTCCGTCTAGCTAGCAACTGTGCGTTGGTAAATGTTTCACAATGAGATTTTTGAAAAGAGAGAAAGCTGGGTGTGGTAATCCACACCTGCAATCACAGCACTTGGGAGGCTAAGGCAGGAGGATTGCTGAGAGTTCAAGGCCAGCCTGGGCTGCATGGTGAGTTCAAGGCCAGCCTGAGCCACTAGTGAGTCTGTCTCAAATGAGAGAGGAAGAGGAGGGAGAGAGAGAGAGAGAGAGAAGAGGAGGCCGGCTGGTTTGCAGCATTTGGCTGCGTCTGTGGTGTAAATACCCCACTTCTCACTTTAGCAGATCTTTAACAGCTATGAACTTGGGGATGAGCAGTAACTGTGAGCACTTGTGTAAACGGCACCCTGTTACTGCAGACATCTGCCTACATGATTTATTTCTATTTCCAGCCCCACACGGTATTTTTTTGATGTGTGTGTGGTACTGGAGATAGAGGCCAGGGCTTTTGCGCTGAGCTACATTCCCAGCCCTTGTTTTAAATTTTGAGACGGGGTCTTGGTAAGTTGTCTAGGCTGGGCGTGAGATCCTCCTGCCTCAGCCTCCTGAGTACCTGAGATTACAGCTGTGCCCATTGTACCTGGCTATTAGACTGGTTTTGGACCTAGAATAGAATGATGGGCTGGTCATGAATGTTTGTTGTTGTTTTTGAGACAGGGTCTTGGGTTCAGGCTGGGCCTGAACTCACTATGTAGTTCAGGTTGAGCTCAAACTTATGGTGACCCTCCTGCCTCAGCCTCCCAGGTGCTGGGATTCCAGGTGTGTGCCACCATGCTCTGTCAGTCATGAGCATTTTGAGGACAAGGAAGATGGTGGCATTGTCTCCCTGCCTTTCAGTCCAGCTCTGTGGGTGTGACAGATGCTGGCTCCATATCTGGTACCTGGAGGAATGGACAGGGTGTCCTTGTGCCCTGTGAGACAGAGCAGGTCACCTGACTCAGTGCTGATTATCGAGGGGGAACTTTTCTAGTTGGGGTCACAGGGCAGATGCACGCCCCACCTTCTCTATCTTCATGCCCAGCACGCTCGCTCTGCGACCTCCCCCACCGTCTAGCCTACACCTTATCATCGTCCCCAGGGACTTTTTTCTCAGTACATCTGTCCCTGTTCCCAATACTTGGGTGTCAACTAAATATCTAATTGCTTTCTTGATAGTTTCAATCCAAGGTGACCTTTATCTCCCTTAGGCACAGCTCCTGCCCTGTTGCAGGCGTGCATTCTTCCTATCTGCAAAGAGAACTTTATCTCTTTCACCTGGACAACGGGGTAACTGACAGAACAGATGACCAGGCCACTTTGCTTTTTTATTTACTTAGGTTTTTTTGAAACAAGGTCTTGCTATATAGTTCAGACTGGACTTGAACTCATTATGTAGCCCAGGTTGGCCTCCAACTCATGGAAATTCTCCTGCCTCTGCCACCTGAGTGCTGGGATTGCAGGTTTGCACCAACATACCCAGCCTGACTGGGCCACTTTAGAAAACTAGTTAGGACAAGTTAGTCCTGTCCTCAATGCCCAGCAACCTGGCAAGAGAGGTCCTGGTTTATCAACCCAGGGAACCCCATTTGTGGTACACACAGGAGGTACATTGAATAATGCCCTTTGTTCATACATTTGGAAATAACACACAGAGCCATTGATGGGGGAATAGAAAGTTTTATCTAGAACAGTCCCATAAAGAAGGATTACAATGTACAGCTGGCCACAGTGGTTCACAGCTGTGATCCTAGAGCTCTGGGAGGCTGAGGCAGGAGGATTGTTGCAAGTTCGAGGCCAGCCTGGGCTACAAAGTGAGTTGAAGACCAGCCTGTGGCTGGAGATGTAGCTCAGTGGCACAAGCACCTGCCTGGCAAGCATGAGGTCCTGAGTTTGATACCCGGCACTTGCCCCCCAAAAAAAGACCAGTCTGAACTGCATGGTGAGACCCTGTCTCAAAAACAGACGCACACACAAAAAAAGTTCTAGGGTATAATGCAATGATAGAGCATCTTAACATTCAACCCCAAGTACTGAAAAAATAAAACAAAAGCCATATTAAAGGGGAGAAATTGCTGGGCATATGGTGCATACCCGGAATCCCAGAATTTGGGAGGCTGAGGCAAGAGGATCACTGTGAATCTGAGGCCAGCCTTGACTACAGAGTGAGACCTGTCTCAAAGAAAGCACGTGTTGGGGGGAGGGAATAAAAATTTCTGTTTTGAAATGTTCTGGGGTTACATAGCGTGTGACGTTGGGGAAAGCTGGGTACAGAGGACACGCTACTATGTTTGCAACTTTTATGGGAGCCAAAAATTACTCCAAATTTTCAAAAAGGATCATGTGGTGGTTCTTAAAAAAATTAAAAATAAAATTGCCACATGATCCAGTCATTTTATTTCTGGTTATTTGCCTAAAAGAATTGAAAGTCATCATGCTTGGTGGCCCATGCCTGTCATCCCAGCATTTGGGAGGCTGAAGCAGGAGGATCACAAATTTGAGCCCAGCTTGGGCAATTTAGTGAGAAACCTATCTCAAAATAAGAACTAAGTAAAAAGGGGCTGGAGATGTAGCGGGGCTCTGAAAGCCTTAAGTTTGATCCCCGGGACTGAAAGAGAGAGACAGAGACAGAGACAGACAGACTGCGGTAGTTCAAGGCCAGGGCCAGCCTGTGCCACACAGTAAGTTCAAGGCCAGTCTGAACAGTGTAGTGAGGCCCCAGTTAAAAAGAAAAAAACGGATAAAACGGAAATTTTATGTCATATATGTTTTCATAATTTAAAAAAAATTTAATTTTTTATAAAGGGAAAACTAAGGCTTTTATGTAGGGGCATGAAAACATGATGAAATAACTTTTTTCCCCCAGTACTGGGTATGGAACCCATAGCTTTTGCATGCAGCTACAGACCCATCTTCTTTTTAAGTTTTGACACAGGGTATCACTAAGTTGCTAAGTTGTGCAGGCTGAACTTGAACTTGCCATCCTCCTGCCTCAGCCTCCTGAAGGGCTGGGATGACAGGAGTGGGCCTCCAGCAAAATGATTTTTCTTAAGCCTCTGAGTCCCTTGAAGGCAGGATCGTGTCTCTGTGTCTGCATGTCTCCAGTGGCCCCGCGCCTGACATGCAGCATGTGTGCAGGGAGCACAGGCGTGAAGGAGAGAAGCTGTAGGGTCCCGCGGCAGGGCCGCTCTGTGAGTGTGCGGGGGAGGCCCGGGATCACCCACACCTCCAGTCACTGGCTGTTTTCATCTCCCGTCCAGGGGACCCATGATTAAACATCCTTTTTTTGTTATTGCTGTTTTTGGTATCTGGAATTGAACTCAGGACCTTGCGCTTGCCAGGCAGGAGCTAGTGCCACTGAGCTACATCCCCAGCCCCTTGTTGTTTTTGAGGTAGGATCTCAGTATGTAGTTCAGTCTGGCCTTGAATTCATGGCGAGCCTCCTGCCTCATCTTCCAGAGTGCTGGGATGACTGGCATGGGCCACCACGCCCAGCCTAGTTTGAAACTTCATCCAGGTTAGAGTCCAGCAAGCGAGCTCAGCTTCCTCCCTCCCCTGTGAGTGATTAAATGGCTCAGAGCAGGACTCCATGTTCCAGACAACTGGAACACTAACTACCTCAGCCCAGCTGTGCTGCCAGCAGCTGCTTCTGGCAGGCCAGAGCCCGTTGTTAAAACTTCAGGAACGCTTGTTAAGAGTTATTAAAAATTAAGTCTCGCTGGACGTGGTGGCGCATGCCTGTAGTCCCAGCACTCGGGAGGCTGAGGCAGGAGGATCATTGAGAGTTTGAGACCAGCCTGGGCTACAAAGTGAGCTCAAGGCCAGCCTGAACTGCATAGTGAGACCCTGTCTCAAAAAGACAAAAAAAAAAAAAAAAAAAGAAGTCAGAATAGCCAAGCTTGGTGGCACACACCTGTCATCCTAGCTACTGGGGAGACTGAGGCAGGAGGATCACAAGTTCAAGGCCAGCCTGGGAAACTTAGAGAGACTCTATCTCAAAATAAAAATGAAAAAGGAGCAGAGGTGTGGCTCCGTGGTGAGCACTGGCTTATGATGAAACAGCCCCTGGGTTTTACGATCAGCCCAAGCAGCCTATCCCAAAAGGCCCCATGTTACATGACTCCATTGCTGTGAATCTCCCTAGAGGTAGGAAGTGGCTTTCTGGTTGCTAGAAATGGAGAACTACTTTAGGGGTACTGAATTTCCTTTGGGGGTAATAACTGCGTTTTGGAAACAATTAGAGCTACTAGATCAGGCTGGCCTTGAACTCATGGCAATGCTCTCGCCTCAGCCTCCCAAGTACCGGGACTACAGGCATGTGCCACGACGCCTGGGTAGTCCAAAATATTGTGAGTGTACAAAATGCAACTGAGTTGTTAACTTTAAAATGGTAAATCTAGACCAGGCATAGTGGTGCCCACCTGTAATCCCAGCACTCAGGAAGCTGAGGCAGGAGGATTGCTGTGAGTTTGAGGCCAGCTTGGTCTACGGTTAGGACATATCTAGAAGTCCTCCAGCCTGGTGTGCTCCTAGGTGGGGCTTTTGCAAGGTGGCTGGATTAAGGGTGTGTGTTATTAAATTAGTCCACTGCTTGGTTTAGCATGGTTCTGGGTGTGGCTGAATGGATTTATAGGAGACAGTAGCCCCAACCTGGGTGTGGGTGGTACCGGCCAATGGGCTTAAAGCCTGGGTGGGATAAAAAGGAAAAGAGTCCACAGACGGGTCCTCCTCCGCCATGCTGTCTCGCCAGTACACAGCCCACTGTTAAAACATTAGCCAGTTCTGAGCTAAATGAAACCTTTCCTCCTTTACCTTGTGGATGTCCAGTATTTTGTACCTGCAATAAGTAACTAAAACAGTTACATTGTGAGTTCAAGGCCAGCCTGAACTACAAGGCAAGAACCTGTCTCGGAGGGAAAGTAAAAGGTAAATTTTATGTTCTGTGAATCTCAATTTTATGTTCTGTGAATCTCATTTTAATTTCTTTTTGTTACATTTTTTTCCTGGGGGGCTGGGGATACAGCTCAGTGGAATAAGCGCTTGCCTGGCAAGTGCAAGTTCCTGAGTTTGATCCTCGGTACCACCCAAAAAAAATTTTTTTTCCCCTAGATGCTAGGGATTGGAGCCAGGGCCTTCACACTGAGAGTGCTACTTTTTTTTTTTTTTTTTTTTTTTTTGAGACACTGTCTCACCACTATGTAGTACAGGCTGGCCTTGAACTCACTTATGTAGCCCAGGATGGTCTCAAACTCAAGGTGATCCTCCTGTCTCAGCCTCCTGACTGTTGGGATAACAAATACGTGCCACAGTGCTTAGCGAGATTGCTGCCTTTTTAACTTTAATTTTTTTTTATTTTGAGAGAGGGCTCATTAATTCGCTAAGCTGCCCAGGTTGGGCTCTTACTTGCAATTCTCCCGCCTCAGCCTCCCAAGTGCTGGGATTACAGGTGCGTGTTACCAGGTGTGCCTGGTGTAACAATAATTTTTATCAACACTGGAAAACTTGAAAAATGGTGAGTTGCTTTATTGCAATATTTGCTTAACTGGGGGGGGGCTCTGGATTTGATCTGGCAAAATATCCCTGAGGTGCAACTAAAAGGTGGAAAACTCCTGTCTTCTCAACTTTGGGGGAATTAATTCCAAGTCCACACTGTGAAGTGAGTGAAGCAGAGGCCACTTCTACCCTGGAATTTGGCAAATGCTAAAACTAGGAGCCTGAATCATTGCTTTTGTGTTGATTTGTTTGTTCTGAGTTGTTTTGTTTCTAGATCAAGGCCCAGCAACTGTGGAGGTAAAGTATCAGGTAGTCAGTATGATCTGCTTGATGGGCCCTACCATCTCTAATACTAATACTCAACTCAGTTATCAGAGAAAGCAGTTTTCAACAAAGCACTGACCAAATGTTCATGGCCTGTGTCAATAAAACTTTATTATCATGAGCAAGTGATAGGCCATAGCCTGGCAGTTCCTGGTCTAGACTTAAGAAAGTGATTGAAACAAGTGAATAATGTATTTGTTTATTTATTTTTGTAGTGGGAATAGAAGGCGGGACCTTGTGCTTGCCAGGCAGGTACTTGTGCTGCTATATCCCCAGCCCAAAAAGTGAATAATGTAGAATCAACTTTAAAATGTTTTGTATCTGGGGCCGGGGATATAGCTCAGCAGTGCAGTGCCTGCCTGGCAAGCATGAGACCCTGACTTTGATTCCTGGTACCAAAAAAGAAAATAGTAAAAAAAAAAAAAGTCGTGTCTGTTGTGTGTGGTGGTGGACCCCTGTAATCCCTGTACAGAGGAAGCAGCTGGGTGTGGTGCTGCACCCCTATAACCCCAGCACCTGAGAGGCTCACGCAGGAGGATAACTAACTCTGAGGACAGCCTGGACTACACAGACTCTGTCTCAAAAAAAAAAAAAAAAGAAAAAAAAAGTCATCCTTCCTGCCCAGAGGAAGCTGAGACAGGAGGATCTCAAGTTCAGGGCCAGCCTATGTAGTGATTTCAGAGGCAGCCTCAACTAGGTAGTAAGACCTTGTCTCAAAGAAACCCACCAAATTACCATGAGTACATAAGTTTGGCAAAAATGAACCACAACATTTTATGAAACTCAAATGTCTCTGGAAATTCCAATAAAATATTATATATTTTATTATTGTTTATAAACTGTTATACATCCTTTACATCAGTAGCACTTGTAACACACACATATACACTCTTAACTTTCCCTTCTGAGACAGTTGTTAAGTGCTGACCACACACGACTGCCTTTATGTGTTGGAGTGTTATACGGTGCTTCACTGACTTGCAAATATTCATTCAACAAACATCTATCCAGGGTCTAGATTGAACCAAGCAGAGAGACACAATCAGGAGAATGTGGATAGGACTGGGGATATAACTCAGTGGAATAAGCACTTGCTTAGCAAGTGCAAGTTTGATTCCCCAGTACCACCCCCCCAAAAAAGGAAAATGTGGATTTTTCATTAAAAAGAAAAAAAAAGGGGTCGAACCAGGCATAGTGGTGCAAGCCTTTCATCCCAGTACTCTGGGAGGCTGAGGCAGGAGGATCACAAGTTAAACCAGGTGCTTAACTAGTCAGAGGGAAGAAGGGATGAGGGAAACACGAAGCAGGGAACAGGATGTGCGAGTCCACAGAGGTCAGGCAGTGCCCTGCGGCTTCTGAAGCTCCTTTCCGATGTTGTAACTTTGCTCCGTGACCTGACTCATGGAGAGGCCCGATTTTTTTTGTGTGTGTGTGGTCCCGGAAATCAAACTCATGACCAGGCAGGCGCTGTGTCACTGGGCTATATCCCTGGCCCCGATGTTCTTACAGCTCTGCACACGGAGTACAGTGGGGTAGAGAAAATGAAAGGAATTTGATGGGGGAGGCTGGGTCATTGATTATTAGTTTGCCTGTTGCTGATCTATGACCCAGGGTTATTATTTGAGAGGGAATTAAATGACATAGTCCAGATGGGGATGTAGCTCAGTGGCACAGGGCCTGTCTGGCAAGAGTGAGGTCATGAGTTCTATTTCTGGTACAAAACAAAAAAAATAGTCGTTTAATTTATCATTCTTCCCTTTAAGATTCCTGTTCTTTTTTGAGACAGGCTCTCACTGTGTAGTCTAGGTTGGCCTTGAACTCACAGCGACCCTCCTGCCTCAGCCTCCGGTGTGCTGGGATGGCAGGTGTGCACCACCACTCTTGACTTAAGCGATGCACTTTGTTTTTGATTTTCGGGATGGAGCCAGGCTTTGTCCCTGTGAGTAAGCACCGTCCCCCCTTCCAGCATCCCCCCTTCCCAGCCACACTATCCCAGCTCCCTGACAGGCACGTCTATGAAAAGCCTTTGAAAAGTTACAGCACGATTCAAACCTGTGGTTCTCTTTGTCAAGAGTCCAGCCGATCTCATTCCTGGAAAATCCCGTCAGGGTGTTAAGGTTAGGAATTGGGCCGGGCGCTAAAGCCGGGGCTGCAGTAGCGTGAGGCAGCCGCTAGAGGGCCCAAGGAGCTGGGTGACAGTTCACCGGGATCTAGGTTAGGTGTGGGGTTGGCTCGGGGAGGTCTAGGTCTGCACGTGAGGGACCTGCCACACTCCAGAGCTGAAGGCTTGGAGAGAGGTTAAAAAAATTCCATCCCCACCCCCGGGTACTAGGGATGGAATCCAGGACCTTTGCCCTGAGCTACATCCTCACCCTGTGGGCTGGGAATGAAGCTGAGCGTCACAATGCCTATCCAGTTAGCACGAGATTGTGAGTTTGATTCCCGGTACAAAAAAAAAAAAACAAAAAAACAGCCCTTTTATTTTGTTATTTTTATTTTATTTTTTGAGATAAGAACTCACTGAGTTGCTAAGAAGTTGCTGGGCTGGGCTCGAACTTGCAATCCTCCTGGCTCAGCCTCCCAGAGTGCTGGGATCACAGGAGTGTATGACCAGCAAACGTTTTCCCTGAAGAGCCACATAACTACATTAAACTGTCTCTGTCCAGACTTCTCAGTTCTGCCCCAGTCAAGCAAGTGAGCATGGGTGTGCGCTGAAGAAATTTTTCATAATGGATGTGGGGGAGTGGCCGAGGGGCAGAATGTTCAGTCCTTAGCACATGAAGTGCAAGCACACAGAGTAAAATGTAAATGTCATACAATATTTTCCTGTGAATAACGTCATGAAATAATTTTTGTTGTTTTAGACCTTTAAAAATGTAAAAGCTAGCACTCTGGGAGGCTGAGACAGGAGGACTGCAAGTTCACGCCCAAGCTGAGCAACTCAGCATCTTAACAAGACCCCTCCCTCAGAATAAAACATAAAAATGAGCTGGGGATGCAGCTGAGTGCAGAAGCCCTAGGTTCCACCCCTAGTACTGAAAAAATAAAAATAAATGAATAAAAGCCGGGACTAGGGGTGCGGAATTTGCCTAGCATGAGTGAGGCCCCAGGACTGGGGGGAAAAAAAAGCAACAGACAAGAAAAACAGCAGAACAAAGAAAAACAGAAGAGAAAATGTGAAGACAGGGCTAAGCAATAATACTGCGAGCCAGGCATTGTGACAGGTACCTGCACTACCCGCACTTGGGAAGCTGAGGCAGGAGAATCCTTGAGCTCGGGAGGTTGAAGCCAATGTGTGTCAGAAAAGAAGAAAAGAAAAATTATGCCACTTATGAATTAAAATTTGAGCTTGCCAAATAAAAATATTATAACCCACAGTTCACACTGCATTTAGATTTTTTTAAGTCAACCAGCACCTGGCTATAGTTTGAATCTAAATTGTCTGCCAGGGCCCCTGTTTTTGTTTTCTGTTTTTTTTTTTTTTATAGTGGGAATTGAACTCAGAACTTTATACTTGCCAGGCAGGTGCTCTGCCCCTGAGTTATATCCTCGGCCCCTCAAGGTCCTTCTGTTAAAGGTTTGGTACCCAGCTTAGTGCAGTCAGGACGTGCTGGTACTTCTAAGGGGTGGGCTTAGCAGGAGTCTGTGAGTTACTGGGGGCGTGGTCTGTGAGAAGCCTGTGGGATTTCAGGGTTCTCTTTTTACTCTTTTGCTTCTCAGCCACAGGTGGGCTCCAACTGGCCAGAGTAGAAAGTGAAGTAACAGCCAGGCATAGTAGTGTACCACTGTAATCCCAGTTGCTCAGGAGGCTGAGGCAGGGGGATCTCAAGCTCAGGTTCAGCATGGCCATCTTATCCAGATTGCTCAAAAAAAAATGCAATTGTACAAGCTCTATTCCTTTACATTTCTTTTCTTTTTTTTTTGTCTTTTTTTTTTTTTTTTTTTTTTTTTTTTTTTTTTTTTTTTTTTTTTTTTTTTTTTTTTTTTTGTCTTTTTGAGACAGGGTCTCGCTATGCAGTTCAGGCTGGCCTTGAGCTTGCTTTGTAGTACAGGCTGGTCTCGAACTCCCAACAATCCTGCCTCAGCCTCCCGAGTCCTGGGATTACATGCATGCGCCACCATGCCCGGCTATTCCTTTACATTTCTAATTCCTGTAGTATTGCTTATAATTTGTATATTTACTTATTTCTTTTGCAATACTGGGGATCAAACTCAAGGCCTTGAATTCTAGGCAAGCCCTCTGCCACTGAACCACACCCCCCAGTTTATGTTGTTTGTTTTTAAACTGTTTAAACATGAGAATGTGTAACAGCACTTCTTTTGGTAACAGGAATCAGGTGTAAGTTTAGCTCAAAAGATCTGGAACTAACCCTAGTGTGGTGGTACACACCTGTAATCCCAGCACTTGGGAAACTGAGGCAGGAGAATCACCATGAGTTTTAGGCCAGGTTGGTCAACATAAGGAGTTCAAAGCCAGCCTGAACTGCATAGAAAGATCCTGTCTTGAAAAGAAAAAAGCTGGGCATGGTGGCACATGCCTGTAATCCCAGCACTTGGGAGGCTGAGGCAGGAGGATCATAGGGAGTTTGAGGCCACCCTGGGCTACAAAGAGAGCTCAAGGCCAGGCTGAGCTGCAGAGTGAGACCTTGTCTCAAAAAGTAAATAAATAGATAGATAGATAGATAAATACATAAATAAAAGTTTAAACAAAAGAAAAAAGCTCCATTTTTGCAATAAAAGCAGGAGGCTGGGTGTGGGTGTGCCTCAGCCAGTTATATAACCAGAGCTCTCCAAGTCCGCTTCCACAGAGAGCCTTGTGTTCACTGAGGGACAAGGGGGACACGCTGCTAATCCAAGCCTTCCAATTATTAGGAGTCAATGAGAGCTTTTTTTGAGGGAGGGGCTCTTGGGGATTGAAGGCAGGAGCTTTACACTGAGATACACCCACAGCCCTTTATTTATTTTTTTGAGACAGGGTCATACTAAGTTGTCCAGGCTGGGGTTGAACTTGGGATCCTCCTGCCTCAGCCTCCCGGAATGCTGGGATCACAGGCGCGGGCCACTGTGCTGGGCTTATTTTTCTCCTTTTGATTCTTTTCCCACAGTTAAAAAAAATGCTCTCCTAAGCTCCTATAAAAATAGACATGGGGCTGTTGTGGCTTTTCTCACAGTAGCCCGCCCTGTGTCCGCCCTGTGTACTTTCATCTTGCTCGGTCCTTGCTATGCAGAGCCAGCTTCTCCTCCTGAACTCTTTACTTTCAATTTTTCAAATAAACTTCACCACTGCTTTTTGCTGTTAAAAAAAGTAGGCATTGGCTGGGCACACTGGCAGACGCTGTTTTCCCAGCTCCTTGGGAGGCTGAGGCAGGAGGATTGCAAACTGGGCAACCTGGTGAGACCATAACTCAAAATACATTTTTTAAAGAGGACAAGAAGAAGCCAGGCATTGTAGCACGTGCCTGTCATTCCAGCACTCTCCTAGGAGGCTGAGGCAGGAGGATCACCTTGAGTTCAAGGCCAGCCAGGACTACATAGTAAGTTCAAGTCCAGTCTGAGCTACATAGCAAGACCTGGTCTTAAAACAAAACAAAATAGAAACAAGAATGCAGTGTAGCTCAGGGGTACAGTACTCACCTAGCGTGGGTTCAATTCTCAATACCATCAAAAAGATTCAAATTTCAGTGTCCATAAATAAAGTTTTATTGGCACACAACTCCATTTAATCATTTGCATATTATCCCAGGCTGCTTCTGTACTATAATAGTGGGGCTGAGTGCTTGCCCTTCAATCTGCAAAGCCAAAAACATTTACTCTCTCGGACTTTCCAGAAAAAGTCTGTTGACCACTGGCTCAGGTCAACACTAGGTTTCTCAGGGCACGGGTGTTTTGCTGTCAACAGGCTTCAAAATTTCTTGTACACGTTGATCATAAAAGAGGCCAAGAAGCCGGGCATAGTGGCACAGGCCTGCAATCCCAGCACTTGGGGGGCCAAGGCAGGGTAATTGCCAGGAGTTCAAGACCAAGCCTGGACTACACAGACCTGGTCTCAAAACAAACAACAATGAAAAATATCCCATATTCACAGGGCCAAGGACTGAATGAGTCTACTTGCACACTCAGCCTGGTATGCAGTAGGTGCTCGATAAATGCCCACTGTGGCTTTGACTGGGCATTGGCCTAGGAGCTTGCCTGTGGCAAGGGCCTTCTTTTCCTCAGAGGAAGACAGGGTGGGAGAGAGCTGACATGTTTATGTGCTAACTGCATGCACAAATTTAAACCTATCAAGGTGAGAACTCACTTCCTTTCTTGAAATTGAGATCTTCCTGCCTCAGCCTCCCAGAGCACTGGGATGACAGGTGTGCACCACTGTGCCCAGCCCATACAGCTTTCTCTGCTCTGTTCTTCCTCAGCAGAGCCCCCTTCTTCCCATGTGGACCCCAAGTTGCAGGGAGTGGCACCCTCCTGACCCGCAGGCTGCTCTGCATCTGTAACGTGCTGTCACAGCACCGCCGCCATCCCCTGTCTGATTTTCATGGGGTTAAACATTAACTTCTGTGTTTGCCGCTGGCAGGGGTATGCTGCAACCTTCGGCTCTGTCCCCACCCTCTGCATGGGAGGGGAGGGAGAAGAGAAACTTTCTCAGGAGTCTCGTGCTGAGCTGGGGCTTGGATTTAAGTTCTTTCTTTTATCTTTTCAGTGTAGATGGAGTCCAGGGTGTCCCGTGTGCTGGGCACACACTTGTCACTGACTTGCATCTTCCACCTACTTATTTACTGTAAGATGGTCTCGCTGTGTAGCCTAGGCTGGCCTCGAAGTTGCCGTGACCCTCCTGCCTCAGCCTCCCAAGTGCCTGATGACAGCTGTGCAATACCACCCCCAGAGCCCTTTATAAAATTTGTATTTGCTTGCTTATTTATTTAAGTGCTGTGGATGAAGCCTGGGCATTTTTATTTTTATCACTGAGTGACACCTCCAGCCCTTTTTATTTTTTACTTTGAGACAAGAGTCTTCCTAAGTTCCCCAGGCTGGGCTCAAACTCAGGATCCACCTGCCTCAGCCTCCCGAGTGCTGGGATGACAGGTGTGTGCTACCACCCTTGGCCCCACCACCTTTGCCATTGATCCTGGCAGCCAAGATTAATGCAAGATTAATGTTTCAAAATAACTTGTCATCCGCCTAAATTGCCCTGAACGACTTCCCCTGGGGGTGGGGCTGCAGCTGGGTGGTGAGCGCCTGCCTGGCTGGGGCGGCTCTGGACTCCATTCCCACACGGCAAAGAAGCAAAACGGAAGCCTATAGCAGCTTCTTCTTGCCACAGGCTGCTGGGCTGATGTTCCCTGGTTAGTCCTGCATAAAAACTCCCTGGATTCCTTCCATCTTCCCGACAACCCTGGCTCTGGGGATTGAACGAACCCAGGGCCTCCGCAATGAGCTACTTCCCAAGGGGAGTTTTCCTTTTCCTCTTGAGGCAGAGGCTCAATACGTCACTAAGATACCCAGGCTGGGCTTGAACTTCAGGTTCTCCTGTCTCAGCCTCCAGGAGAGCTGTGATGACAGGCTTGTGCTCTGTGCCCGGTCCAGGGATGTCTTTTTCCTCTGGAAATAGCTCTGGGGACGAATCCAGGCAATGAGGGGTGAAGTGGAAGCAGAAACTCAGTCCTTCAAGGTGGGGTGGCAGGCTCAGGTGACTGTCCTTTGCCACCTGGGGCCGCCTCTTTCTGGTGAGAGGTTTCCTGTGACCCTTGGAGCCATAGGCCATAAAGCAATCAGCAGGAGGCTGTTGAGACATGGAGGGTGGGGCTGGTGCAGGTGTGGGAGACAGGGCTGGGGACCACCCTGGGGCCAGCTTGTTTTCCTGGAGCTGGGGAAGTCACCTTGCTGCGGGCTGCAGACATCAACTTAAGGAGCACAGTGTCACTGGGTGTGGCGGTGCGTGCCTGCCACCCTAGCACACGGGAGGCTGTGGCAGGAGGATCACCAGCCCGGACTACATGTGAGTTCAAGGGCAGCCTGAACTACCTAGCGGGAGCCCGCCTCAAAAAAACAAAAAACACCCAAACCAAAAAGAAACCAAAGACACAGTGAGCTGTGCTGGGCCCCCCAGCCCCGTCCTCACGCACATTCCGTCCTGCTCACTGGGCAGGACTCCTGGCCGTCTGCCCCTCAAGGAGGAGTAATTGCCTCCGTTGTAGCTGAGCCTGATCCTGTGTCCATGTACTGATACGGACACAGCCGGCCGGGGCTTTTCCTCGTCCCTTCAGTTGGCTTTAAGCCGCGTGCGTAGGTCTGGCCAAGGTGCTGATGGACGGCTCTGGAGAGGGCGGTGCGCGCCTGTCCCCGTTCACACGCGAGCCGGCGCGAGGTGGGACGGGAGCCGCGCTGTCCGCTTTCGGCTGGGGTAGAGGCGCGAGACAGAGGCTGTGAGCCCCCAGGGATAAAAGATCACACGTCAGAGCTGAGGCACCGAGGCCAGAGCGTCAGATACCCCCTCAGCTGCGCCACGCGGGTGACTCCTGCAGATCCTCCTCTGCGTATTTATTGTATTGTATTTTTTGGTACCGGGGATCAAACTCATGACTTCGCGCTTGCCAGGCAGACGCTTGTGCCGCTGAGCTCTCTCTGCGTACTGCGGAGGGGATTTCGGGCCTCCTACCCAGCCCAGATCACAGCGCTCACCTCCTTCCCGCCGTTCTCACAGTCACTCAGCCTCAAGCCACTCCCTTTCTCACGAATTAGTGAAACCCGGGTTCGCCCTTGGGTGGAGGCCTTGGTTCCAGGGAGCCATCATCGTGGCTGGACTCAGGGCCCCTCGGCCCCCACAACTACAGATGTGCCTTTGTGTCTTTGTTCTCGCCATGGCTTGCACTGGAAGAGGTAGAGTGGGATGAACTCCCTCGAATTCCAATAACTTTTCATAGGATTACAGATATAAACTTCCTGGGCTGGGAGGAGGACCGGGAAGGGCTTGCTATATGTATGCAGAAAAACCATCAGCCCGGGGGACGCTCCAGGGCGCACTGGCACCCCCCACCCCCGCTCCTCCCAGGATGAGGTCACCTGCCTGTCCGGTTCATTCTGCCCCAGCCCGTGGGCTCCTCCGCGTTCCTTCAACCTCAGGGCCTCCACACAGGCTGTTCCCTGGGCTCTGCACACCACTCCTGCACGCCCACTGGGCCCTGCCACGTGCCTCCCCGAGGCCTTCGCAGCACGGCTTCCCTTGGCCGCTAGGTACCCCTCCACCCCGCTTCCTCTCTGCTCTCTTCTCTCCCTTTTTAGCGCTCGGGTTGAATCCAGGGCCGAATTCAGGGCCATCGCACTGAGCTGCATCCTGGCCCCTTCTGTTCTTTGTTTCGAAACAGGGTCTCACTAATCTGCCCAGCCTGGGCTCAGACTTGCAGTCCTCCTGCCTCAGCCTGTCCAGGAGTGTGGATGACAGGTATGAGGCGCCTTGCTCAGCTTCCTGCTCTGCAGATTTCTTTCCTGGCTCCAACGGGAGAGGTTTTGCTGCACCTCTTCCTCCCTGCATTGCAAGCCAGCCCCACCGGGGCGGGGGGCGGGGACCCAGCTCTGCGGTCAGCTGTGTCCCTGACCCCCGGCGCACAGCAGTGCTAGTAAGTCCCGGGTGCAAGAAGGCCAGGTGGCTGAGGAGGTGAATTCTTGGGCACAGCGCCCGCCTCTCTGCGAGAAGGACAGAGCCAGGAAAAAAGCCTCCTCGCCGAGGCATCAAGTAGCCTGGTTTGAATAGCCTGTCCTGTGACCCGGCCCTGTGCTTCCAGGAATGGGCTGCGGTGAGAGGAGCGGGAGGAGCGGAAGGGGAAACCCTCTCGTGGGTCACTGGGCCCAAGGGACCGGTCAGAGTCATCCTTGCCTGCTGTACCGCCGAGGAGGGTATCGCTCACGGGGACAGAGCCCCGGGGAGGATCGGGAAGAGGGGCGGGGGAGGGGGAGGAGGAAGAGGGGGGCGGGAGGAGCCACTGCTCCCTGGACTCTCCCTACCTCCCTTGTCCCCCCAGAACTGTCCCCAAAGGGCAGTGTGGCCAGAGCGTCTGGCCAAGACAGGGGAGCAGGGCGGTGACATGGTGCCCAGGTCTGGCCTCTGTGCAGCCAGCACCGGGTAGCTCTCCACTGGTGGCCGAAGTGAGTCATCTCCCGCCTGACTCTGACCACAGGTGCACAGCGTGACTGTCCTTACGGCACCAGCTGTGTATAGGGACCGAGCGGCCAAGGCCGCTGGGAATTGACAGGCTGTGTCGGCCACTGCAGAGATGCACTGGGATGTGTGTGTGTGTCTCTCAGGTGCCCACATGAGCTCTAACAGTGATGGCCATAAAGACAGCCAGAGAGTTGTTCTGCGACTTGTTTTCATTTTGGTTTTGGTAGTGGGGATAGAACCCAGGACCTCCGCACTGAGCTGCATCCCCAATCCTTTTCATTTTTTATTTTGAGACAGGCTCTTACTAAGTCACTGAGTTGCCAGGCTGGACTTGAACTTGCAGTGCTCCTGCCTCAGCCTCCCAAAGTGCTGTGACAGGGGTGTGTCATTGGGCACTGGCTCAGATTTTTCTTTTTTTTTTTTTGTGGTGGTGGTGGGGATTAATTATGTATTTCATGCTGAACTCAAATTCACTCTGGAGCCCAGGCTGGCCTCAAACTTATGGTGTTCTCCCAGTCTCAGCCTCCCTAGAGCAGGGATAACTGGCATATGCCACCATGCCCAGCCCAGTACTGGACAAGCTGAACAGGCTGGTGAAGCAAGTTCATCTTCCACTTCACAGACAAGGAAGCCAAGGCAGGCAAAAGGCATCTGCCCACCATTGTACAAGTGGCAGAGCTGGGATTTTTTTATTTTTTATTTTTTTGTCTTTTTGAGACAGGGTCTCACTATGTAGTTCAGGCTGGCCTTGAGCTCACTTTATAGACCAGGCTGGTCTTGATCTCGCAGCAGTCCTGCCTCAGCCTCCCTAGTGCTGGGATTACAGGTGTGCACCACCACACCCTGTAGAGCTGGGATTTGAACCGGGTCTGCTCTGCCCTAGCTTTGTTCAACAGAAGCGTCAGGTACAAACCAGGTGCAGTGGCTCTCAAATGTGATTGAAATGCCAGGTATTGGTGGCGCATGCCTGTAATCCCAGCGCTGGGGAGGCTGAGGCAGGAGGATCATTGCAAGTTCGAGGCTGGCCTGGGCTACAAAGTGAGCTCAAGGACAGTCTGAACTGTATAGCGAGACCCTGTCTCAAAAAGGCACACACACACACAAAAGTAAGCAAGCAATTACAAAAACTTGATCCCAGCTACTTGGGAGGCTGAAAGGGGAGAATCTCCAGTTCAAACCCAGCCTGGGCAACCTAAACATGACCCTGTCTCATCATAGAAAATAAAGAGCTAGGGGTGCAGCTCAGTGTTGAGCACTTGCCTAGCTTAGAGGAAGCCCTGGGTTCCCCATCCCCAGCACTGCAAAACATAGACAAATAAATAAACTTTAAAATCCTTTTCTCAGTCACCTCTGTGGACTCTAAATATCCAACAGACTCAGATGTGTGATTCCCATAGTGGGAAGAGCAAGTCTGGTCCATTAAACCAGATGCCAACAAATTTGTCTGTCCAGAGCCAGGTAGTTAATATTTTTGGCTTGGAATACTGGATGGTCTCAGCCAAAACTGCTCAACTCAGCTACGGCACCTTGAAAGCAACCATAATCAATGCAGACACAAAGGGTCATGTCTGTGTGACAATAAAGTTTTACTTATAAAAACAAGAGGAGGGTCAGAATTGGCCCAAGGGTTATAGTTTGTCCATGGACTCCTATTTTAAACAATATGTATACACATTTGACCATTTTCGCCATAAGTATTAATTGGGCAGCTGCTAATTTCAGGCATGTTTCTGGAGATGGAATGAGGCACACAGGATTTCTGTGTGTGTGTCTGTCTGTCTGTCTCTGTCTCTCTGTCTCTCTCTGTGCCAGGTGTGGTGTATTATAATCCCACCACTTGGGAGGCTGAGGCAGGAGGATTGCTGCAAGTTCAAGGCCAACCTGGGCTACCTAGTGAGTTCAAGACCAGTTTGAACTAGGGGTGGTTGTACACATCTCTCATCCCAGTACTCAGGAGGCTGAGGCAGAAGGATCACTGAGAGTTTGAGACCAGCCTGGGCTATATAATGAGAACCTGTCTCAAAAACAAAACAAGATCAGCCTGTTTTGAAAAAAAAGTCTACTCTCCTCCCCACCACCCCTTTTTTGGAAATAGGGTCTCGCTGTGTAGTGTAGGTTGGCCTTGAACTCACTATGTAACCCAGGGTGGCCTCAGACTCATAGTGATCATCCTGCCTCGTCCTCTTGAGTGCTGGGATTACAGGTGCGCACCACCACACCTAAAAGAACAGCTATTATCAAGAAATCAACCAATAACAAATGCTGGTGGGGCTGTGGGGACAAAGGAACCCTTCTTCACTGTTGGTGGGAGTGCAGATTGGTGCAACCACTACAGAAATCTGCGTGGAGATTCCTCAAAAAACTAGGACTAGAGGTTCCAGCCATTCCCCTCCTGGGTGTCTTTCTGAAAGATTCAAAGCGTCACACCACAGCGATACCTGCCCACCCATGCTTACAGCAGCAGTGTGTAACAGCCAAGCCTGGGGCTGGGGATATAGCTCAGTGGAATAAGCACTTGCCTAGCAAGCGCAGGGTCCTGAGTTCGATCCCTAGTACCGCAAAAAAAAAAAAAAAAAACAGCCAAGGCTTGGAAACAGCCCAAGTGCTCACCAACTGGTGAGTGGATAAAGATGTGGTTCTTTTATAAATGGAGTACTACTCTGCCATGACGAAGGATCCACTCAAGACATTTCCAGGAAAAGGGCCACTGAAGCCATATTCGTAAGTGAAATGATTGGACACATGTATGTAAATACCGCAGCATTCCTTGGGTGAGAGATACTGAAAGTGTAAATAAGGACGAAAATATATATCAGATATTGGGAAATAAGAGGAAAATGTTCACATGGGGACGGGGCTGGGGAGGGGGAGGAGAAAGGAAAGAAGGAGAAAGGAAAAGGAAGTGAGGGGGAAGGACAACATGGGAACAGAGCTGCTATAGAGGTGGAGGGGAGGGGCTGAGGGCAGCGGAGGGAGGGGAACAGGAGAGAAGTTACATCGTGTACAGTACACATTCTCTGTGATGAATGTGATCGGTATGTATATCTAAAACATACCACTAAAATCTGATTGGAAAAAGTTTTTTAAAAAATAAAATAACTTGGAAAAGGAAAAGAAAGAAAGAGGAAATGGAGTTTGAGCAGAGATTTGAGGGTGAAAAGAGTCAGCCACAGGGAGATCCAGGAGACTGTCCTAGATTGAGAGCCCAGCAAGTGCAAAGGTCCTGGGGCAGAACCATGCCCCTGTGTGGAGTACTGGACAGCAATGCTAAGGTGGTGGGCTAGTTAGCTTTCTGTTACTGTTACAAATACCTGAAATCATCAGTTTATAAGGAGCAAAGGTGTATTTGGTTCAGTTTTGGAGGTCTCACTCTATGGGGTGTCAGCCCTGCTGCTGTTGCACCTGCAGCAGCACACAGGTTAGGAGCCAGCTACTCCTTCGAGGCAAAGAATAAGAGGAAGCCACGAGGGTCCTAATATTCCCTCCCAGGCCACGCCTCCCATGAACTCACTTCTTCCACAGGCTCCACCTCTTAAAGGTCCCACCTCCTCCCGATAGCGCCAAACTGAGGACCAAGGGCCTTTGGGGAACTTCAACACTTGAGCCTGTGGGGACATTCAAGGTTCAAACCACAGGCACCTGTGAGGGAGATGCCGAAACGCACGTAGGGTCTGTGAGTCAGGATACGTGCAGAAGACCGGGGCACGGAGGGCGGAAGCGGGGAGGAGCGGGAGACCGCGCAGGGCCAGCCCTTAAGGCTGGGGCTGGGCGCAGACGCTGGTGGGGTAGAGGCAGGGGATGAATATATTCTGAGGGCAGAACTGGCAAATTGCAATTACTGTGCCTGCGGCCCACCGAGAGAGAAAAATAACCCGGGCTCCCAGGGGCAGCCTGTCGTCCCGGCACTAGGGAGGCTGAGGCAGGAGGTTTGTCACAAGCTCAAGGCCAGTCTGGGCTCCATAGCGAGGCCCTTCTTCTGAAAGAGAGGGAGAGAGAAAGAGAAAGGGAGAGATTGAATCCCAGCCCAGGAGGCGCTCACACGCGTCCCAGGGGTGAGAACGAAGGGAGACAAAAAGCAAATAAAGAAGAAACTTTCACATAGTTGAAGGTTCAACAAAAGTGCTGATATATTATGCGGGTGGGGACAGGAGCTTCTTTGCTGGGGACGGCAGAGGTTGCTCCTCAGCTGTCTTTGATTCATTAAATAGGAGACATTCCCGAATCTGTCCCATTCTGACGCGGGGGGGGGGGGGGGGGCAGGGTGGTTCCGGGCAGAGGAGCCCGCGGGTGCAAGAGCCCTGGGGCAGGAAACATTCAGCTCAATAAATATTTGTTGACTAAATGAACGACAGATGCTTCGGGAAGAAATTGATCGCGGGGTAGGGCAGCGGGGGACACGAGGAGGGCGACGGCCGTGCAGATGCTGAGAGAGAACAGGAGGTGTCACCAGCGCGGGCGCCAGAAGGCAGCTCCAGGCAGAGGGACCATCTTTTCTCCATCCTGTTCTGGGAGTAGACAGGACCCCGGCGGGGACCCTGAGCTCTGCGGAATCCAGCATCCGGGGACGCTGGAGAGCAACAGTCCCCGTAAGTAGGGGACAGGTCATGGCGGTGCTGAGACACCCAGACTTTGGCCTTTGCCCACTGCGGCTGCCGAAGCAAAAAACACCCAGATAACGTCTTCCCGCCCCTCTCCCGCCTGTCCCTGGTGACTGGCCCTTCGCACTGTCCGTCAAATCTGTCCACCAGTCAGCACCTGGGGCTTGGCTGGGTTCTCTTGGGCACTATTTCAGCATCTTTAGGGGTGGTGACCTGGGCACAGAGAGGAGCGACAGCCACCCAGGGGACCTCAGCACCAAGCAGGAACCCAGAACCCAAACATAGCCTACCGGTCCCATGAATGGGAATTTAGCAGCTGGCAAGGTGAGCCCTGCTGGGGGCCATGAGAGAGTGGACCCATGAGGGTGGGGTCTGTGGCTTGGTGGCACAGATGGGAAACTGAGGCCAGAGAGGGCAGGCAAGAGAGGGTGGCTCCATGGGGTCCCTCTCTCTAGCTATTGTAGGGAAACCTGCTCTCGGGTGTGGTGCTGCACACTGTCTATCCCAGCACTCTGGAAGGCTGAGGCAGGAGGATCCCAAGTTCCAGTGTAGCCTGGGCAATTTGGTGACTTAGTGAGACTGTCTCAAAACAAAAAATAGAAAAGGGCTGTGGCTATGGCTCCATGCAAAGGCCCTGGGTTCCAACCCCAGTGCTACAAATAACAACAAAAGAAGCCGGGTGTGTCGGCGCAAGCCTATAATCTCAGCACTGGGGAGGCTGAGGCAGGAGGATGGTTGCAAAATATGAAACCAGCCCAGGCTACAAGTGAGCTCAAGGCCAACCTGAACTGCATAGCGGGGCCCTGTCTCAAAGAAAGAAAGAAAGAGGTTGGGAGACAGAGAAAGGAAAAAATAAAGAGAGAAAAAGAGAGAAAGAGAGAAAGAAAAGTAAGAAAAAGAAAAAAGAAAGAAAGAAAAGAGGTTGGGAGACAGAAAAGCAGAAAGAAAGAGAAAAAAGAGAGAAAAAGAAAGGAAGGAAGGAAGGAAGGAAGAAAGGAAGGAAGGAAGAAAGAAAGAAAGAAAGAAAGAAAGAAAGAAAGAAAGAAAGAAAGAAAGAAAACAGAAAAGCTGGTCTCCTGCCCCTGGGTTGTGCGGCTGCAGGGGCGGGGGCTGCGGGCCTCACACCTGTCTCCTTGCCCCAGATGGTGTCGTCCGCCTGTGCCATGGGCCCCATCGACAGCCTGGAGCTCCTGGACCTCCTCTTTGACCGGCAGGACGGCATTCTGCGGCACGTGGAGCTGCCGGAAGGCTGGGGCCCCACTGCCGAGGGCCAGGTGAGCCTTTGGTCCATGGAACAAAGCACCTGCCATCGCGTCCACTCCTCTTTCCGAGCGGGGAGTGGAGGCTCAGAGACAGCCAGCAGCTTCCCCCGGCCACACAGCTGCTTGGAACCAAGTCCAAACACAAACTCGGGCTCCTGCCTTCCTCCCAGGGGTTTCCCTGCCAGCAGCTTTATTTCGTTCCAGCCCGAACACCCTCAGAGGAAGGAGCCTTAGCGCTGGCTTGAGAAAGGACTCGAGGCCCAGAGAGGGCTGGTGGTTCCTACCAGGTCACACAGCAACCCCATTCCCGCCCCCTCCTGCCTCCCAGCAGGCACTGCCAGGCTCAGACTCCGACGACTTCCTGAGCTCCATCCTGGGCCCCAGTGACTCAGCCTCCAGCTCCCCGACCTGGTCCCCTGCGGCCAGCGACAGCGGCATCTCCGACGACCTGCCCTCTGACCCCCAGGACAGCCCTCCACGCGGTGGGGGGCCCGGCGACACCCCAGCCAGCTGCCCCCCTGCTGAAGGCTGCTGCCCCTCCTACCTCCCCGGTCCCTCAGGTCCTGCCAGGCTCCCTGGGACTCAGGTGCCGGAGGCCTCTGTGGCCATAGACCTAGGTGAGTTCCCTCAGAGGGGTGGAGGATCCCAGAGCTCACTCCTGGGCCCATTCTGGAGATGGGGTGACAAGAGTCCTGTGAGGTTAAGCAAGAACCAACTGGCCACACCTATCACCCCAGCCACCGGGGAGGCTGAGGCAGGGGGATCCCAAATTCAAGCTCAGCCCGGACAACCTAGCAACTTAATAAGTCCCTGTCTCTAAATACAAAATTTAAAAAGGGCTGGGGATGGAGCTTAGTGTGAAGGCCCTGGGCTCCATCCCCAGCACCACAAAGGAGGAAAAAATACAGGGGGAGAGATTACGAGGTACCGGGCCTCAAGCTGTTCCTCCAGACTAGGGTACGGCCATATCAGATGACAGATCAATAATGATTTACTCCAGGGACATCGATCGACCCGTGAAGGGCCAGGCACAGCCCTGCTGGAGATATGTGGCTGCTGAGTGTCCTTTGTCCCTGCATCGGATGCAGGGTGCTTATGAGCCTTTTACTGGAGAGTTGGTGACATGGAGACTCAGAGACAGGAAGTCACTTACCTGAGGGCACCCAGCTCCTCCCAGTCAGGATAGGAGCTGAGGCTCCCTGGCCTGAGCATGTGCTCAAAAGCTGTGAGCCTACTGTGTGCTGGGCACCTAAGGGATGAGCCTGGCCTGGTCCCTGCCCGACAGCTGCAAATCTTGCCTCTCCCTTCCGGATGGATAGTGGGTCCTCCCATGGTGTCATACGCTGCTTTTCTTTTTTTTTCTTTTTTGAGACAGGGTCTCACTATGCAGTTCAGGCTGGCCTTGAGCTCACTTCGTAGCCCAGGCTGGTCTCAAACTCGCAACGATCCTCCTGCCTCAGCCTCCCGTCATATTCTTCTTGAAATTGGATGTTTGGTTCAGTGCTGGAGGTTGAACTGAGGGCTTCACACTGCAGTCCACGCCCCAGCGGTGGCGGAAGGCCCAGGGGCACTAAGCACAGTGATCACCCTGGCCAGGCTGATGGGGAGAGGCTGGGCTATGGCTGCCCTCCTGACCCCTTCCTATCTCGTTCCCGCCCACCTGGCAGACATGTGGAGCACGGGAGACCTCTACCCAGAGCAGCACAGCGGCTCAGCCTCCCGCTTCAACCTGACCGTGAAAGAGCTCCTGCTGGCTGGTGGCAGCGGGGATCAGGTGAGCGGCCTAGCCGGACCCCGGCTTTGGAGCGGGGAGCTCAGGGACACAGACATCTGGCTTCAGAGACTGGAAGAACAAGTCACTGAGAGGGACAGGGATCAGTCAAAGGGGACAGAGAAGCCACTGGGTTCCAGTTCTGGGTCCATTACTGTGGCCTGGCCTTGGTCACTGTCCACTGTAGGTAGGACTAGAGAAAAAAAATTGAAAATAAATCACCTAAGCCAGGCATGGTGGCCCAGGCTTGTTTTGTTTTGTTTTGTGTGAGATAGGGCCTCACTATTAGCCCAAACTGGCCTTAAACTCACAGCAATCCCCCGTCTCAGCCTCCTAAGTGCTGGGATTATAGGCATGTGTCACTATACCCAGTCTAAATGCTTTTGATTTATTATTTTTAGAATCACAGCAACTCTGAAGATAGGGGATTTTGTTATCTTAATTAGACATGTTGGGCGTGGTGGCGCACACCTGTCATCCCAGCACTAAGGAGACTGAGACAGTAGGATCACTTTGAGTTCAAGGCCATCCTGGGGTACACAGTAAGTTCAAGCCCAGGCTGAACTACATAGTGAGATCTTGTCTCAAAAAACAAGTAAAGATCCTTGGGTTCATGAGTGTGATGGCTGGGTGTTCATGCCATCTGCATGACATGTGCTTCCCTCAAACCTTGGTACAACGTCAGCACGTTACCCGTCTGATGTGAAAAAGAAAGAAAGAAAAACAAAAACAAGTAATGTATTGCACGTAACAGTCTTTGCTGATTTCTTTATTCATTTGTGGTAGTAGGGATTGAGCGCAGGGCACACTGTGATCCATTCTCAGTCCTCTTTATTTTGAGACAGGGTCTCACTAAGTTACTGAGCTGCCCAGGCTGGGCTTGAATTTGGGATGCTCCTACCTCAGCCTCCCACAGTACTAGAATGACCAGTATGTGCCACCATGATCAGCTGCTCCTTCACTATTTCTTCTTCCTCCTCCTCCTCTTCCTCCTTCCCCTCCTCCTCTTCTTCCTCCTCTTCTTCCACTTTCTCTTCTCCTTCTTCTTTGAGACAGTCTTTCTATGTAATTCAGGCTGGTCTCAAACTCTCAGGGACCCTCCTGCCTCAGCCTCCCGAGAGCCGGGGTCACAGGCATGCACCCCCACACTTGGCTGCTCTTTCATTTCTTAACCTAACCCTTTTCTCAGCGATTGCCTGTCTCGGGACAATCCCTCCCCCTTCCCCGCGCTGTGCGGTCCTGGTCTGTGGCACGGCTGGGCCACACTTTCCCAACCTGCTCTGTTTGCTGGCTCTCCCTTCCCATCCTCTCCTCGCTTGGCTGTGCTGCGGTGAGCACTCACAGCCGGGAGCAGTGCCTGGCACATAGTAGGTGCTCAGAAGTAGCTGTGATTTTTTTTTTCCATCTTGGGAATTGAACTCAGGACCTCGTGCCTGCCAGGCGGGCGCTGTGCTGCCAAGCTGTATCGTGGCCCCATGTCAGTGATTTTTGTGAACAACTTTTGTACACATCTCTCTCGCCCCTGGGAGTCCCTCTGCAGGTTGTTCCAGTAAGCAGACAGCCGGCCGGTCCGAGGCCAGTGGACGGGTAGTTTGAGCCCTGTTGCCATGGGGATTCTGCACCTGATGGATTGCTCATTTCTCAGATTCACGGCCTCTGTCCTGGCTCCAGGCTCCTGCTCAGCCCATGTCCAACATGATTCCCTTGGTTTTTCTCTAGCAGCAGCACCTGGCCACCGCCTACCTCCTGCGACCCGGGAATGACCACTGCCAGGAGCTGGTGCTGACGGAGGATGAGAAGAAGCTGCTGGCCAAGGAGGGGGTCACCCTGCCTACCCAGCTGCCCCTCACCAAGGTGCATCGGGGACACCCTGGCCCCAGCTTTCCGGTCTTCCTGTATGACCTGCCCAGTGGGCTCACCTTTAGGCTGCCCAGACTAAGATTAGCACATCTGTTTCTGAGCCAGAAATCCAGCTCCAGGGCCCCCCTAAGTTCAACCCAGAACCTGCAGTGCAAGATGCCGTTAAGCAGCTAAGTTGCCCTGGATGGGCTTGAACTTGGGATCCTCCTGCTTCAGCCTCCCGAGTGCTGGGATCACAGTTCCAGGCGTGTGCCACTAAGGCTGTTTTTACTGTGACATTTGAAGACAGTCCTAACGGGGGGCTGTGGGAAAGGTGCTGACCCCAGAGATGGACACACGGTGGCGCTGCGGCACCAAGGCCAACAAGGGTGGCAGATATTAATTTTATATGATTTGAGGGGACCCTAGCCAGGTGCACTCTGGGAGGTTCAGGCAGCAGGATGCAAGTCTGAACCCTTCTTGGGGAACTTAAAGAGAACCTCTGTCAAAATAAGAAATAAGGACTGGGGACACTCGCTGACTTGGTCCCGGCCCCATGTCACTGTGCAGTATGAGGAGCGCGTGCTGAAAAAGATCCGCCGGAAAATCCGCAACAAACAGTCGGCTCAAGAAAGCAGGAAAAAGAAGAAGGAATATATCGATGGCCTGGAGACTCGGTAATGCTGGGAGCTGGAACTTCACACTCTCTTGTGGGGACGGGAGGCCAGATAAAGGACGGCAGTGTGATCGCAGTCGCAGTTTTTTTTTTTTTTTTTTTTTTTTAGTCGCAGTTTTTAGGGCCTTACCTTCCTTGTCTTACTGATCAGAGGGAGGAAGAGATATGGGGGGGCGGGGCTCAGGGACACTTTCTGACCTGGATAAAGATGTGGCGTCTGCTGGGCTCTGGTGGTGCACTGGTCATCCCAGCACTCTGGGAGGCTGAGGCAGGAGTATCTCAGATTGGAGCCCAGCCTGGGCAAGAGCCTATCTTAAAATGAAAAACCAAAAAGGAATGGGGAAGTAGCTCAGTGTGAAGACCAAGAAAAAAGAAAGCATACAAAAAGCACACATTCTTTTTTTTTTTTTTCCGAGACCGGGGATCGAACTCAGGGCCTTAGTGCTTAGCAGCAAGCACTTACCCCACTGAACTGTACCTCCAGCCCTAAAAAGCACACATTCTAACTGGACAATGAGCTTATTGAGTGGTGCAGGCCTGCTGGGTGTTCCGTTTCTTCCCGAGTTGGTTTGGGTTGGGGAGGGGGTCACAGTTTCCCGGGAAGCTGTCCACTCAAATTCAGTCATGTAAAATTCTTCTTAGCTCGCTCCTGTCATTTTTAATCTCTGCAGTGCCTGCCATTATTCCTTTTTAATTCCTCATATTGTTTATTTCCACTTTTCTCTGTTGTGCACTTCTTGATCAGTCTTGCTAGGGGGTTGTGTATTTTTTTTCTTCGTACTTAATAATGAATTTCTATCCTCTCCTCCTACCCAACTGTATTTTTCAACTTAATGATTTCTTTTTGCTTCCTTTTACCACTGAGCTATACCCACAACTGCTTTTAGTTTTTGAGATAGGCCTTGCTAAGTTGCTCAATTGCACAGGCTGCGCTCAAACCTGAGACCCTCCTGCTTCAGCCTCCCAAGTGCTGGGATTACAGTCATGTGGCACCACAACCAGCTGCACCCCCATTTTATAGATGAGGGGGCTGAAACCAGACACAAAAGTGGCCCAGAGTCCCAGGGAAGGGGTGCTGGAATGTGGTTTCCTTTGAGTCCCAGTCTTCCACAAGTGTCACTGTGACTCTGGCTCCCTTTCCCAACACTGAGGCTCCACTTGATGATCCCTCTCCCCAGGGTAGAGGCAGGACCCAGAAACCAACAGAACTGGCTTTGAAACAGCCATGTACTTGTCATCCCAGCTACTCAGGAGGCTGAGGCAGGATTGCTGAGCCCAGGAGTTCAGGGCGAGCCTGGGTAACAACACAGTGAGACCCAGTCTTAACAACAAAACCCTGGCCCTGTCACAGTCTTGCTGGGTGGCTTTTGATACGTGACTTCCTGTCTCTGCCCTTGGGTCCTCTGGCTGTAAAGTGGGCCTCTTGGGGACATGTCCACAGGGTCATGGGGTGACAGGTACATCTGAACGCCACCGTCCCTGCAGGATGTCAGCCTGTACCGCCCAGAACCAGGAGCTGCAGCGGAAGGTCTTGCATCTGGAGAAGCAGAATCTGTGAGTCTGGGGGCAGCCAGGGCCAAAGACAAGGGGGGCAGTAGCCCAAATGTCCTGCAGGAGAGTGGGGTAAAGGGCAGATGGTCGTGAGGCGGCAGGAAAGAGGAGGGAGTAAGGGGTCTGTCTCTAAAGGAGGCAAGGTGCAGAGAGGAGGGGATTTGGACTAGGGGCTTTGATGGGTGTATAAGAGTTCGCTAGGGAGAAGTTGGTGGAGATAGTGCACACAGCAGGGAAAGGCTGGCAGCGAGTCATGCTGGAGGCTGCACCTCCTTCTGTGCCGACAACAGAAGAGGTGCACCTGTTTAGTCCATGTTAATTTAGCCTCTGCAAAGTTCTGGGCAATGGGACCACAGAGGGGAGCAGAGCAGCAAAGTCTCTCCACTGGGAGGATCCACAGTCCATGGAGTGATGCGCTCACCATGCACAAAATCCTAGACAGTAGTCCCGCTTGGGAGCAAAGCCAAATGGGGTCGTGTTAGAGGTCCAGGAGGGGCCACTGCAGACAGGGGGGCCCTGAGGCTTCACTGAGGAGGATGAGAAAGAACAAGCTAGAGAAGTATCTAGGGGAGCAGTGTCCCTAACATACAGGGCACAGCCATGCAAAGGCCCTGGGGCAGCATGGAGCCTGATGGTGCAGCAGTGAAGAGGCTGTGTGGCTGCAGCAGGAGGAGGAGGGGAGGTGGAGAGGGGAATCAGTGACCCATGAAGGGCCCCGTGGGCTGCAGGGAGGACTTTGACCTCAATTGTGATAGAAGACCTTGGCCAGGAGTGGTGGCACATGCCTGTTATCCCAGCACTCCGGGGGCTGAGGCAGGAAGATCACTGTGAGTTTGAGGCTAGCCTGGGCTATGCAGTGAGTGCCATGGCCTCTCCTTCCTCCGAGGTCCCTCCTGGAGCAGCTGAAGAAACTCCAGGCACTCGTGGTGCAGTCCACCGGCAAGTCCGCCCCAATGGGCACCTGCATTGCTGTGAGTCCTTGCCCCGCACAGTGGGGGATTCTGGCTACAACAGAGCGTGGTGGCAACGCCACAGGAGGGGAGCAGACTCAGTCCAGCACAAGCTTGATCCTTTGCTCTCTTGTGCCTCGGTTTCCCTTCTGGACACAGGAGGGATGGGGTGACCCTGGCCCATCTCCTCCAGGTCCTGCTGCTGTCATTCGCCCTCATCATCCTCCCGTCCATCAGCCCCTTCACCTTCAACAAGGCTGAGACCCCCGGGGACTTCGCACCAGTACGAGGTAAGTGGTCCTCGCCTGGAGCTGGGCACACGCCTGTCATCCAGCACTGTGGGAGGCTGAGGCAGGCGGATCCCAAGTTTAAGCCCTGCCTGGGCAATTTAGCAAGACTCTGACTTGATTTAAAAAAGTGGAGGGAGCTGGGGATGTAGCTCAGTGGCACAAGTGCCTGTCTGGCAAGTGCAAGGTCCTGAGTTCGAGTCCCAGAACACCTCCCATAAAAGGGTAGGGGTTGCAGCTCAGTGCAAAGGCTGTGGGTTCCATCCACAGTATTAAGAAGTCCCCTCTGCACCCTCAGTCCCTGGGGCCCAGGAGACCCCTGGAAGTGATTCCTGAGCTTGCCAGGACTGGGGTAAAGATAGGACTCCAGTCCTCACCCCACCCTCCTGACCCCCCAAACTTTATTCAGTCTTCTCCAGGACCCTGCACAATGAGGAGGCTTCACGCGTGGCCCCAGGGGACATCGCATCAGGTCCTGACACCCCAGGCTCCCGGCCAGACACCCCACCCCACCAGGGGTCCCCAGGCAGCCTGGGGACAGACTGGGGGGGCTTCCTGGATAAGCCAGCGCTGGGCAACACCACGAAGGAGCTGGACAACTCGAGCCTGGTCCTGGGCAATGTGATGGAGCAGCTGGGCTGGGCCACGGTGCTGAGCTGGGTAGCGCCAGAGTGGGTGCTAAGCCCCGGGCATGCGGGGCTGGAGGCGGCAGGGGAGGAGCTCTGAGCACCCTGGGACCTGGGCTCGGGCGCTTCGAGGGCCCTGGCATACATGGCAGCAGTCTCGGGGGCACAGGGTTGGAGCATCCTCAGGGACCCTTTGACCAGATGGGCCAGCTGCGCCCAGGACTGACAGCCTCTGAAACAGACCTCAGAGGACAAAGTCTGAGGAGCACCCCAGAAAGGCCCCTCATGCCCACCTGGGCTTCGGGCCTCCGGCACCCCACAAACCTCTCTGGACACTGGTGTGGCTGCAGCCACGAACACCCCCTTTTTCTAAGACTTAACGAGCCTGAATAAAGTATTTTGACAGAACATGGCTGGCCTTGGGTGGGGAGAGGAATGAAGAGGAGTTTTGGGTTCCTGGGGGCCGTGGGGGGGCAGGGGACAGGCAGAACCCTGCCTCCCCAAAGGCGGGGCAGGGCCAGGTCC
Source organism: Dinomys branickii (assembly GCA_004027595.1). Taxonomy (NCBI): domain Eukaryota; kingdom Metazoa; phylum Chordata; class Mammalia; order Rodentia; family Dinomyidae; genus Dinomys; species Dinomys branickii. The sequence goes on from PVLD010000799.1 coordinate 58,649, forward strand.
CCACATGGGCTGGGGTGGCAGCGTGTGGGTCCAGGGAGCTGAGGGGCCATAAGATAGAGGCTCCCCGTGAGTGGATGAGGAAACCCAGGCAGCAGCAGCGGAAACCCAAGGACACGCTGGGGAGGCCGAGGGGCCCTGGTGGAGCCTCTGCCCTGGGTGGTGTGCAGCTGAGGGGGCCCCCACAGAGGCTCTTTCCGCAAAGGGGTGCAGAGCCCGGGAGTAGACAACAGACGTTTGCTTTTTCTTTTTTCAGTACTGGGGAGGGAACCCAGGCCCTTCACGCTGAGCTACATTCCCGGCACTTTTTACTTTTTCCTGAGACAGGGCTGTGCTAAGTGGCTAAGTTCCCCGGGCTGACCTCGAACTCGCCATTCTCCTGCCTCAGCCTCCCAAGCAGCCAGGACTGACAGGCACACACCACTCCGCCTGGCCACACAGAGGCCTCAAACACAACCAGCTGCAGGACAGGAGCTCTGCTTTTATTGTCCTGGTGGCAGGCTCCTGTGTTCCCCTCCCGAGGGTCCGTGAAGGTGTCTGGGGGTGGAGAGATAGGTGAGGGCCCCGGAGGACACGGAAACCATTCCTCATAGGCTGGAAACTGGAAGTGCGCGGCCTCCCCGCCCAGCGCACCCTGTGTCAGAGGCCAGTGCCCAGGCCAGCGCACAGTGCACTGCTTCCCGGCCCCAGCAGATGTCCCACGGCCAGAGGAGCCACAGGTGGGTGACAGCGCCCGGCTCTCAGCATCCTGAGGACCCGGGGGACAAGCCAAGTACCAAAGAGACATGGTGACAAGACACCACAGTTCCTAGAAAATGCCCCACCCTCCCTGGCCCACTGGTCAGCTGGGCACTGCCTCAGCCTTCAGCCTTTTGGGGGGCCGGGGAGGTGCCGGGCTGTTGGGCCGCTCCATTTTGGGGCTGCATGGCTCGGGCTTGGGCCAGGCGGGCACAGAGCCGTTGAGGTGGGCTGAGGAGTCCTCGTTGCTGTCATCTTTGGCCTTGAGCTTGGGCGCAGATGGCCGGGGCAGCAGGGGCAGCGCCTGCTCCAGCACACGGGGCCCGTGCCAGGCAGGGATGTCCAGCCCCAGGTGTCCCATGAGCCTGGCCATCACATCGTCCACGTAGCCGTGGATGCGCAGGTCGGCCTGGCGGTCCTGTGGGGTGGGAGGGTCAGGGTGGGGCATGCGCGGGTGTGGGGGCACGGGGCAGGGCAGGGGTGGCTGGGCACCTACGTGCTTAGTGGGCTGTAGGTTCACGATGACCAGCCGGCCGCCTCGGCGCTTGGTGGCCAGGGGCAGGTTCCCGCTGGGCCGGATCTGCAGGGAGGTGCCCAGGGTGATGGACAGGTCTGCGTTCCTAGGCACAGGGATCAGGACACAGGTTTAGTGCTGAGGCCCTCCTGGCTCCTCCTGCCAACACCCTGAGGTGCCCTGGGGTCCAGCCAAGGCCTGGGTACTGCCCCTGCCCCCCCCCCCCCGAGAGCATGGGAGGGGGCGGTGGCAGACCTTGGCTGCCAGCACCTGGCAGCAGCGCTGCGTATACGGGGTCTACACAGAAAACTCATTTTGCTGCAGCCTTACTTCCCTCCAGCAGCAGCAGCCGGGGCCATGAGGAAGGACGGAGGAGGGGAAGTCCTGCTGAAGGAAGCCTGCCTGCCTGCCTTTCTTTTTTGATATCGGAAATGGAACACAGGACCTCGTGCGTGCCAGGCAGGTGCTGTGCAGCTGAGCTCCACCCCCGGCTCTTTCTCAGGGTTTCTTTGGTAGTGCTGCGGATTGAACCCAAGGCATTCACACTGAGTTACATCACCAGCCTCTTTATTCCTTGAGATAGGATCTCACTAAATTGCCCAGGCTGGGCTTGAACTTGGCATCCTTCTGCCTCAGCCTCCCAGAGTGCTCGGATGACAGCCGTGTGTACATGCCGGGTTAGGAAGCCTCTCCGACCAAACCTCCAAGCCCATCCCCAGCCTTGCATGCTGGCCAGCTTGTCTCTGTCCCGTCCCCCACCCCCAGTGCAGGTACAAGCAGGGACACCAGACCTGCTAGCCTCATCGGCGAGAGCCAGGTCCCGCTCGGGCAGGGCATCTTCCCAGTCCAGGATGGTGTCTCTCAGCTCCCCGCTGCAGAGGAAAGTTGATGGGTCAGCGGGCCCTTTGCCCCATGAATGTCCGGGCCTCGGGGACAGTCACTCACCGGCAAGCCCGCAGTCCCCGTGCCTTGGCCACTGTGCAGAACCGGCCGGTGGCCTTGAGGCCCATGGTCCCCACGACTGTGTCCCGGACATACTGCCTGTGTCAGGAGGAGGAGGGTCGATGAGCCACCACAGCCCTGCACGGGCAAGTCTTGTGCTTTTTTGGTGGTGCAGGAGATGGAACCGGGGCCTTCTGCATTTTAGACAGATCTGGCTAAATTGTCCAGGCTGGGCCCAAACTTGAAATTCTCCTGCTTCAGTGTCCTGAGTAGCTGGGATGATAGGCGTGAGCCGCCATGCCCAGATTGTGATTTGCTCTTAAATGGTGTTCATTACAGGGAGAAGGAGAAACCTCTTGTGGCGAAGTGTTAAGGATGGGTGACTCTAGGTCAGGGACAGAAAGCAATTGCATCAGGCTCCCAACTTGTGAGTTCTGTATGCAGGCTTATTGGCATGGAGCCACGGGCGTGTGCCTACAGGTTGTTTCTGGGGGAGCCCTCAGTATGATGGTGCCACGTAGCGGCCACAATGGAGCCAGGCTAGCGTCTGGGCTGGACAGCCTGACCCTGGTCCTTTACACAAAGCCCGTGGGCCCCAGCTTTGGTTCAACACAAGTTGATGCTACAGTTCTTGTCTTCTGCAGGTTTAAAATGAGGCCCCACTGGATGAGGGTCCAAGACTGGTGCCCTTATCAGAAGGGAAGCTGGGCGTGGTGGCGCATGCGTGTAATCCCAGCACTCCAGAGGCTGAGGCAGGAGGATTGCCAGTTCAAGCCCAATGTGGGCAACTTAGCAATTTAAAGCCAGGTCTGCAGCCACCACCTGGGCCAGGGAGAGAGGGAGGGCTGCATTTTCTGAGGGCCCAGCCCCCTAGGCAATATGCCTTGGTCTTCTGGCCTGCAGCCCCATGAGATGTCATTTTTATAAACTGGAAGCGCACGCACACGCTCACACGCACGCGCGTGCGCACACCCCCACCCCCGTCTTCAGTCATGCCCCTGCACACTGCTTGGCCCGTGCAGGCTCCCCTGCAGAGTGACAGATCCCAGGGCCACTGCAGAGCCCCCCACAACCCCCACGTGACACTCACCTCTTACACTTGGAGCATTCCTCTACGAACATGTTCCCATGCAGCTCTGCCAGTTTGTCCCTGGGGGGAGCAGGAAGTGGCTCAGTGGTGGCAAGGCTCCCAGGATCCTCACCCTCCTCTGGGACACCGCCCTCTTTCAGAGCCCACTGCCGCCCTCTCTCTGCTCTTTCAGCTCCGGTCCCCCCATCTGTGTGCTGTGCACCCCTGGGCAGGGAGCTCAACCTCTCTGAGCCTGAGGGATCATTAACCATACAACTGACCACAGCTCTGCTCACAGGCACCCATTCCCTTCACAAAATGCCACTCTGTAATAGTAAGGGAACCTAGTGTGGCTGGAAGGACAGAAATTCAAATTCCCAAAGCTTTAGAATAAGGTGTGGGCAGGTGGGGTGAGGCTCCCCTGTAAACCCAGCACTCGGGAGACTGAGGCAGGAGGTTTTTTTTTTTTTTTTTTTTGCGGTACTGGGGATCGAACTCAGGACCCTGCGCTTGCTAGGCAAGAGCTTATTCCACTGAGCTATATCCCCAGCCCCTGAGGCAGGAGGTTGAGGCAGGAAGTTGCAAGTTCAAGGCCAGCCTGGGCTACAACGTGAGCTCAAGGCCAGCCTGAACTGCATAGTGAGACCCTGTCTCAAAAAAGAAAGGTGTGGTACGCAGTAGGTGCTCCATAAACATCTGTAGACCATGCCCTGTCCCACTCTGGTTTACACTGGGCTTGGGTGCATATGGCGGATGTGCTTTGGGACTCTGGGGTTCTCCACGCCCCTGCTTGAGTCTCTCATGTCACCTTGGCACACAGGAGCCATCTGTCTAGTTAATCACCCGGACCTGAAAGAGTAAGAAGCTGTCTGGCCCCCGATGGTCCCAGGGGTGGGATCATTGTCTCTCAGGAACTGACAGGCAGAAACTTTAAAAAGCGCAACATCCAGAGGAGCAGATTGGGCCTGTAGGGCAGTGGTGAGCACCTCCTTCCCTGCGTGAGGTCTGGTTTCCAGCCCCCGCACTAGGGGGGAAATAAATCACTCTTGCTCCCACTAACAATCAACATGAAATCAATGAAGACAGCTGCTAAAATCCCCAAATTAGCTGCTGTTGGTGGCACGGGCCTATCATCATCCCAGCACTCGGGAGGCTGACTCAGGAAGATCCCAAAGTTGAGCCCAGGAGCCGGGCATGGTGGTGCACGCCTGTAATCCCAGCACTCGGGAGGCTGAGGCAGGAGGATCCTTGCAAGTTCGAGACCAGCTTGGCCACAAAGTAAGCTCAAGGCCATCCTGAACTGTATAGCGAGACCCTGTCTCAAAAAGGAAAAAAAAAAAACAACTTAAATTCGAGCCCAGCCTGGAAAACTTAGCAACCGCGCAAGACCCCGTCTTGAAATAAAAAATTTAAAAAATGGCTGGAGACGGAGCTCAGAGCTGAACAACAGTGAAACAAACTGTAAACTCTACAACCTGCCTAACAGCCCCAACGTCGTGACACCCTAGCAACAGAGACTGTGGGTGAGGGGCCTAGGGTGGGAGGATGCTGGGGACAGCTCGGCTGCACGGCGGGGCGGGTCTCGTGTCGGCTGGGCGGTACCTGGGGAAGCCAGAGCGCACGTGCAGCCCGTCCACGTTCTGGCTGACGAGGAAGCGCAGCAACCCCACGCGCTCCAGCTGCACCAGCGCCATATGCGTGCGCGTGGGCCGCGCGCTCTCGAAGGTCGTGTCGAACTTGGGCGCCAGGCCCTGCTCCTCCATGGTCCACACGCCGTGCGGGCCCCTGCGGCCGGGGGCGGGGGCGGGTGGAGACACAGAATCAGAATCCCAGAGAAACAGACGCGGTGACGAGAGAGGGAGGCAGAGGTAGAACCGGAAGCAAAAAGAGAGAATGAGAGATTGGGGGATGCACAGACCAGGACACAGAGAAAGCAAGAGACAGAATTGGGAAACGAGAGCAAAAGGGAGGGGCGGGGAATGTACAGGTGAGCAGAGTTTAATAATTTATTCAGCGAACTCTTGGCTGCTGCTTCTGCCCTGAGCCTCATCCTGCACTGGGTGATGCTGAGGTCTTATTTTGTTTTTGTTTTTTCAAGGCAGGGTCTCACTATTTACTTCAGGCTGGCCTTGAACTCATGGCAATCATCCTGCCTCAGCTTCCCGTGTGCTGGGATTACAGGCGTGCGCCACCACGCCTGACAAGATGCTTGCTTTTCACCAACAGCTCTTGTCTAACGAGGGCTGCTGGATGCAGTAGAGATTTCAATCGGATTATGGTCTCATTTACCGATTGAATTTAAGGGGGAGGAAACAGTTCCCAAATGTAAAGCCACTTGCCTGACAACAACTCCTATAGGAAAATGTTTGTAGATGTGCATGAAATTAACGGTCCCTAATAGTAAGTTTCCATACGGTAACAGAATCCAAGCATGTGGCCAGCCTGTCTCTAAAAACTACCTTTCCTAGCATGCCTTGCTGCTAGGTAGGATCAGGTGACCATGTTTTTGCAACATCCTTTGCACTAGGTAAGGTCAGGTGATCAGGTTTTCCCAGCAGCCCTTGGAGCTGGATTCAGACCAGGTGACTGGGTTCTAGCCAATGAGGGAAGTAGGATGTGGGCTGTAAGTTCATGGACGGGTCTTCCCCATCCCTAGTACCAGGAACTCAGACGAAAGGCAGTGGGATGAGCTCTGCTGCTCTAGAGAAGCCCCTGGCAGGATGGGGAGCCCACCTCAGTTTCCCCTCCATGCTCACAGACCTGAAGTCAGGGATGCCTGAGGCAGTACTGATGCCAGCCCCTGTGTGGAACACCACATTGGATGACTGCCAGACCAGCCTGGCCAGCTCCCACACCTTCTGATCCAGCTCCTCTGGGGTGTCAAAGATCTGGTGGGAGACAGGAATGGAAGGGTCCAAATGTGTCTCCTAGGTGGCAGGGGCAAGAACCACAGCCTGGCCTGTTTTCACCTTGCCCAGGGAGGACAATGAATTGGAAAAGGCAGCCTGTCCTCACAGCCCTCCTCTGCCCTCAGCCCTCCATGACTCCCACCTCCCTCGGAACAAAGCCCAAGTCCCCCTGCGCCCTCCCCACCTCCGCTGCTCCCTCCCTGCCCTTCACTCCCTCTGCTCCAGCTACACAGGCTCCCTGGTGCTACTGCACTGTGCTGCCCCAGGGCATCTGCACAGGTCCTGCGCTCCACCTGGAATGTACCTTCCCCAGGTCTAGCCATGACTCTGTCTTCCTTTCCCATTAGATTTTGGCCTCAATGTCACCATACTGATGCCTCCCCAGTCACTTGGCTTCAGTGCACCTCTTGTCTGTCTCCTCCATAGAACAGGGATTTGGCCTGTTTGCTGCCTGCACCTCTACACTTAGACGATGCCTTGGCTGCAGTAGGTGCTCAAGAAATGTTAGTGGAATAAAATGAATAACAGTCCCAGGAAAAGCAGTCCCTGGAGGGAGTCACACCATTAGACTGTTGGGAGAGGCAGCTCAAATGAAGGGACCAGCCCTTGGGTGCCTTTACTACATTACTGAAGGGAGACTAGACCCGGGAGGGAGGTGACTCCTCCAGGCCCCACGGTGGGCGGGGACGTGGTGGTGAACCCATAGCACACGTGCCGTAGGCCGCTGTTTGCCGTCACCGGAAGCTTTAACAGGTTCCCCATCCCTGTCCTAGTGGCTGGAAGGACCTTTCTGACACGCCCTGTCCAGGGTCTGGCATCCGGGTCCCGTCCTGGAACTACAGCTTTCTCCTCCCCATCAGCCCACAGCCCGCCCCCGCCTGCTCCCTCTCGCGGCCCCAGTCCGGTGACACAGAGTTGGGCAAGAGCCGTGCAGGGCGCTCAGGGGGAATCGCCTCCTGCGCCCTGCTCCCTGGGAAGTCCCTCTCATTGTCTAGCCTCAAGTGCCTCCTGCTATTCCTACATTGCGCAGGTGCCTGTCCGCAGCACTGCCCAGCCGCGGACACGGAGGCGACCTTCGAGGATCCCCCGCCGCACTCACCTCGGGGAGGCCACACTTGCCCTTATCCGCATAGGGCGACAGCCCCGCTGCATAGTTCACCGACATCGTCCCTGCCTCAACTGGAACAATAAAGTTTCCCTTGTTGAGGCTGGTTCCGCCGGAAGTGGGGCGGGACGGGGAAGAGAGGAGGAGTCGTATTCCCATCCCGGGCGACTTGCCGCTTTCTCTATGACGCAGGCGTCTTCTCGTGACGCTGTTGGAGCCATTTTAAGTACTGGAATAGAAAAGCCTATTTGAATACATTCCCTATTACTAAGAAGGGACTGCCCCGGGACTGGGAGGGGAAATTGGGGTGGTACCAAAGACAGAGGTTTTCCGGTCACTTCTAAAATGAGGGGAATGGTCGGGCGTGGTGGCGCACGCCTGTAATCCCAGCACACTGGGGAGGCTGAGGCAGGAGGATCATTGCGAGTTTGAGACCAGCCTGGGCTACAAAGTGAGCTCAAGGCCAGCCTGGACTGCATAGCGAGACCCTGTCTCAAAAAGAAAAACCCCCGAAAATAAATAAATAAATAAAATGAGGTAAACCAGTAGTCAAGGACCCCTTTCACTTTTTTACTCATTAGGTGGAGATCAAGGACTCTGGTGCAAAAGAGGGCTTTGGATGAGCAAGGCCCGGGCAGACGGGGGGTGGGGTGGGGCCGCGGGGGCGGGGTCTGCATCCTCCCCGCTGGCCCTGGAGGACAGAGAAGCTGATCAAGGCCATCGGTGCTGGTGGCCTTGAAGACTCAGTTAAGAGACGCGTGCTCAGCTCTTGCCCAATGCAAAGCAGCAAAAACAGCACCATGACAGCACCTTTGCTGCTTACCGTGTGACCAGCCAAAGGAGACACAGTGGGATCGGGGTGTGGTGCGAGCCACGGAGGGCACAGGGCAATGAGCGCGCTGGGGGGGAGGCGCCCGACCCAGCGGGGGGCCTGCGGGAAGGCTTCCTGGAGGGGGGGGGTGTGCAGCACAGAGCTGAGGACGTAGGAGTTACATGGAAGAAGGGGCCGGGATGTTGCTCAACGGCACGGCACTGCCTGGCAAGCGCGAGGCCCTGAGTTCGATTCTCAGTACCAATAAAAGAAAGAAAATCAAATAGCGGGAAGAAGGAGCAGGCTGCGGGCAACATGAGGGGCAGAAAAAGCATTCCTGAGAGAGGACACCGTGAATGCCAAGGCTGGGGGCGCGGGGGAGCTCACTCTAGAGCTGAGATCAGTCCATGGACGGCAGGGGGAGGCTGGATGTCTTCCCGCCAGAGCCCGAGGGCCAGGAGCAGCCCCACCGCCAGCCGTCTCCTCCCCCTCTGTCCCCGGCCCCCTGGGTGATCGGGTGTCACTGCTGCGCACTGGGAGCCACTGGTGCGAGCAAGCGTGGCCCAGCTGGGAGTGAGTAACCCGAGCCACCTGGGCTGGGGACAGGTGCTCGGCACTAGAGCCGCGGGAGGTAGGAGCGGAAGAGGGTGCGGGCCGGGTGGAAGCTCCCTTTGGGCCAGGAGTCCTTGTGTGCAGGGCGGAGCAGAGGTGGGCACTGGATCCTGATCTGGTTCACATGCACCCTGCCTGCCCCCAGCCTCGGGGGTCTGCAGGATGTGTCTCTGTCCCCCACCATTGCTCAGCACGCCGTCAGCCATCAGGCCCTGCCCGGCCAGCACCACCTCTCCTAGGAAGCGGTTCCCCAGGCCTGAAGGGGCCGCCCCTCCCCCACACCCGCTGCGCCCTCCCACCCTGCAGGCTCTCCTCACACCTGCCCCGGGTGTGCTTGAGGTTTCTTTAGTCAGGGGCAGAGGAACAGGGTCGGTGGCTGGTGAGTGAGTGGACACTGGTTGGTAGAGGGATGGGCGGAGACGGATGGGTAGATGGGTTGTTGGGTGTTGGGTGGGCAGGTGGAGAGGTGAGTACTAGGTGGGTAGACAAACAGACAGATGTTTGCAGCAGTGGATGAGTGGGTGGGTAGAGGGACCCTCGGGTGGACGGGGTAAGGGAGAGGATGGCTGGGTGGAGAGACGGGTAAGTGGACAGATGAGTGTGGTGGGGAAATGGACTGGCGGATGGATAGGTGGCCGGACAGTGGGCTGGTGGCAGAAGGGGCTGGTGGATGGATGAGTGGTAGGTGGTTGGGTGCAGAGTGGGTGGGTGGCTGGATGGGTTGGCGGGTGCCGGGTGGGAGGGTGGGGAGCTGGGGGTGGGGTTACGTTGGAGGATATTAGAGCTGTGGATGGGGAGATGGGCAGCCGTGGTTGACGGCCACGGAAACCTGTCATCTGGTGGCGCAGGCAGTGGGCAGTGGCAGGTGGGTGACCTCAGGCTGATAGACGGGGGAAGGGGCTCCCCGGCAGCAGTGGGGGCAGGACAGCTGGGGTGTCGCCGGCAGGAAGAGGGGTGGAAGCCCCCTACTGCGGCCACTGCAGGGAGGCAGAGGAGGACCTTACAGAGGCCCCTGTCCGGTGGTCAGAACACAGAGCGAGCCCAGGTGGAGGGACGCGAACACACGCACATGGCCATCAGCCAGACTGCACCTGCCCTGGGTGACACCGCTGTCACCCACAAGGGACCAGACCAGCGCGGGCTTAGCTGCGAGATCTCCTGTCTGAGTAGCTGACAGACACACGCAATGCAGACACCTCAGCTCGGGGTCCAGTTCCCAGAAAGCCCCTGACTGTTGAAGCACATTTGATCAGCGCATGGGGTTTGGGAACTGGGTTGTTCCCAGTGGGCGATGAACAGGAGCTCATCAGAGAAAAAGATAAAAGGGCCGGGCAGATATAACTCCACCAATAAAATCTTCCCTCCTAGGCAAGGAAAGTGAGACTCAGAGAAGGAAAGTAGCTTGCAGGACACGCTGCAGGGTTCCTTTGGGAGCCCGGGCTGCTCCGGGAGGAGGCAGTGGTTCTTGTCATGGGAGCGCTCCTCGGGCCCGGTCCCTCATGCGCTCTGCCTCTCCCTCTCCCAGGTGGCCAGGCGCTGGCTATGAAGACGCTCCGCGCGAGATTTAAGAAGCCAGAGGTGAGTCTCACGCCCCATGTCCCCAATCAGAGGCTCCTGTCTTTGGGACCTGGCTGAGGACCCACTTGACCCCCATCGCTCATGGACTTGTCTTCTGGCAGCTTTCTTAAGCTGGGGCCTGTCCTGCCTGGGAACCTTCTGTGGCTCCCCAGTACCCACAAGCCCAAGTCCTCCCCTTTACCCTCTCCTCACCCAGCCTCCGTCCCTCCCTGCTGCCCCCGCTGCCCCTGCCACCCTCACCTCCCTGCTGCTTCTGGTCCCAGCCTTCCAGCCACCAGACTATGGCCCTGGCAGTACCCACCAGGGTCACCGTGCCCGGTGAGGCCACCTCTCAGGCCTTCCACCTCGCCCATCACCAGGCTCCTCTGCACCCAGCCACAGCTGCCTGCCTCTGTTTCTTTCCCTCTCTCTCTTTCTTTCCTTCCATTCCCATCTCCTTTTTTCATTTTTATTTATTTGAATTTGAATACTTGAAAGAGCTTGTGATGTGCTTTGTACCCGTTGCCTCTTTTAACCCTCTCTAATGCTCTGAGGTCAGAGCTTTTGATTACCCTCACATTGTAGACGAGGAGGGCAGGCCAGAGAGGTTAAGGAAGTTGGTCAAAGTCACACAGCCAGGACGTGAGACACCTGGCTTCCCCCGTGGCTGTGTTACTAAGAACAGGACTGGGCTTGGGGAGAGTGGAGATGGGAAAGTGCCTTGATCAGTAAAAAGGCAGAGTTAGGGGCGTGGTAGCCCATGTATGCCTGTTGTCCCAGCACTCTGGGAGGCTGAGGCAGGAGGGGTCTCCAGTTCAGTCCCAGCCTGGGCAACTTAGAGACTTAATAAGGGCCAGTATCAAAATAAAAAATAAAAAGGGCAGAGGGTGCAGCTCAGCGTGAAGACCCTGAGTTCCATCCCCGGTACTGGAAGAAGAAAATGAAAATGAAAATGAAATAAAATAAAACAAAAGGTGGTGTGAGGTCTCACAGAGCGCGAGTGGCGAGGAGATGGTATTCCGCAGCGGGAGGGCCGCGGGACACCCGGTCTCCGCCCTCCCCGCCCACGGGCTCCTGTCCACCTCCCCTCTCCCTGGCCTGCCCTTCTACGGTTTCGCGGCAGGCGGCAGAGTCAGGTTCAAGCTTTTGTGCAGCAGCCCCGAGGGAAGAAAGCAAATACTGTGACTGTGGCGCGGCCTCCTGGCGTCCCTGGGATCCGCGTTCCGGGTGGCTGGCGGTGCCCGCATCTGCCGGGTGTGCGGTCCTCACCGCGTCTGCGGTGAGAGCGCCGCCCTTTTGTGAGTCGCCACGAGGTGGCGACATCGCGCTGCCCGCGGGGACATCGATGGCCCTCGATTTTCCATCTGACCTTCGGGGTTACCCGGGCTCTGGGTTGGGGCCCTGTTTTAAAATAAAAATTAAAAAGGGCTGGGGATGGAGCGCATTGCAAAGACCCTGATTTCAATTTCCCGTACCACACTCACAAAAATTTACTGATGGTTGCTGGAAGTTGAATTTGATATCATTTTTTACAGGTCACAAATTATTCTTTTTAATTTTTCTCCAATCATTTTTTTTTTTTTTGAGACAGGGTTTATGTAGTTCAGACTGGCCTTGAACTCATGGTGATCCTCCTGCCTCAGCCTCCCCAGTGCTGGGATTACAAGTGTGTGCCATCCCACCCAGTCTTCCCTCAATCACTGACAACCATAAAAATATTCTTAGCTTTGGGCTGTACAAAAACAGGGTTTGGGCAGCAGTGACAACTGGCACTTTATTTTGTTTTTATTTTTTTGAGACAAGGTCTTTCTGTTCAGGCTGGTTTTGAACTTAATACATAGCCCAGGCTGGCCTTCAGCTTGCAGTGATCCTCCTGCCTCAGCCTCCCAAGTGCGGGTATGACAGGTGTGCACCACCGTACCTAGCCACTGTTGGCACTTTATGCTGAATGAGGTCCCTGGAGGGATCTGAGTGGGGGACCGACACTGTCTGCTTGCTGCTGGTTTTAGCACGTGGCCTCTGGGTGCTGGTGGGGAAGGGAAGAAAGGGTAGAAGGGCTGAAGCCGAGACAAGGATCAGGAGGCATTGGGGGGGGCACTGGCAGTGGCGCCCAAGGCACCCTGCCTCGGGCTCTGAGAGGCAGGTGGCAGATGGCCTGAGTGCTCAGGGATGGAGGGGGAAAGTCCAGGAACCGCTGAAATGCGAGGCCTAGGCCAGGAGGTCCGATTACCTGCCCTGCCCCCACCCGGCCTGTCCCTGGTGTCTGGAAAGTCGTCACATCACCCCAGTGTTCGAGCCCCTGCCCAGCACAGGGGAGATGTCTGGGGACATGCAGGGCTGTCAGGAAAGGGGGAGCTCCTGACCTGGAGTAGGTGGAGGCTGGGCATGGAGCCCAGCAGCATGCAGTCCCAGGATGCTCCCACAGAGCATGCGCAGCCCCTGACCCATCCAGAGTGCTAAGGGAGACAGAGACCTCCATGGTGTACATGGTGTACGTCCTGCTACGTAGCTTATTAGGCCAGAGAAAGGGAAGTGACTGACTCAAGGTCACACAGCAGGTGCAGAGTGGCTGGATTCAATGCCAGCACTCGGCAAGGGCCTCTGTGGTTAGGTTCCAGTTCTGGACTGCCCCCCCCCCCCCCGCCGTCAGTTCTCTCTGCTGTGATGCCAGCTTTCCTGGCTCTAGTCACCAGGCTGGACTGTCCCCCTCCCAGAAGCGTACTGGCTCCTGAGTGCCGCTCACTCCTGGGCCCCTCCGTCCAGGACATCTTTCTTCTGCCAGCCCCTGCTCCCCTGTCTCACACTTAAGCACTGGGGCCCCTGCGGGCTCCTGGACGCCCCCTCAGTCTTGCTTAGCTCTGGTGTCTCACACAGAGCTGGCACCTGCACACAGAGGTCCCTCGGGCCACAGGAGGATTTGGCTTCACCCTGAAGGGCCGGTGGGGGCCACGTGGGAAGGGGCCTGATTCAGGGGCTCACAGGTGCCTTTGGCTGTGGGGGGGGCCCGCTTGGGTCGGGGGAGACTGGAGCTGGGAACCAAGGAGGAGGCCACGGCATGATCAGGTAAGCGGTGACTTCCGAGTCACCTTGTCCCTGCCTGGTCCAGGCCCACACCTCAGATTTACACTCCTTCATGCTCCTGAATTCCCCGCCTCACGCCCCCGACAACCACGGTTCACGTTTCTGTAGCAGGCACGTGTCCGTCTCCGCAGGCACCTTCCATGGTAGCAGGGGCATCTGTCTCAGTCGCCCCTGGTTCCCAGCACCCAGCGTCCTGCTGGTGCTTAGTGGTCTGAAGGAAAGAAATGCCTATGGGCCAGAGGGTGTGGCCTTGTGAGTCCTTCCTTAACTCTGCCCGCCCGCCCTGACCTATCCTGGGTGCCAGCCTGTGTGCCAGGGAGGCCTTAGTGGGCCCTGCTCTGAGGTGTGACACAGACTCTCCCTTAGAGTCCAGCCCCAGGACAGGATCCTCTCTCTCTGCTAGTGGATTTAACTGAGCATCTACTACATCCTACATCCTTCCCCGTCCCCAGGGCCCAGCCTTAGCATGCTGTACAGGCCTAGTTAGATCTTTATTTGATGACCAAGTCACAATTTTTATTGTGTGCCTACTGTATGCCAGGCACTGTGATGGGCAGTGCTTTATATATCCTTTCTCACCTACTCCACAGGCAGGGATGGTGAGGCTGGCAGTGGTAAGTCTCTGGGCCCGGTTACTGGAGTGTGAGTGAATGAGCAATGAGTGGAGGCTGAATGGGTGCTCAGAGGAATGAATGAGTTAAGAATGGCTGAAAGCACAAATAACTGAATCGAGGAGCCACGAATGATAAATGAACGTGCAAGCAAATGAATGAATGAATGAGTTAAGAATGGCGGATGGATGTGCGAATAAATGGGCTAAGGGGAAGCTCTCAGGGTCGCCCCTGACCTCTGACCTGTGACCCCAGGTTCCCCCAGGCAGCCAGGTAGGGCACGGAAGGAATGAGGACAGAATGAATGGGAGAGGAAATAAACGCCAACGAGAGTAAGCAAGTGTGGGTGGCAGCGCTCAGAGGCTGGTCCTGTGGGGTCCTAGCCTGGAGACGTGCCCCTCGCCCACCCCACCCCCACCCGTTCTACTAGGAGCAGGAAAGGAGATGGACACACGAAGGTCCAACAAGCCTGGGTGCGCAGCCTTTGAGTGAGAGGCAGAGCCCTCTTCAGCGCATCTGCCTCATGGTCAAGTCAGGTCCCGTGCACCTTCACTGGATCTCCCCAAAGCCCTGGGGGTGGGAGTGGGGGCCCGGCGCCACGCTGGACGTAAGACTTCGCACGAATGGGCCGTGCTGAGGTGAACTGGGGCAGGGAGGTGCTGGCCTGGGAGGAGCCGGTGGGCGGGACATAGCCAGAGTGGGCGTGGCATAGCCAAGGCGGACTTCGGGATGAATGGGCGGTCCGGGGCGGGCGGAAGGCCCCTGGAGTGGGCGTGGTAACGCCTCTGGGGGCGGGGCGACAGCCTCTGGCCCCGCCCCATCCCTCTGGCTCCACCTTCCCGACCCCCGTCGCCCGCCACCCCGCAGGCCGGCGCCCTGGACGCCATGAAGCAGCTGTGCTTGTGCGCAGCCGCCTCCTTTGCGGTAGGGCTCAGCGGTGGGGTGGGGGGGGAGTGGGGGCTGGGACGGAGAGGTGCTGGGGGGCCGAGACGCTGGTCCTTCCTCCCCCCTCCTCCCGCCCCGCCCCAACTACACGAGGCCCGCACCCCCAGACCGAGGAGAGATGCACCAGGAGGGAGTAGGGGTGGTGCCAGCCCTTGAGGGAAAGATGGGGCACTCGGGAACACAAGGACAATTTTGAGGACAGACGAGGGCACAGAAGGATGTAGAGGACCGTGGGGGAACAGTCTGGGAGCGCGTATTGGAGTCAGATGGGCCATTTGGGGGAACAACATGAGGCTGTTGGGGAGCTGGTCCCGGGAAGACATGACATTTGGAGAACAGCGTTTGGGGATGTTGAGACAGGGTCGCGGTATGTAGTCCAAGCTGTCCTGGAACTCACTGGTAGCCCAGGCTGCCCTCGAAGTTGTGGCGATCCTCCTGCATCAGCCTCCCAAGGGCTGGGTTACGGGCATGTGCCACCACGCCTGACTTGGTTTGTGGTTTTAGAAGGGGTAATTTGGGGAGCACCGCGGACACTGGAGGAGATATCTGAGAATGCCCTTCGGGCTAGCATTTGGGTGAACAGGTCTTGAGAACGTAGGGGGTAATGGTGGCAGACGCACCTGTGGACGGAGGAAGAGGGGCGTCTAGGGGGAGGAGATACATAGCAGCTTCCTGGAGTCCACGTCCCTTCACCCTGAGGGGCGACTGGGGGCTTGGTTTGTGGACGCTTAGGGCCAGATATTGAGGCTGACCAGGCCGATGCTGGCATGGGTTTGGGGTGACAGCCGGGGCAATGGGCCAGGGGTGGATGCTGGGGGCACAGGCTTGGGAGACGCTGTCTCTGGCCCCCGCCCAGGACCACCTCCCCTGGCAGCTGCGGCTCAACCCCACCAACCTCGGCTCCTGCCCTCCCTGTGGCCCCTGCCCCATCCCGAAGCCAGCAGCCAGAGGCAGGCGCCAGGCAAGTGCCCAGGGCGGGCGGCGAGAGCTGGGACCCCTGCCAGGGGGCACAGGGAAGAGGCAGCACCCACCCGGCCCCACGTGCCTCTGGGTGTGACCCGCAGGGCCAGGACTGGGGCAAAAGCGACGAGCGGCTGCTGCAGGCTGTGGAGAACAACGACTCGGTCCGGGTTGCCGCGCTCATCTCCCGAAAGGGGCTGGTGCCCACCAAGCTGGACCCTGAGGGCAAGTCTTCGTGAGTGCCGGTGCCTCCCGGGGGCATGGCTGTGGGTAAGCTCTCGGTGTCACCCTGACATCTGACCTCTGACCCCAGGTTCCACCTGGCAGCCATGCGGGGTGCCGCCAGCTGTCTGGAAGTGATGTTGGCACAGGGAGCCAATGTCATGAGCACAGATGGGGCAGGTACTGTCAGCTGGGGTCTGGGCGGGAGGTGGAACTTAGCAGGTGCCCACCCCCAGACTCCAGCAGGCTCTGCTTTGAGGTCTCAGTGTCCCCTCCAGGAAGAAGGAAATTTCTGCCATTGCTCCAAGGGAGGCACAGGCCATTTCAGGCTGTGGTGCCCAGGGATGGCGTCATGGCTGGTAGTAGGCAAGGATGGTGCCCATTGTCCATGGGGAATAACTAGGATTCAGGCTGCGGTTGAGTCCGAGGGAGCAGCTGGAACCAACGAGTATCTGGAACTTGGGGGGAGGGTGCTGGATCTTGGATGCAGGAGAATCTGAGACCAAGGAACAGGTGGAAGTAGGGGAGTGTTTGAGGGAGAAGCTGGGCTCATGGGAGTAGCTGAGTTTGAACTTTCTGGAGCAGGTAGAGTTAGGGGAGTATCTGAGGCATGCAAGAATAGCTGGGATTTAGGAGTAGCTGGAGCTCTAGGAGTCGCGGAGCCTGGGGGACACTAGGCATGAGATGTAGACACAGGGAAACTCCATCACGATGGACATGGAGCCACTGGGAGCCCCTGGAGTATCTGTAGTGAACCTGCCCTCCCTTTCAGGTTACAATGCTCTCCACCTGGCCGCCAAGTATGGGCACCCACAGTGTTTGAAGCAGCTGCTACAGGTCTCTTACTTTCTTATCTCAGATACTCCCTGAACTTCAGATACTCCTGCAACCTCTGCTGCTCTGAGATCCAGCAAGACCTTAAGCCTCCAGTTATCCCCTCAACCCTAAAATCCCCTGGCCCATTTTAGTCCTGAGCTCCAGCTACCCCCTAGACAATCAGATACTCCCAAGTGTCCAGATATGTCTCACACCAAGATATACTCCCAGTGCTAGGCATGCATGAACACTAGTTCCTCCTCAAACCTGAAGTAGTGTTTTAGCCACACCCACTGTAAACTTCCAGCTGCTCCCCAAACTCCCAGCTACTTTTCGCACTTCCAGCTACTCCCTCTTTCTCACCAACCCTCCTAAAAGCCAAGAGTCACTCAGAGGCTGTGACATGGGCTCCCCAAGCCAAGGAGGCAGGAGGGAGGGGAAAGGGGTCCTAGAAAAACCAGGCAACGGGAAGAGATGTGACCCCTCTCCCCCTTCCCAGGCCTCCTGCATGGTGGACGTCGAGGACAGCAGTGGGTGGACAGCACTGCATCATGCAGGTGGGCGCAGCCCCACCCCACCTGCCCACTGTGGCTCAGTGGGGTTATCCTCACCAGGGCTTCCTGCCGCCTCCTTTTTTGGGGGAGGGAGGATACCGGGGATGGAACCCCAGGCCTTTGCTCTGAGCTACACTCCCAGCCCTTTTTTCATTCTTTATTGTGAGACAGGATCTCAAAAAGTTCAACTCTCCTGGGTGTGGTGGCGCACACCTGTCAGCCCAGCACTCGGAGGCTGAGGCAGAAGAATCGCCATGAGTTTGAGGCCAGCCCAGGCTACATAGTGAATTTGAGGCCAGCCTGAACTGCATAGTGAGACCTTGTCTAAAAAAAAAAAAAAAGTCACTAAGTTCTCAGGCTGGGGTTGAACTCGTGGAGATCCTCCTGCCTCAGCCTCCCAGAATGCTGGGCTGACAGGCATGCACCAATGCACACAGCCCTGCTGCCTCCTTTTGCTTTAGCAAGCTCCTACTGCGTGCTGGAGTCCAGGGCTCAGCTTCAATCCTATAAAACCTCCTTCCCACAGGCCCACTGAACGGAGGAGGTGCTGTCACTTCCCACAGTAAAGGGTGAGGGGTCCCGGGTCACCTGACCCAGGGCACAGCCTGGTGTCCCCGAGGAGGCCTTTAAGAGAACACTGTGGGGCTTCCAAGCTAAACACCTTTGAAAAATCCCAGGGCCTGCTGGCCAGCTCAAAGCTTCAGAATCCACTCTCCCACAAAGGAGGGGAAGCTCCCAAACACTTGGGCCAGCACCGGGTCCAGGCTGTGAACACCACACCGAGCCGGAGAGGTTCCGGAGAGGTTCGGGGCTCCAGTCAGGACCCAGGACACATCTGTTCTTAGGGAAACGCCCTAAAGTCGGTTTGCCTGGGGCCTGGCGCTGTGCGCGTCTCCCCGCAGTTGGCGTATGCTGCCGCCTAGTGGCGGCAATGCTTCTGGTACTCTGGCAACAGCCCCAGCCTTATCCAAGAAAAATGTTGTTTTTTTGTCTTTTTTGAGACAAGGTCTTGCTATGCAGTTCAGGCTGGCCTTGAACTCACTTTGTAGCCCTCGAACTCGCGACACCGAGTGCTGGGATGACAGGCGTGCGCCACCATGCCTGGCTACCCAAGAAAAATGTATTGCCCGGTGTGTTGACACACCTGTCATCCCAGCACTGTGGGAGGCTGAGGCAGGACGATCACTAAGTTCAAAACAAGTATGGGTAACTTAGTGAGACCCTGGCTCAAAATAAAAATTTTAAAAGGTGAACATAGCTCAGTGCACAGGCCCTGGGTTCAATTCTCAGAACTGTGAGAAAAAGAATGACCTGGCTGTGGGCCCCCAGGAAATGCCCATGCCTTTTCCCTGCCCTGTCCTCTTCCCCAGCGGCCGGTGGCTGTCTCTCCTGCTCAGAGCTGCTGTGCTCCTCCAAGGCACATCTGAACCCCCGAGATCGGGTGAGCTTCTGGCATCTCCAGGGGGCAGACAACCCTTGAGGTCCACTGTCTCCAAGGGCAACATTGGGAGGGATCTCTTTGTGAAGAGCTCGGAAGTCTGGGGTGAAGCTCAGGGTGGTCCTGTGGGCTTCCCTGCCTCTCAGGTCAGCTTCTCACCTCACCGCCCCCCCCATTTCTCACCAGTCGGGCGCAACGCCCCTCATCCTAGCAGCGCAGATGTGCCACACAGATCTCTGCCGCCTCCTCCTACAGCACGGGGCCGCTGCAAATGACCAAGACCTGCAGGGCCGGTGAGCTTCTCCCCTGTCAAGCCATCTTTCCTGTGCTGTGTGACTTCAGGAAGTCCTGAAACCTCTCTGAGCGGGATGGGAGGGGGTAGGGGTTCAGTCAGGCCTCCTCCTCTTACCTGATGTTGAGCAGGGCGTGGGGGGTCTGGGAATGTGCTCACCCCCTCAGTAGCCCCCTTCCCTGGCAGGACAGCCCTGATGCTGGCCTGTGAGGGGGCCAGCCCCGAAACAGTGGAGGTGCTGCTGCAGGGCGGGGCCCAGCCCGGCATCACCGATGCGCTGGGCCAGGACGCAGCTCACTACGGAGCCTTGGCAGGGGATAAACTCATCCTCCACCTCCTGCAGGAGGCGGCCCATCGCCCCTCCCCACCGAGCGGTATGCAAGCCCCGCCTCCGCATGCCCTTCTGAGCAGTTCCTCATCACCCCTTTCTCTCCTTATTGGGGATAGTCTCAAGGTACAGACATAGCTGCTGCATAGCTGCTGTATTAGGAGCAGTTTCATGGCATCCCCACTTGGGGCAGTTTCAAGAAGCCCCAGAACAGTTAGAATGGTCGGTACCAGGGATCTTCCTTATTTTTAGGGCTTTCGCGCTCCTAAAAAGTGGCACCCCTTACCCCCCTTCTGGGAAGTGCCACACTCCTATTCTGTAAAAGTTTCAAGGTCCCTCCTGTTATTCTGCTTAAGTGATCAATTCCTGCCTTACAAGCCTTGAATCTCGGGGAATTGAGAGCCCCACCCCCACGAATACGGGTCTGGAGCTGGGAACGGAGTCCCTGGTACCAGCGCCTGACCCTGCCTGCCTCTCTCCCCTGCCTGTAGAAGAGGACTCGGGTGAAGCTTCATCTCAGGTAGGGACCTAAGCAGTGCGCGCTGCCCGCTCGCACTGGGGCTGTAGCTTCCACTATGCTGCCACCAAGTGGCGTCTGCTGCCCGAAACTGCAGCTCCTCAAGCTGGCAGGAAGCTTGAGAGCTGGGGCGGGACGTGGCCAGGCAGACTGGGGCTGCTGCAGGCCAGTATGGTGAGGGAAAGGCGAGCCCGGGTCTTCCTTCTGGCGGAGCATCTCAGCATCGATCTAGAAGAAAAGGACCGATAGATAATCTGGTCCGGCCGGGGAAGTGCCAAGGCCTGTGGAAGGGCAGCACAAGAATAACATTTAGAATTTGGGCGGGGCGCACTCCTGCGATCCCAGCGCTGAGGAGGCTGAGGCAGGAGGGTCACTACTAGTTTGAGGCCAGCCTGGGCTACAGAGTGAGACCCTGTCTACAAGCAAACACAGGATTTAGGACTTGGAGAGGATGCACGGCTGTCTGTCCCGTATCTGCTCAGTCAGAAGCTGGACAAATGGGGACAGGAGGGGGGCTGGGAGCTGCCTGGTCCTCAGGGCAGCGTGGCAGGAGCTGGGTGTGGGCGGGGACTGGGCTGGATGGGTGAAGCCAGGGTGGCCCCATCTGCCCCCCTCCCCCTCTGCCCACAGAACTCTGTGTCCAGCCATGAAAAGCGAGGAGGTCCCAAGAAGCGGAAGGCGCCCCAGCCTCCCGCCAGCGTCCCTGTGCCGGTGAGACGCCTGGGCCTCGGGGAGGACAAGTGGGAAGCCCCGGCGGGATTGGAGCTCTGGCTCAGATGCCGAGGGGCAGCCTCAGGCCTCCTCTAAAGGTGGTGGGTCCCCGCTGGGGAGAGGACAGGATGACAGAGAAGCCTATGAGGAGATCATGCGGCTGCGGCAGGAGAGGGGCCGCCTCCTGCAGAAGATCCGAGGCTTGGAACAGCACAAAGAACGAAGGAAGCATGAGGTTAGGGGAGCAGAGGCCAGGCCTGGGTGGGGTGGGTGCACTTCCGGGAAAGACTTTCCCTACCTTTCCTGCCCGCCTCACTGCTACAGGCTCCTATGTGCTGCCTCGGGGCCTTTGCACAGGCTGCACCCTCGGCCTGGATGGTGCTCCTCCAGATGCCTCCTCCCAGACCACTTTCTCACAAGGCCCCTTGCTAAAGATAAATATTGAATGAATATGCAAGTGAGGGAGTGAATGCATGGCCCCAAAATAGGGTCTGGCCCCTAAAAGGCACCCAGTAAAGGCATGCTGAGCAGGTAGAGCAGTGTGTGGCATGCAGCAGACGCTCAGTAAATCCCTGTAGTGATGGGTCGGAATGGTGCGGGCGGCTGCACAGAGAGATATCTGTGGGTGCAGTGGGGCCTTCAGCAGGTGAGGCCGGGAGGCTCCGGCCCAGATCCAACCCTGTGCCCCCGTCTGCATCAGCTGCAGGAAACAGAGGCCAGCTCGGTGCACAGCCTGGAGAGACAGGTAGGGCGGAGGGTGGGAGCGGGGTGCCGCCGGGTGCCCTTTCACCCCAGGCGCCTGAGCCAGCTGCCTCCGCCCCCAGGTGCAGGAGCTGCAGCAGCTGCTGGCTGAGAAGCAGGAGGAGAAGGAGAGCCTGGGACGTGAGGTGGAAAGTTTGCAGAGCCGGCTGTCCCTGCTGGAGGTGGGCCCGAGCCTGTAGGTGGGGCAGAGATTGGGGCGGAGCCATAGACAAGGGCTGGGCCAAAACCAGGGTGCTAGGTAGGGCCAAGTGTGGGGTGGAGCCAGCGTGGGGTCAGAGACACAGTGGGTGGGGCCAGAGCCAGTGTGGGTGGAGCCAAGAGGACCAAAATGAGTGGGTGGGGCTAGGGTGGGGAGGAGTCTTGGTGGGTGGGGCCAGAGCTTGGGTGGGGGTGAGGTCAGCTGTGGCGAGCTGCGGGTGGAGCCTTCTGCTTCAGGCCTGACAGCCACACCAGGAATGTAATAGTGTCACACACATGCAAACACACATGCCAAGCTTCGTCACAAGTCCAAACACAGAAGACACACCTGGAAACACATACAGCCAGGATGGATGCACCTCCAAATACATCCTTGCACAGATGAGCGAACACAAAAACGTATTACAAACACAACAGCAAACACACGAATACAGTATTAAGTGTGCACACTTGCCATCACCACACTTCGGGAGGCTGACACAGGAGGCTCTCAAATTTGAGGCCAGCCTGTACAACTTAGTGAGAGGTGGCCCCCAAATAAAAATAAAAAGCTGGGAATATAGCTCAGTTTAAGGGTCCTGAGTTCAATCCCCTGTACCACAAGTACATGTATGTATGGAGAGGAGGGAGGAATTTGTACAATTATATAGCAAAACAAACAAACAAAAAAACCCAAGTTGGATGGTGGCGCACACCTATAACCCCAGCACTTGGGAGGCTGGGTTTGAGGCCAGCCTGGGCTACATAGTGAGTTCAAGGCCAGCCTCCATTACATAGCAAGACCCTGTCTTAAAAAACAAACCAGAAAAAGGGTTAAAAAATGGGTGCACAAGGGCCAGGTGTGGTGGTGCACAACTGTAATCCCAGTACTTGGGAGGCTGAGACAGGAGGATTGCCACAAGTTAGAGGCCAGCCTGAGCTACATAATGAGTTCAGGGACAGCCTGAACTATACAGCAAGACCCTGTCTAAAAAAAAAAAGTGCACAGGGCTGAGGGGAGCCACTCAGTGGTGAGCACCTGCCTATCAAACATAGGCCCTGAGTTCAACCCCAGCATTGCAAAAATAATGGGGGAGGGATATAATAGTTACTTAGTAAATACAAACAACACCAGTCCAGTACTCGGGAGTTTTAAAAGCACACAAACCCTGCAGACTTGAAGGAGGACGGGGTGGATGGGTTGGGGGACAGGACCCTGAACTGGCCTCTCCTCACTCCCAGAGTGAGCGGGAGAACACCAGCTACGATGTGGCCACCCTGCAAGATGAGGAGGGAGAGCTGCTTGATTTTCCAGGTGAAGCCCTGCTGACCTCTTGGGCCGGGGATTGGAGCTTGGAGTCGTGGGGTGCAGGGTGCGGGGCGCCGGGAGGGAGTCTGCACACACCTCTTAGTTGCTGCAGCTGCGTGAGCTAGCTCTGGGGGTCCTGGGGCTGGAACTCCAGGGCTAATGGTGCCCCACCCCTGTCGCCAGGGGCGGAGACATCCAAGCGGCTCAGCCCCTCAGCCCAGGAGCGCTTGGCCTCGCTGCAGGAGCAGGTGGCTGCACTCACCAGACAGAACCAGGAGCTGATGGAGAAGGTCCAGGTGGGAACTGAGGCTTCGGGCAGATCCAGGGCCTGGGGTCGGTGGGGGAGATCGAGGCTGCCCTGTGCCCCCAAGGACCACTCCAACCCCTGCCTGGTTACCTGCCCACTGACAGGTCCTGGAGAACTTCGAGAAGGATGACACTCAGCTAGCCGGGAATGGCCTGTCGGAGGTCGTCCCCCTGGTCCTCTATGACTCTCTCCGGGCTGAGTTTGACCAGCTCCGCAGGCAGCACGCTGAGGCCCTGCGAGCGCTAGAGCAGCAGGAGGCCCGGGAAGTCACCAGACCTGAAGAGGACAAAGACGTGGGGGCCTCAGCAACCCAAAATGGGCCACCAGACACGAAGCTGAATGGCACCGTGGTTCCAGAAACCAGGATCAATGGAGCTGAGGATGAGGATGCGGCAGGAGGGGAAACCACTGGAGCCGGGACCACAGAAGCAGCATCCGAAGAACACGAGGTCACAGGGGCTGAGGCCGCAGGAACAGAGGGTGCAGAAATAGAGACTGAAGGAGCCAAAGCCAAAGGGACTGAGGAGGCGGGAGGAGACGGAGAAAATATGGAAACCGAGACCGTGGGAGCTGCAGCCGTGGCTTCAGAGGCCACAGGAGCCGAGGTCGTGAGGGTGCAACCAGAAATGAAGACCGATGCAGCCGGTGCCAGGGGAGCAGAGCTCGCTGCAAACATGGAGGCCACAGGGCCGAAGGCCACCAGTGCAGAGGCCACTAGTATGGAAGCCATGCCCCCAAGTGTTCGTGCTGGGCCCATCCTGCACCCTGGGGCTGCAGAGGCCTCCGAGAAGCTGCAGTCTGAGTTGGAGACCAGGATCCGCGGCTTGGAGGAGGTGCTCCGGCAGCGGGAGCGGGAGGCTGCTGCTGAGCTGGAGGCCGCGCGGGGCAAGTGTGAGGCTGCGGAGGCTGAGGCAGGCAGGCTCCGGGAGCGGGTGCGGGAGGCCGAGGGAGCTGGGGCCGGTGGGGGCAGCGGCGGCAGGGGCTGTGGTGACACAGTCCAGCTGCGGGCGGCCCTGGAGCAGGCCCGGGAGGACCTCCGAGAGCGGGACTCCCGCCTGCGGGAGCTGGAGGCAGCTGTAGCCCAGCTGGATGAGGCCCGGGCTGGCCGGCTTCTGGCGGAGGAGGAGGCCCGGGGTCTGCGGGCAGAGCTAGCCCAGCGGGAGGAGGCACGGCTGGAGCAGAGCCGGGAGCTGGAAGTGCTCCGGGAGCAGCTGGCCACGGCCACAGCCACCAGGGAGCAGCACCGGGTAGCAGCTGCAGAGCTGAGCCAAGCTCGGGATGCGTCTGAGGCCAGGGCCACCGAGCTGGCTGCAGCCTGTGAGGAGGCGCGACGGGGCCTGGCGGAGCTGCGCGAGGCCTCGGAGGCTCTGCGGCAGTCCTCAGTGCCTGCGTCTGAGCATCACCGGCTGCAGGAGGAGGCCTTGGAGCTGAGGGGCCGGGCGGCCAGTCTGGAGCAGGAGGTGGTAGCCACGGGCAAGGAGGCTGCCCGGCTGCGGGCAGAGCTGGAACGCGAGCGCTTGGGCAGCGTGGCCCTCTCAGAGCACGAACGCGTGGTGGGTGCCCTGCGGGCCGACGTGGCCCGGCTGGAGGGGCAGTTGGAGGAGCTGGCCCGCCGGCATGAGAAGACCAGTGCTGAGGTCTTCCAGGTGGGTATGCATGGCCGGCCCTGTGGACCTGGGGAGGCCCAGCAGCCCTGGGGTGTGGACCCTGTAGGTTTCAATTGAACAGACATTCGCGCCTCTTGATATTTCCAGTGAGCCTGCAGCTATCCTGGAATTTCAACTTTTGTTTTCTTTCTGTGTTTCTTCTTCCTTTTCTCTCTCTCCCTCTCTCTCTCTCTCTCTTTTTTTTTTCCTCTTTTTCAGACAGGGTCTTACTATGCAGTTCAGCCTGGCCTTGAGCTCACTTTGTAGCCCAGGCTGGTCTCGAACTCACAACAATCCTCCTGCCTCAGCCTCCCCAGTGATGGGATTACAGGTGTGCACCACCACACCCAGCCCTTTTCTCTTTTAAACACCTTTTGATCATTTTCTTTTTCTTTTGACCATTTTGACCTCAAATTTATTTTATTTTATTTTTTGCGGTACTAGGAATCGAACTCAGGAACTTACACTTGACAGGCAGGCACTGTGCCACTGAACTATATCTCCAGCCCTTGACCTCAATATTTGTGTGTGTGTGTGTGTGTATGTATCTGTTTGAGACAGGGTTGTACTATGCAGTTCAGGCTGGCCTTGACCTCACTTTGTAGTCCAGGCTGGCCTCGAACTCACAGCGATCCTCCTGCCTCAGCCTCCCCAGTGCTGGGATTACAGGTTTGCGCCACCACACCTGGCCACACCTGCCTTTAAATGGATACTCCAGGGGGAGTCTGTTTATATCATCCATCTCAAGATCATGCAGATGTTCACCTGTGTTTTCTTCTCGCATCTTTACTGTTTTCTTTTCCCCATACTACCCAGGATTTATTTCTAATCTCTACTGATTTTAGCTGAGAAGCGAACATGTCTAACCTCTGTGTACGGTGTACACTGTGTACAGTATTTTTTGTTAAGCAGTGAACGGGATCTTGCTCTGTGTATTCACCCAATATCCACTTTCACTAGTGGTCATTTTGACCCTGTGTTTTGTTCCATCCAGCTGTTTCCAGGTACTTAGGAGACTGAAGCAGGTGCATCACGAGCTCAAGGCTAACCTGTGCAATACCACTACCCAAAACAAAGCAAAACAGTACTATGTCAGCTTTTAAAGCACTGGCAGAGAAAACAACATGGGGGATAATAAATAATAATATCAAGGAATCAAATACAGCACTTACCAGGTGCCTGGCACCAACATAAACATATTTCATGTATTTGTTCATGGTACCCACATAATTCTTGTTATTCTCATCTTAATTGGCGGGGCGGGGGGATGTGGCCCAGAGAGGTTAATTCATTTGCTTGAGAACACACAGCTCACAGGTCAGAGGTGGTTGGCAAGGCTGAAATGTTTGTAGGACCAAGGGAAATCCAGAACTCTGATAGGTGAAACCCCTCAAGGTCGACCTGGGCTGGAATGTGCTCAGCACAAGGCAGAAGGCTCAGAGGGACACAGGGTCCCAGCATTTTGGGGGACCATGTGTCCTCAGCATCTTCCATGGGCTTGGGCCGCAGGTGCAGCGGGAGGCTTTGTTCATGAAGAGTGAACGGCACGCGGCTGAGGCCCAGCTGGCCACGGCGGAGCAGCAGCTACGGGGGCTCCGTACCGAAGCAGAAAGGGCGCGCCAGGCCCAGAGCCGTGCCCAGGAAGCCCTGGACAAAGCCAAGGAGAAGGACAGGAAGGTGAGTGCCCCCCCCACGCAGGGGCTGGGGTTCCCCACTTGGCACGGTTGGGGAAGAATCTAAGACTGTCTCAGGTGAGAGGGTCACTGAGACGCAAGCGGAGGCGCCATCAGGACTTCTGCTGTTCTAGTTAGAACCGCAGTGAGGCTTACTGAGTCGCAGGCCCTGGGCTGTGCCTTTACCATGGAGCGATCCATTTAATGCTCATATCAAGTTCCCACAGATAGGTGCTTCAGGTTTGGTTTGATTTTGTTTTTTGAGACAGGGTCTCACCATGTAGTTCAAGTTGGCTTTGAGCTGGCCCTGAACTCCTGGTGGTGGAGATTGCCCCGTCTCAGCCTCCCCAGTGCTGAGATTACGGGCACTGCCACCACACCCAGCAGATAGGTGCTTTAATTATTCCCATTTGAAGAAATTTGGGCACAGAGAGTTGAATCCTCTTGTCCAAGGTCACACAGCCATGCAATGGTTCAGCCAGGGTTTTAACTCAGATTCCCGAGTTCTGTTCTTTTCTTTTTGGTGCTGAGTTCCATCCCCAGTTCTGTTAAACAAACAAACAAACAAACAAACAAATAAGTAAACTGTAAGTGTGAAACATGTTCTTAGCTCACCCACACTACAAAAACTGGTGAGGGTCAAACGAGGACTAGGGTGGGGGCTGGAGTTTCTAAGCCCGTGGAATCTGGACTCCTTGCCACTTCCTGCTGTCCCCCCAGACCGCTGGTCCCCAGCCTGGGCTCAGGGTGACACCCTTATATCCCTATCTCCAGATCACAGAACTTTCCAAAGAAGTTTTTAGCCTGAAGGAGGCATTAAAAGACCAGCCCGCCTCCCCCGCCAGCCCCGAGGTGGACGCCCTCCGCAGCCAAGTGAAGGCTTTGCAGCAGCAGATGGCGGTGAGGCCTGTGGGGAAACGTGGGGACAGCACATGAGGGCGCCCAGACAGAGGTCCAGCCACCCACGCCACTGGCAGGAGGGGCGGGGCTGCAGGGATGTCGGAGCATGCGCGGGGCGGATCCACAGCCCGGTGACGCACCACCTCTCGGGCAGTGGGGCTCTGGCTTCCCTCTGGTGGGCAGGGCGGGGCGGGGTCCTACTTCGCTGAGCACCCCGCCCCCTGCCCCCCGCCACAGGACGCTGCCCGGGACCACTGTGCCGTGGTAGCGTTGTACAGGAGCCACCTGCTCTACGCCATCCAGGTGAGTGTTGCAGACTCACAGCTGCAAATCTACAAATCTTCGTGTCTGCTGCTGCTGCTGCACTTGGGGCCTCTGTCTCCGCTCTAGACAGCAGGAGGCTGGCCCAGTCAGAGAGGCACTCAAGGCCCGACACTTCTGGCTTCTTACACCTTAAGCTAGGAGGGAGGGATCTCAGAGGGGACTGGGAAGCCAGGACAGGTGCAGCAGGGTCACTTTCCCCCTCGGCTCACGGCCCCAGGGTCAGATGGATGAGGACGTGCAGCGGATTCTCGCCCAGATCTTGCAGATGCAGCGGCTGCAGGCTCAGGGCCGCTGAGGACCAGTTTCTCCCAGACCCCTGGGGCCACCATGCCTCTCAGCATTTGGGGACCTGTCCGAGTCCCTCCCTAGCTGGCAGCATTGCCCCTGTGGTCCCTACACACACACTGGTCAGGTTGGCATTCTCTTCCTCCCCACCGGACAATCTGTGAGTCACTAGCTCCTGCCCTCATCCTCAACACCAACACAGGAATAAAACTATACTGTGGGCCGGGCGTGGTGCCTGTAATCCCTGCACTCAGGAGGCTGATGCAGGAGGATCACTGCAAGTTCAAGGCCAGCCTGGGCTACAAAGTGAGACCATAATAACAATAACAATGATAATAATAATAAACAACCATACTGTGCACAAGAAAAAGGTGTGTGTCACATGACTGTTGGGTGGCTCACAGCAGGAGGACCTCACCTCCCCGGCTCCAAACTCAGGCCAGTGCCGAAGAACCAGGGCCTGCGCCGTGGGGGCAGGTATTTCTCATCCCAAATAAATTGAAGAGGTAGAATCTTCAAAACTCAAAATCATGCAAAACTCAAAATCTAGCTACAGCCGGGCGTGGTGGTGCAGGCCTGTCATCCCAGCACCTGGGAGGCGGAGGCAGGAGGATCGTCGTGAGTTTGAGACCAGCCTGGGCTACAAAGTGAGCTCAAGGCCAGCACACAACCTCAGACTTGCAGCTCCCCGAAGGCGAAACCAGGGGGCAGTGAGGTAGAACGATCTGTAAGCCATCCGCCGGGACTCTCTGAAGTGTTAACAGTGGAAGTAAGAAAAGTAAATGAACAAGGCCCTAGAAAAAACAAAATCAGAAATAGTCTCTGCAGTAACTACAGAGGCGGTCACCGCGGTGAAAGACACGCTTAGTGACTAGAGCAGATACAGAGAAAAATAGAGGTGCTTAGGAAAATGATGGAAACCCTAAATGCCCCGCATAGGACAGGAATGGAACCCATGAAACAGATTCAAACAGATATCCAGGAGATCAAAAAGTCCGTTGAGGTTATATGCAGCAGGGCTGAGGGTATAGCTCAGGGGTACTGTTTCTGCCTGGCCAGCCCAAGGTCCTGAGTTCAAGTCTCAGTACCAAAAAGAAATAAAGAAATAAAGCAAGAGGGCTGGGGATACAGCTCAGCAGCACAGCAGCTCCCTGGTAAGCATGAAGTCCTGAGTTTGATTCCTGGTACCAAATAAGTAAATTTAAAAAAGCGGGAGATAGCACAAATGACATTAAAAATCTGTTCACAGAAGTAATGGCAGAAAAATTTCCAACCAGAGAAAAAAATTTGGTATACAGGTAAGTGAGGTATACATAACCCCAGTTAGCCATGATTAAAAAAAAAAAATCTATACCAATGCATATAATGGTCAAAATTCTGGAAATTCAACATGGGCTGGGGATATAGCTTAGCTGCACAGCACCTGCCTGGCAAGCTCGAGGTTGTGAGTTCGAGTCCCAGTACCAAAAATAAAATAGAAATTCAACACAAGAACAGAATATTAAAAGCTGTTAGACACAGGAAACAAATCACCTATAAAGGAAAGCCCATCAGTTGTGTGACTTCTCAACACAAACCCTCAAGTCAAGGAGAGTTTAGAATGAAATATTTCAAGGCCTAAAAGAAAAGCAACTCCAACTCTGCTTATGTACCCTGCAAAACTATATCTCAAAATTGAAGGCCGGGATGTAGCTCAGTGGCACAGCGCCCGCCCAGCAAGCATGGGGCCATGAGTTTGATTCCGGGTACAAAACAAATTTTTTTTTATAGAAAAATAAGATACTTCCATGGCAAAGAACACCTGAGGAAGTTCATGACCACCACACTGGCACTCTTAAGTGGTTCCGAAGACATTCTAGAAAGAGATAATAAGACTACAACTCTATGAAGCCCAACAGGATGAGTCCACCAGCCAAGGCAAGCAATTAAACACAAGCGAAAAGGGAAGCCAACAACAGAAAAATAACATAACAAGAATAAGTCAAAACATACCAGTTATAATGATCAATATTAATGGTCTCAGTTTACCAATAAAAAGAAACTGGCAGAATGGACCAAAAAACAAAATCCAACAGTACACTGCATAGAAAAAACTGTATGTATATATGTATGTGTGTGTGTATGTGTGTATGTATGTGTGTATGTATTCTTTGAGACAGGGTCTGAATATGTAGCCCAGGCTGGCCTTGAACTCACTATGTACCCCAGACTGGGCTGGAAATCATGGAGATCCTCCTGCCTCAGCCTTCCAAGTGCCGGGATTAAAGGTGTGCACCACATCCAGCAAATAAATGTATTTAGGGCTGGAGGTACAGCTCAGTGGGCTAAGTGCTTGCCGCTGAGCACTAGGGCCCTGAGTTCGATCCCCGGTCCCGGAAAAAAAAAAAAAAAAAGTATTTAGTTAAACTCAAAGTCAAAGGATCAAAAACTATTCCATGTAACAGGAACCCAGAAAAAAAATTGGTAGCTATTCTATTTGCAGACAAAATGGATTTCAAGGCAAGACTGATTAAGAGAGACAAAGATGATCGCTACACCCTTCTAACAGCAACAGACCAAGAGGAAGAGATAACAACCATAAATATACATGCACCAAAAAATACCACTGTACCCAACTGTATAAAACCTATCACCAGACTTGAGTAATCAGATAAGCACTAATACAATTGTAATGGGGAACCTTAATACCACACTGTCACAAATAGCTCAACTAGACAAAAAAATCACAATGACATATCAGAACTAAACCAAATTTTTGAACAAATAGAGTTAGTAGACGTCTACAGAATGTTCTACCCCAAAACATCAGAATACACACACTTTCTCAGCAGCACATGAGATGTTCTCCAAAATAGACCCCATAGTAGCTCACAGAACATGCTTAAATAAATGCAATGGAATTGAAAATTTCCTATGTTTATTATCAGAGCATAATGCAATGAAATTGGAAATCAATCGCAAAAGAAACTGCAAAACACGGCCGGGCGTGATGGTACGCGCCTGTAATCCCAGCACTCAGGAGACTGAGGTAGAAGGATCCTTGCGAGTTCGAGACCAGCCTGGGCTACAAAGTGAGCTCAAGGGCAGCCTGAACTGTGTAGTGAGACCCTGTCTTAAAAAGATAGATAGAAAGAAAGAAAAAGAAAGACAGACAGAAAGAAAGAAAGAAAGAAAGAAAGAAAGAAAGAAAGAAACCACAAAAACTTCATAAAACATGGAAATTAAATAGCGCCTTTCTGAACAACCAATGGGTCACAGCAATTAAAGAAGAAATTAGACAGCTTCTACAATTAAATGATAATGCTAACACGACACACCCGAACTTACGGGACATGGTGAAAGCAGTCCTGGGGGGAGTTTATCGCCTTGAACACCCATATCAGGAAAACAGACAAAAAAAAAAAGGAAAACAGAGCAAGCACAAATAAACAGCCTAATGTTGGACATGAAGCTTCTAGAAAAAGAAGAGCAAGTCAAGTTCAAAACTCATACAGGGTCTTACTAAGCTGCTAAACTGCCCAGGGTGGGCTCAAACTTATTCTCCTGCCTCAGCCTCTCAGAGTGCTGGGTTACCAGTGTGCACCACCGAGCCTGATCCACAGTTCTTGACTAACCTCCTTTCCTACCCCAAACCTCGCCACAGGTGGCAGCCAGACCCTGCCCCCCCCACTCCCTGCTAGCTCCCCGCTCTTCGGCAAGTCCCCTGAAATCCCCACAGGTCACTTCTGGCTCTTATGGCCCAGGAAGGGGAGGCAGCTGTCGGGAATTCCTTCCCTGATCGGGTCCAGCTTGTCCCTGGGGATTTCCTGGTGTGTCCTGGGCAGGGACAGGACACAGGGGGGCCTTGGCATGTCCCTGGGTGTCCCCATCACATGGAGAATATCTGAGGGTGGTCATTGTCACCCCAAGGCTGGGTGTCTGCATTTCTGTGTCTTGGAACCTGGAGGGGGACCCTGCTGCCTCAGCCTCCCAGAGTGCTGTGATGACATATGCGGACCACTACACCCAGCTGATCTTTGTGTCTCTTTGCATCTCTAGCTCTCTGCCCTTTCCTGCGCTTGTCTTTCTCTGAGTCCTTGTCCCCTTCCCCGGGGTTTCCCTGTCATTGCTGCTGCCGGAAGGGACACACACACACACCCTGCTGTGCTGGGAAAGGCTGCCCGGGTCACTTCTCCCTTTCTCAGCCTCCTCCCTCCCCCGCGCCCTCAGGGACTTCCACCCCCGAGCTGGGTGGCCAGTGAGGGGACTGGGAAAGACTGTGACACCCAGACACCCTCCAGCAGCCCCACAAACCAGGCAAGTGAGTCAGCCCTGGGGGACCCGGCGTGACGGCTGGGCTTTCCCCCGAGCAGGTCCCTGGCCTTTTGGGCTGGTCTCTGGCCTGTGGAACCCCCAGAACTCAGGGGCCCAAGGATCCTGCAGCATGGCCCCGAGGCTGCTCCTGGCCCTCATCCTCTGGAGTGGCTGCCTGCCCTGTGGTGCAGAGGAAGGTACGTGGGTCCCTGAGGCGGGGGACCCAGCTAGAGGGACATTGTTTGGGGACTCGACCTTGATCTTTAGACTTGGATCAAACTGCCAGGCATGGTGGCGCATGCCTGTACTCCCAGCACTCAGGAGGCTGAGGCAGGAGGACCACTTGGAGTTCAAGGCCAGGCTGGGCTCCATAGTAAGCTCAAGGCCATCCTACACTAAATAGCAAGACCCTGTCTCAACCTCCCCTGCCAAAAAGGATGAAGATTTAAAGTCTGTGGGAGAAATTGTGCAGGTTCTGTGCAAACTCTGCCCTCTGCTATGTCGGGAACTTGATTATCCACAGCTGTATATGTTGTGGGACTCCTGGGAGTGATTCCTACAGACACAGAGAGGGTTGATGTGGGTATGAATTTGAATTGAATGTGTTCATTTCGGAGTAGAACAGATGTCCATGTCCTTTGAAGGAAACGTGCTACTAAAAGGGTGCAGGAGTCTCTCCTCCGACCTGGTCCCTCTAGCTCTTTCTTCTGTTTTTTTCTTGCACTGGGAATTGAACTCAGGACCTTGCACTTGGCAGGAAGGCGCTTATGCCACTGAGCTGAATCCTCAGCCCTGCCACTGGCTCTTTCTTGAAATGAAGTGCTGGGAACTGAACCAAGCCCCCGCATATGCTAGCTGCAGCTCCAGCCCTTTGTAAACTTTTTTAAATTTTGGAAAAGGGCCTTCTGTAGCTGAGGCTTGCCTGGAACTTGAGATCCTCCTGACTCGGCTTCCTGAATAGCTGGGATACAGCTGTGCGCCACCCGCGCCCAGACCCCTGGCTCCTGAAGCCTCACTTTCCCTGTCTGAATGAACTCACCGTTCCTGACTGTGCTCTGGCAATCTCGGGGTAAATCTGAAACTCATGCTCCTCCCTGTCTTCTGGGGCCACAGGGGCTCTGAGCCAGCCCCAGGTGCAGTGCTGGGCCTCCAGGTACCCGATTGCTGTGGACTGCTCCTGGACGCTGCCGCCGGTACCCAACTGCACCGTGGCCACCTCCTTCATCGCCACGTACAGGTCAGAGGCACTGAGAGGGATGGTGGGACAAGTGGCTTTGGGGGAGGTCAGAGGCTGCTGTGGTGGCCTCAGGTGTCCCAAACCCCAAACCTAGAGCAGTGATGGCTAATAGACAAGCCCTTCCTAGTTGGGTGTAGGGAGAACACCTGTCATCTAGTATGTGGGAGGCTGAGGCAGGAGAATCATAAATGTGAAAGTTTGAGGCTAACCTGGCCAATGCAGTGAGACCCTGGCTCAAAATAAAATTTTAAAAGGGGTGAAGGTGCAGCTCGATGCTGAGCCCCTGACTGGCATGTGCTACAGCCCTGGTTTTATCCCCTGTACCACAGAAAGAGAGGGAGAGAGAGAAGGAAAGGGAAGAAAGAAAGGAAGGAAGGAAGGAAGAAAAAAGAAGGAAAGAAAGAAAGGGAAGGAAGGAAGAGGGAGAGAAAGAAAGGGGGAAAATCACATTCAGTATTTAACAAGTAGAATCTAAATATTACAAGCACGGGCTGGGATGTATAGCTGAGTGGTACAAGCATCTGCCTGGCAAGTATAAGACCCTGAATCCAAAAAAAGAGAAAGAAAATACAAGTATTTCCCACTTAACATACTTTAATGTAATTTTATTTAATGTTTACACCTTTATATTTGCTTTACGTATTAATATTTGTAATATAAATTCATTTAATATCATGTGAGATGAACACACAAAATATTAGTTTCTTTTTTGGCATCATTTTGAGTGTTTCCTTTTTTTCTTTCCAAAATATTAGTTTCAAGCTGGGGGTGCAGCTCGGTAATGAGCACTTCCTTAGCGTCAGAAACTGCCTGGGCTTCATCCCCAGCACCACAGAAATACAAAAGGAAATAGAGTATTGTGAACGCTGCAAAACACTTCTATCACATGATGCTCCACGGGTCTCCACAGTCTGTCAGACATCTCACTGGCCTGGTCTGCATCTACTTTTTTTTTTTTTCTTTTCTCTTTTGAGACAAGGTCTCGCTATGCAGTTCAGGCTGGCCTTGAGCTCACTTTGTAGCCCAGGCTGGTCTCGAACTCAAAGTGATCTCCTGCCTCAGCCTCCCAAGCGCCGGGATTACTCCATAGTGAGAACCTGTCTCCAAACAGACAGAACCTGGGGCGTGGCTGTTGCAGGAATCCCGGAGGCCGAGCAACTCCCTGGGCTGTGTTACCCTAATCCCTGGCCACCCGGGGCTCCCCCAGCTCGGCCCCAAGACGGACGGGGACCCTGTGCCTCTCGCGTGGGGTCCAGGAGACTAGGGACCCTCACGGTGCTGCCCGTTTGCAGGCTCGGCGTGGCCGCGCAGGGGGAGAGCCAGCCCTGCCTGCAGCCCGTCCCGGAGACCCCGAGCTGCTCCATCCCCGACATCCAGCTGTTCTCCGCGGTCCCCTACGTGCTCAACGTCACCGCCGTCCACCCCGCGGGCGCCCGCAGCACCTTTGTGCCCTTCGTGCCGGAGCGCATCAGTGAGTCTCCTCTCTCCTCCCTCCCCCCCGGCAGTCACCCGCGTTCTTCCCGCCTCTGCCAACCCCCGGCCCCGCATCACTCGCGGGACAAGCGCAGTCACCTCCAATGGTTCCCACTAGAGGGCGCCCGTAAGTGCTGAATGAGGGTCTGTCCCACCGCAGCCTAGAGCCCTCCGTGGGTCCCCACCTACTTGCACGTAAAAGCGCGAGTTCCCCGCAAGGGCCACAGGTCTTGCGCTTAGATCATCTCCGACACACGCTGGCACGTGGACGGCCGTTGAGGACGCCGTGCTCAGTGAGAGACACCAGACACAGAAGGATACGGCCTGTGACTCCATGGATAGGAAATGCCCCAGGGTTAGGAAGTGAGCCGGGCGTGGTGGCGCAAAACATTTAACGGAGAAACAAACACTCTATGTCAGCCAGGCATGGTGGCGCGCGCCTGTAATCCCAGCATTCAAGAGGCTGAGGCAGGAGGATTGTTGCGAGTTCGAGACCAGCCTGGGCTACAAAGGCCAGCCTGAACTGCATAGTGACACCCTGTCTCAAAAAGACACACACACACAAAATAATAAAATTAAAAAA
Source organism: Dinomys branickii (assembly GCA_004027595.1). NCBI lineage: Eukaryota > Metazoa > Chordata > Mammalia > Rodentia > Dinomyidae > Dinomys > Dinomys branickii. Next base: position 94,347 of record PVLD010000799.1, read on the forward strand.
AAAATAGAGACAGGAAGTGGATCTGTTGGTGCTCAGGGCTGGCAGCGGAGGGCGACTGCTCATGGGGACAGGGCTTCCTTCCAGGGTGATGAGAATGTTATGGAGTTAGATAAGGGTCTAGAACTACAAGCGATGTCCACAAGGCTTTGTGAACGCACTGAAGACTACTGAATCGTACTCTTTAAAATGGTGAGTTTGGGGATATGGTCTTATGTCTCAAAAAATACTGTAAGCTGAGTGTGGTGGCACGCACCTGTCATCCCAGCTACACAGGAAGCTGAGACAGGAAGGTCACACAGTTTGAGGCCAGGCTGGACTTTGTCCAAACTTAGCGAGATGTTGTCTCAAAATAAAAATTTAAAACCGGCTAGGGCGTAGCTCAGTGGTGAGCTCTGACCTAACATGTGCGAGGTCATGGGTTCCATCCCCACGACAACAGGGGGGAGGATAAAAACTTGGTTGAAGGAGTGAGCGAGCTTCTGCCCCTAACTCTCCTGCCACCAGTCAAACCCGACCCCCCAGAAGGCGTGCGCTTGAGCCCCCTCCCGGGCCGGCAGCTCCAGGTGCAGTGGGAGCCCCCTCGGTCCTGGCCCTTCCCAGAGATCTTCTCGCTCAAGTATTGGATCCGCTACAGGCGGCGCGGAGCCATGCATTTCCGCCAGGTGAGGAGGAGGAGGAGGGGACCTGGAGGGGACAGCGGGTGGAGGGAAGAGCCTGTGCAAAAGCCAGCAGGAGACACACACACAGAGTGCATCCACATGCTGAAATATTACTCATCCAGGAAGAGGAGCAAGGTTGTGGCACTTGCCACTGTGGGGCCAGACCTCGACCACTTTGCACTCAGTGAGAGATGCCAGAGCATAGGCATTCGCCACCCCCCTTCCCCCACCCCACTTGGGTCTTTGGTTTTTAATTTAGATCAGTTCTTTGCCCAATGCTGTGAATATACAGTTGGCCCTCTGTATGTGTGGGTTCTGCAGTCACCCATTCAACAAACTGGGGATAAAAATATTCAGAAAAAGCTGAGTGTGGTGGTGTACACCTATGATCCCAGCACTCAGGAGGCTGAGGCAGGAGGGCCACCAACCTGTGCTACATAGTAAATGCAAGGCCAGCCTGAATTACACAGTGAGACTCTTGTCTCAAAAAAAAACAACAACAAAAAAAACCCAAAACAAAACAACTGCCAATAAGTCTTTTTAATTCAAATTTTATTTAGAAATAGAGTTTTGATAAGTTGCCCAGAGTAGAGGCAACTTGAGATCCTCCTGCCTCAACCTCCAGAGTCACTGGAATAAGAGGGCTGTGCCACTGCAGCCACAGTTTCCATCTGCTCCTCCCTTGCAGTGGGGATGAAATTTGAGCACCAGGACCCTTGGAGGACACAAGCCACATGCAAAGCATAGCAGGGACATGTAAGGTCTGCGGCATACACTGTTCTGTTGGGATCAGAAACCGGGCCCAGTGGCGCACGCCTGTCATCCCAGCATTCGGGAGGCTGAAGCAGGAGGATCGTTGTGAGTTCGAGACCAGCCTGGGCTACAAAGTGGGCTCAAGGCCAGCCTGAACTCCATAGCGAGACCCTGTCTCAAAAAAGACAAAAAGAAAAAAAGAAGTGGAAAGTGTTGGGATCAGAGTCCCAGGCTTGTGCCAGGCAAGGGTTGCTTCTGGGTGCAAGAGCACCCCTCTCTCCTCCATCCGTGACCCCGCATTCTCTCCGCTCGCAGGTGGGCCCCATTGAAGCCACATCGTTTATCCTCAAGTCTGTACGGCCCTTGGCCGGGTATCGCGTCCAGGTGGCTGCCCGGGACCTCACGGACTCTGGGGAATTGAGTGACTGGAGCCCCCCTGCTGTCACCCCCACGGCCTCCAGCGAGTAGTGGGGCCTCCCGTCGCCTCGAGGGGGCCTGGGCCTGGGCCCCACTGCCACTGTCCGCTGAGTGTGGCTGGAACCCTCTTGGCTTGGGGTTCTGCCTGATTGCTGCTGCCCAGCTGCTGGGCTGCCTTGGGCAAGCGACTGCCTCTGAGCCTGCGGAATAGGGCTGTGCTGCTTCCCTTGGTCACAGGACAGCTGCGAATGAGAGGTGCTTAGTTGAATAAGCGCTTGCATGGCAAGTGCAAGGTCCTGAGTTCGATCCCCGGTACCACAAAAAAAAAAATTAAATTAGAAAGGAATTGTTGCTGGGTCCTTCCCAGTGTCCATCTTTTCTGTGCTGACCTGAGAGTGAACCAGTCCACCTTGGCCCGGAAAGAGTGGTCACTATCCCGGAATCAGGTGACACTGAGCACTGGCAAGGCTGCTGGGAAAGGAGACTTCTGCCCTGTGAATGGGGGTGGAAACTAGGAAACCATCATGGGGATCAGTATGGAGATTCTTCAAAAAACCAAATCTGGAAATTCCATTTGACCCAGTGATTCCCCTCTCTGGGTATCTTTCTGAAAGACTTAGAGACGCTGTGTTACAGTGTCCCATGCACACCCGTGTTTAGAGCAGCTCACTTCGTAAGAGCTAAAGCTTAGAAAGAGCCCACATGCACATCAGGTGAATGAATGGAGAAAATGTGGTATTAACCTACGATGGAGTACTACTCTGCTGTAAAGAAGGATGCGCTCAAGACATTTCCAGCTAAATGGGTGCACCTTGAGGCCATAATGTTGAGTGAAGTAAATCAGACACGTACTCTGAAATGTTGCTTTCTATCATATGAGAAACCCAAAGTATAAATAAATCAAAGAGCAAAATAAAAGACACACAATAGAAAATAGGGACATGGAGACTTGGCACGTGGGAGGGGGTCAAGCAATGGAGGGAGAGAGAAGGGAGGAGAGGTGAAGGGGATGGGAAAAAAAAAAGTAAGATCCGTCATGCCAGGCGTGGTGGCACACAACTGTAGTCCCAGCATTGGGGAGGCTGAGGCAGGAGGATTTCTGAGCATTTGAGGCCAGCCTGGCCTGCTTAGTGAGTTCAAGGCCATAGTGAATTCAGGGTCTCCATAGCGAGACTCGGCCTCAGACAAACTAAAACAAAATATTGCCCAGATCTGGCTGCTGCCAATAAATGCAATGGGACATGAGGCTTTTGGAAGGTTTCTCTGAGGAGCAGGAAATGCACCTGGCCTAAACCCGCTGAGCTTCTCTATGGGTTTCACTCTGCTCACAGCTCAAAGGACTCCAGTGCAGAAGAAGCTGTCCCTGATGAACCTGTCAGTGGCAGGCAGAGTAATGACTCCCTAAAGACAGTGACGCTCTAACCCCAGAGCCTGGAAATACAGTTACCTGCCACAGCAAAAGGGACTTTGCAGATGTGACTCACTTAAAACTGTTAAAGAGCCTTAATGATGAAGGATCTTTCACGAAATTGATGAAAATCAGCCAGGTTTGGTGGCATACATCGGTAATCCCTGCTACTTAGGAGGGTGAGGCAGAAGGATCAAAACTCACAGCAAAAACAAACAAACAAATAAACCTCACAGCAATCCTCCCACCTCAGCCTCCTGAGCTCTGGTCATACAGTTGTGCACCATGACACCCTGCAAAACACAACAAAGTATTAATGGGAGCTATTCCAGATTGTGTGAACGAGCCCGGCATGATCACAAGGACCCTTATAAGATGCAGGATCAATGTGAGACAGAAGCCAAGAGACACTGGAAGTAGAGGTTGATGCAGAGGCACAAGTCAAGGAAAGTAGAAGGCCGCTGCGGGAAGGTCAAGGAAGCTGGTTCTCTCGTGGAGCCTCCAGAGGGAACCAGCACTGCCTATGCTTTTATGTATTTTTTTTTAAGATGGGCTTATGCATTCGGGCTGGCCTTGACTTCACTTTGCAGCCCAGGCTGGTCTGGAACTCACAACAATCCTCTTGCCTCAGCCTCCCAAGTGCTGGGATTACAAGTGTGCACCACCATGCTGGCTACACTGGGTGATTTATAATGAGCAGATAATTATTTAGCTCACAGTTCTAAAAGTGGGGAAGGCCAAGATTGAGGGGTTCATGTGGTGAGGGACTTCTCAGTCTCCTAATAAGGCAGGAAGCACGGTGTGGGTGAAACTGTTATGTCGAGGACCCATCTTCAGGGCCCTCTGTCCTGTGTGTCTTCCCGGAAAGCATTCAAGTGACCACATGGAGGAGAGGTGGATTTTCTAGAGCAGATATAGAGAGATTTACATCTCCAAGTAGGAAGTCAGGCAGTGCCATGAGGGTATTGGCACCGAGTCCAAGCTTGCACATCTTTTTTTGTGTGTGTGTGGTCTTTTTGAGACAGGGTCTCACTATGCAGGTCAGGCTGGGCTTGAGCTCACTTTGTAGCCCAGGCTGGCCTTGAACTTGCAACAATCCTCCTGCCTCAGCCTCCTGAGTGCTGGGATTACAGGCGTGTGCCACCATGCCTGGCCAAGCTTGCACATCTTTACACACACACAACAATTGTTCCTGGGATTTAGGGGGCTTGGATGCTTGTGGTGTTTATTGACATCTTTCATAGAATTTACTTTGGAACTGTAAAATGTCTTCCTGTCCTTTCTCTGTGGTTACTGTTCCCTCAGTATCTTTAATCATGTAAGAAACTTACGAAAAACCTGGCAAGGTGGTGCACGCCAGTAATCCCAGCATTCAGGAGGCTGAGGTGTGAGTATTACCTCGAGTTTAAGGCCAGACTGAGCTACATAGTGAATTCAAGGCCAGCCTGGACTACCTAGCGAGCAACCTCGTCTCAAAAAAACAAAGCCAGGAGCTGGGGATATAGCTCAGTGGAATAAGCGCCTGCCTAGCAAGTGCAGGGTCCTGAGTTCAATCCCCAGTACGGCCAAAAAATCAAAAAAATAAAGCCAGTAAACTTACCAAAATAATTTCTGAAAGATAAATTCAAATCTAAATCAGTTCTCAGCAAGGCGTGATGGCACACGCCTGTAATCCCAGCACTCGGGAGGCTGAGGCAGAAGGATCATTGCAAGTTCAAAACCAGCCTGGGCTACAGAGTGAGCTCCAGGCCAGCCTGAACTGTATAGTGAGACCCTGTCTCAAAAAGAGAAAAAAAAAAAAAAAAAAAAAAGACTAAATTAGTTCTCAGCCCAAGGAGGGAAGGTCTTCATAAACTGGTATCAGCAGGCCATAGGCTATTGCAACCAGGAATGGTGCGTATCTTGTTCAAGAGACGGAATGTCTGATTCAAGGCGGAGAGTCCAGAAAGAATGGCTATCATCAAGAAATTAAGTAACAACAAATGCTGGAGACTGGTGTTGAGGCAGGGGATCTTGATGAGCTGAAGGCCAGCCTGGGCTACATCGTGACACCCTGTCTCAAAAAAACCAAAAAGCAAAACGTGCTGGTGAGGCCATGGAAAAAAAAAAAAGAACTCTTCTTCACTGTTGGTGGGAATGCAAACTAACGAAGCATTATGGAAATCACTGTGAAGATTCCTGAGAAAACTAAAACTAGAAATTCCACTTGAGCCTAAGCAAGGTGTATAAAACAGGATAGATATTTATGAAAGCAGAGAGGAGGCTTGGGAAGCAATGCGTGGGCTACCTTGGTTAAAGGGAAGGCACGGGCGGGCAGCGGGCGGCTATCTGTGTTTGGAGCCTGACCTTTATTTTATTTTATTTATTTATTTATTTATTTTTTACAGTGTCTCGCTATGCAGTTTAGGCTCGCCTGGAGCCCAGGTTGGCCTCGAACTTGCAGCGATCCTCCTGCCTCAGCTTCGCGAGTGCTGGGATTACAGGCGTGCGCCACCACACCCGGCTGATCTTTAATTCTACGCCTGTGACTCAAGATAAACCCAGCTGGGACGCCGTGGTTATGCAGACATCCAGCGCCTACGTGAGGACGAAGGACAGGTACATCGCGTGGGTTCCCAGAGCTCTGCACTGAGGAATTCCTGAATAAAAGAATGAACCACGGGGAGCGTCCAGATTGAGATCCTCTTCATTTCTGGACAAAACTTTATCAATTTGCTGCCAATTTTTACAGGGTGTAGCGCCTCTAGCCAAGCTTTTGAAACACACAACCTCCCCAGAACCTTTACCTCGCGTTATTGAGCTTGCAACTCCGGAGGTAAAGTTACACGGACTCAAACTTTGATAGCCCGACGTTGTAGCCAATGAGAAAGGCAGGTGTGTCTGTGTCGCAGCTAATAAGCGGCTGGAGGAAGTGACATCAACGGAAGTGCGGGGCTCTGTCGGAGGAGCTTAGTAAATACCTAATCAGTTCTCTGGAGCTGTGAAACGAATAGGAAGCGAAGATGTCGGAACGGAAAGTTCTAAATGTAAGTGTCTAGCGACTAAGGTTTTCTACCCAGAGCCTCACATCTGGAAATTCCAGGAGAGTCTGTTCTCCTGTGACTCCTTTTGGAACATTTTCCTTGTCAACGGTCTGCTGCGAGGCGGGGCTTCGCAAACTCCTCCCAATCACCGTCGCTGGGAGGTGGGCCTTCGCCAAGCCTTCCCTTCCGGGGCGCCCCCAGGGCTCCGCGCGTGGGGGGACGGACCTGGGAATCACTAATTACCCAATCCCTTGCTCCGGAGGCGGGGCCTCCTTAAGGTACAGGCGGGGCCAGTCTAAGCCGCCGCTTTCGGAGGCGGGACTGTTAAGCCCCGCCTCTCGTAGTGTCTCTAGCCAATCATGTTCCTTGTAGCGGGTTCTGATTTTTTTTTTTTTTTTTTTTTTTTTTTTTTGAGACGGGGTCTAGTAGTTCAGGCTGGCCTTGACCTCCCAAGTGCTGGGGTTACGGCCGTGCGCTCCACGACGGCTGGTTTCTGATGTTTTGCCTGGCGCTTTGTGTTGGGGAGGGATCCTCCCAGTTACCTGACCTCTCCCCAGTAATGTTGGAACAGCAGGAGGCTGCTGGAGCGTATTCCTATGCTGTACCACAGCAGTTGCCTCCAGTCATCAATTAGCGCGGCTGACATGGGGGAGACAGTTTCTTCTGTAAAATGGGTACCTTGTGCTCTCTGCCTCCTGGAGTCTTTTCAGGGTTTCCTTGAGGTAAAGGAAATAGTGTTTTTCCTGTGCCCACGGGGTGCACAAAGCAGGTTGCCTTATTTTCTGCCTTTCCAATGGCGTTATGGTTTTTTTTTACCGGTGCAGGGGATGGAACCCAGGGCCTCAGAAACACTAAATCCCCAGCCCCTTCTTAAATTTTATTTTTTGAAAAAAATTTTGTGTGTTTTTGAGACAGTCTCACTGTGTACTCCAGGCTGCCTTGAACTGTCAGCAACCCTCCTGCTTCAGCCTCCCAAGTGTAGAGATCACACACGTGCATCTCCACACCCAGCTTTAAATTTTGAGACAGGGTCTCACTTTGTAGGCCAGGCTGGGCCAGAGCTAGTGAGCCTCCTGCCACAGCTTTCCTAATGCTGGCATCACAGATGTCCTCCACACTCCAAAAGAGTTATTTTAGATAAACCAGACTTAACACCCCTACTTTTCTTAGCTCTGACTCCTGGGCAGAAAATTAGCACAGCAGGCCTGAAACTGGGATGCAGTGGCACACACCTGTCATCACAGCACTCTGGGAGGCTGAGGCAGGAGGATCACCAGCTGTGGCACAGCCTGGGCCACATAGTGAGACCTTGTCTCGCAGTGAAAACTAAGAAGGGCTGGGGACAGAGCTCAGTGTGAAGGCGCTAGGTTCTGTCCTCAGTGTGGACAGAGGGAGAGAGTGAAGGAGAGACAGAGCAAGATCAGTCTGCTTGTAGGGTTTTGCCCGTGGCTGGCAACTTGGAACTTGGTTTCAGAGTCAGTCCCACATCCCTGGTAGACACGGCTGCAGTGCCTGTGTCATTTGTGCCAACAGCGTGCTTTATGCTGAGCCCCTGCTCTTCCAGGAATCTGGAGTTTATTGTCAGCCAGAAGGGGCTATGTGACCAGGTCCCTAGGAGCTGCCAGGGTGGCAAGATCTCACATATGTTGTCCTTGCTCCTTGGGGAAATAAATGACCTGTGGCTGTCCCAGGGAAAGGTGCTGGAAGGTTGCGCTGTCCCCCCCGAATGTGCCCCTGGGATTGGCTGTGGTGGATGGCACCTAGAGTCATTGGGTTGTGGTTGACCACAGCCGTGAGAACACACAGGGTGAGACCCTGCGAAGCACCGAGCTTCGGGTGCTCATGCATACCCCTTTTCTCTGTCCATGTCCTGCCTCTGCTGACTGCTTCCTTCCTCCCTGCAGAAATACTACCCACCAGACTTCGACCCCTCGAAGATCCCCAAGCTCAAGCTCCCCAAGGATCGGCAGTACGTGGTGCGGCTGATGGCCCCCTTCAACATGAGGTGTGTGTTGGTCCCTCAGATGGACCCCTGACCACAGAGGTGGCCCGTACCCTATGTTCAGAGCTGGTGTCGGCATCAAGTCAGCCAGCCCTGCTCCCCCTACCCCAGGACCAAACACCCAGAGCCTTGGAGTCCCCAGTATCGCTGCCTGCTACCTCGAGGTTGCACGCACTAGCGCACATGTGACCTCAGGGATGGGGCCGTGCGTTTCGCGTCTGATCTCCCACAGCCAGCCTGGCTCCTTGGAGCCCTGCATTCACTGTGGCTCCTGCCCGAACCCCACAAGCCCAGCTCTTGACCGCCCGGTGGATTCTGGCTCAGGTCTCCCTCCACAGAGGCCAGTATCGTCCGCCTGCACGGACGACAGAACTTCAGAGCTTCTGTAATTTACCAGCTCTGAATCACACAACTGGTTTCATTTCGCTCCCTCCAAAGTCTCCTGCCTGCCATTCAGGGCCCTTGTTTTTTAACTTTGCTTTTGTTTTTTGTCCTTTTGAGACGGGGTCTTGTTACACAGTCAGGCTGGCCTTGGACTCACTTTGTAGGCCAGGCTGTTCGCTTTTGTTTTTTGAGACAGGGTCTCACTATGCAGTTTAGGCTGGTCTTAAACTCACTGTGTAGCCCAGGCTGGCCTCTGACTCACCCTTCCTGCTTCAGCCTTCTGATTGCTGGGATTCAGGTGTGCACCACCAAGCCCGGCTTCTAAATCCCCTCTGAATCAGTGAAATTCAGAAGGTCTTCGTGTTGACCTGATTATTTTCTCTACTAACTCTGTCACTGTTCATTTCTTGGGCACCTGCTCTATGTCATGGTCTACACTGGGTGCCAGGGGCAGAGTCCCTAGCCTCAGGGAACCCGCCAGCTAGTGGGCTATGGAGACCATAAATTCATCCTTGGCGTGCCTCACACACTGTCAAACCCAGAAGTCGGAGGAGGGGGCGTGACTGGGCGGTGGGGACAGGAGGGCTTTCTCACCAGGATGAGGGCTGAAACACCAAGCTGAGGTCTGTGGAACAAAGTGTCCCGGGCATCAGATGCTGCTGTGTAAAGGCTCTGGGCCCAGAACACGCTGAGGCATTCACAGGAACAGTGGGCCTAGGGTCCAGGTGGCTGGGAGGAGGGGCCAGGCTGGAAGAGCCCTTGAGGGTGACGCTCCTGAGCCCCAGGCCCGCCTCCGGGAGGGCCTGAGTGGTGTTTCCCCAGGAGGTGACTCGTGGGCGAGGCAGGCATGGGCAAGGCTGGCAGCGCAGGGTGGGAGCAGTCTGTGAACTCTGCAGGGCAGGCTGCTTGTGCGGGAGGGAACTCCCTGTCCCTGGAGGCAAGCAAGCAGCTGCCTTTCGTATTATGCGTGAGAGAGTAGGGATAAGAGCCCCAAGCCAGCGCAGGTACCTTCCTCCCGCAGGTGTAAGACGTGCGGGGAGTACATCTACAAGGGGAAGAAATTCAACGCCCGCAAGGAGACGGTGCAGAACGAGGTGTACCTGGGCCTGCCCATCTTCCGCTTCTACATCAAGTGCACGCGCTGCCTGGCAGAGATCACGTTCAAGGTACCAGCCGGGCAGCCTCCACCTGGACCCCTCAGATGGGCCCCGGGGGGACCCTGGCTTTGCCCCTGCTCCCCACCCCGCAGGGAGACCCATTCCGCCAGTCCTGGGGAGCAGACGGAGCTCTGAGGGAAATGTTCACGGCAGCCTTGCCTATAAAGGCAGAAAGCTGTCAGACTTGGAGGCATACATTTGTCACCCCAGCTACCATGGAGGCTGAGGCAGGAGGATTGTTTAGCAAGACCCCGTCTCAAAATAAAAAATAAAAAGTGCTGGGGAGTAGCTCAGCGTGAAGGCCCTGGGTTCTACCCCACTCCTGCAAAAAGCAAAAATCAAAAACACCACGGCCTGGGCTTTCTACAGAGGGGCTGGGAGTCCCGCAAAGATGGTCCTGTCCTTGCCAAAGCAGTAAGAGCAGCAGGAGATGACAGGAAGGACGGGGAGCCGGGAGCTGGCCCCGGGCTGCCGGAGGCTGCCGGACACGGCTCCCACCGCCCGGCATGCGGGAGGTGACGTCCGCCCACCCCCTAGACAGACCCTGAGAACACGGACTACACGATGGAGCACGGCGCCACGCGGAACTTCCAGGCCGAGAAGCTCCTGGAGGAGGAGGAGAAGCGGGTGCAGAAGGAGCGGGAGGACGAGGAGCTGAACAACCCCATGAAGGTGAGCGGGGCGTGGGCACATGGTGGGCAGTGGTGTGGGGCGTGTGCTCGGCAAAGCTCGAAGAGCCACAGCCCTGCATGGCACACGGAAGGGTGCAGAGAGATCCTCCTGTGTGGCCGGGCTGTGTCACATCCTGTCTCATGGCCATAGGCAAGATGAGAAGAGAGAGTTTCTCTGCAGAGATTTCAAGGAACAACGTCAGGGAGGCTTGGTGGGTCTCAGGCAGAGGACAGTGGGTGGCCGTGGTCAGCAGCCAGCAAGGAGAAAATGGTTGTGGCAGGTGCAGAGGTGCACACCTTCATCCCAGCACTCTGGGAGGCTGAGGCAGGAGGTTTGCAGATTAAAACCCTGGCTGGGCAAATCGATAAGGCCCTGTCTCAAAAAAATAAAAGGGAGTTGGGGTGCAGCTCCAGTGACACTAACCTGGCATGGTGAGGCCTTGGGTTCCACTGCCAGCCGCACAAAAAAAGTGAAACCAGGTGTGTGTCCTTCCTGCCCTTGGGTTCAAATCCCAGGGCTCCACCAAGCAGCTGCATAGCCCCAGGCAGCCACCGTGTCCCCAGGCCAGGCCCAGTGGGCTCTAGTCTGAGTCCACCCCTGCCCACAGGTGCTGGAGAACCGCACAAAGGACTCAAAGCTGGAGATGGAGGTGCTGGAGAACCTGCAGGAGCTCAAGGACCTGAACCAGCGGCAGGCGCACGTGGACTTCGAGGCCATGCTGCGGCAGCACCGGCTGTCGGTGGAGGAGCTGCGGCGGCGGCAGCAGGAGGAGGACGAGCGGGAGACTGCGTGAGTCTGGGGTCCGGCCTGGCTGCCCCGTCCTGTTTCCGTGTCTCCCGGCCCTGTGTCCCTCTGCCCCATCTGCTTCCACATCTGCTCATGGCCCCTCTGGGGTCACCCGTTCTGCACCCTGTCGCGCTTTCTCCCTCATGGTGTCTGTGTCGGGTCCCTGCGGCAGCCGCAGGTCCTGGGAGTCCTGGGGCCCCAGGACTCAGCCCGTGGCTGCCTGTCCGTGTGGCTGGTCTGGGGTTGGGGTGATTTTGCCGTGTTGGAAAGTGAACCCGGGACGTTTGCACTGAGCTCCATTGTCATGCTGTTCTCCCCTCCAGACCCTGCGCGACTCGTGCTCAGTCCCCAGGGCCCAGGACGGGGTCAGCGCACAGTAGGTGCTCAGTGGGCACCTTGGGGTGGCAGTCGGTGTCTGTGACTGCAGTGGCAGCGGCCTGCACTTCTGCAGCACCTCGTGTATGCTGGGCCTGGCTCTGACGTCTGCCTCCCTCCGCAGCCTGGAGGTTGACGTGGTTGGAACCAGGGTCGGGGGACTGAGGTCACATTGTCCGAGACGCTTGCCAACCTAAGTCAGCCAGAAAGGGCGGGAATCCGAACCGGCTGCACTAACGCCCCTGCCCACTCCGTGGTCCACAGGAATGTTTACTTTATTTTGAGAGTCTTGCTATATAGTTCAGACTAGCTTTTAAATTCTCTTCATAGTCTAGGCTAGCCTTGAACTTATAATGATCCTCCTTCCCCAGCCTCTCCAGTGCTGGGGTTACAGGTATGTGCCATCACAACCAGCTAGGAATGTTAATTTAATTTTATTTATTTAATTGTCTTTTTTAGACAGGATCTCACTATGCAGTTCAGGCTGGCCTTGAGCTCACTTTGTTGCCCAGACTGGTCTCAAAATTGCAGCAATCCTCCTGTCTCAGCCTCCTAAGTGCTGATTATAGGCATGTGCCACCATGCCTGGCTAGGACATTAGTTGTTTTTTAAGTAAGTTTTTTTTTTTGGTATTGGGAATCAAACTCAGAACCTTGCACTTGCCAGGCAGGTACTTATGCCACTGAACTATATCTCTGGCCCTTAGACATTAATTATAAAACATCTAATCAGACCTGTCATCCCAGCCTGCTGGAAGGCTAAGACAGGAGGATTGCAAGTTCAAGCCCAGCCTGGGCAAATTAGCAACTTAGTGAGACCCTTTCTCAAAATTTAAAAGTGGGCTGGGGATGGAGCACAGTGCAAAGGCCAGGGGTTCCATCCCCAGTATTGTAAAATTCAAAATAAAAACCATCTGCCCCCCACCCCTGCTGTCTGAGAGCAGGACAGGGCGCCTCAGCAGGGCTGGATGCTGTCCCTGTGTAGCGTGTTCCCAGCCCTGTGGTCTGTCACACAGGGCGCTCCTGGAGGAGGCTCGGAAGCAAAGGCTCCTGGAGGACTCAGACTCAGAGGATGAGGCTGCACCTGCCCCGCCGGCCCTGCGGTCCCAGCCCACCGCCATCCTGCATGAGGTGAGTCCACCTTAGGGCGCTGTGCCCACGGGGAAGGGGCAGTGGGGGCCATGGCCTTTTCCGCACAGGGCCTAGGGCTCTGCCCTTGGATGGGGTGTGAAGGTATTGGGTCAGGTGTCAGTAAGCCCTTGGGGAAGCTGCTGTGGAAGGGACATGTCACTGGCTAGTGTGAGTCCTTGCTATATAGACTTTAATTCCACTGAGCTATATCCCCAGCCCTATATAGACTTTAAAACTAGAGCTAGTATGTGGTACACGCCTGTAACTCTAGCACTGGCTGGAGCTGAGGCATGAGGGTCACTGCAAGTTTGAGGCCAATTTGGGCTAAAAAGTGAGTTGAAGGCCAGACAGGGTCTGCTATCTAACTCAGGCTGGACTTGAACTCATGGAAGTCCTCCTGCCTCAGCCTCCCAAGTGGTGGGATTACAGGCATGCACCATCATGCCTGGTGAGACCCTATTTAAAAAAAAAAAACAAAAGCAAAATAAAACTAAAACACAAATTACCGAAAATCTTGAGTTGAAGAGTAGAGTGAAGAGGTAAAGACGGCAGCCTGAGCCACCACGGGGTGCGCGGTGGTGCGAGGTCGCACGGCCCACTGTGAGGCAGGAGTCTGGCTGTGAGGATTGGCTGAGCCAGAGTCAGCCACCGTTTCCATCAGTCCTGGTTTCATGCCCAGGTTGAGTTCTTGAGACTTGGAGGCCCCTTGGTCCCCGTGGGAGTGGCCCTGCGACTTGGGGGCTGTCCCAGGCCTGCGTGCTCTGCTGCTGTCCAGGGTGAGTACAGGCTTGGGACAGTGGAGAATCTGTAATTCGTAAATCCTTTTTTTACCCTCGCAGCATTGGGGATGGAACCCAGGGCCTTCACATTCCTTTGTCCTCCACCCCAGCCATATCCACAGCCCCCCGTTTTAGTTTTTATTTTGAGACAGGGTCTCACTAAGTACTTAAGTTGCCTGGGCTGGGTTTGAACTTGTGATTCTCCAGCCTCAGCCTCCCAGAGTGCTAGGATGACAGGTGTGCAGGAAAAGCCACTTTCATATCCTGATTGCCTGAGAAGGAGTGTGGATTATGCGTTTGTGTTGTTTGTTTTGGGTTTTGTTCTGTGGTTTGTTTTGTTTTGTTTTGTTTTTTGAGGCAGGCTTTGAACTCACTGTGTAGCCCAGGCTGGTCTCGAACTCAGTGATCCTCCTGCCTCAGCCTCCCAAGTGCTGGGACTATAGGAGTGTGCCAACAGATTATACTTTTATAAGTAATAGGCTAGAGGGCCCAGGAATTTGTTCTTGGTCCTTACAGTGGTCTCTTGCTCATGACTCACGTGGAGCACAAGAATTTATCTCTCTGTCACACTGCAGTCCTGAGTGACAGTGCAGAACCTGGGGCAGCTCCTCTCCATTTTTTTCTGGGATTCCAACTCCTTCCATGTCCCAAAGAGGCAGCCTTGCTCCCGGGCTGGGGCACTGGGGAGGGGACAGGTGCAGGATGGTACAGCCCCAGGGCAGAGGGTTTTCCTCTTACACCCGGTTGGCAGGAACAGGCCCACCAGGCTGCGTCTGACTGGCCTCTGGCCTGGGTGGAAGAAAGAAGGGGAGAGAGATTTTGATGGGTGCCCAGGTCTGGGTCCTCAGTGACAATGCCGCTTTCAGTTGGATAGTTTTCTCTCAGATCACAGTTGTACAGTGGTCAGACAGGAACAGGCCCTACCGCCTCCTTGTCTTCCTGCAGCTGTTGGAGGATGCTGTCCTCCCAGGAGTTCCAGTGCATTCTGCATCCCAAGTCCTGGAGAGGGGCAGGGGTAGGGAGAAGTTCCAGGGCACTGCTGCCAGAACATCCTGCTCACATCTCATTGGCCAGCATGTGACCACCTGACCACGGCCAACCACAAAGGAGCCTGGGAAGTGTAGTCTTTGGGAAGTATAGTCTTTATTGGCAACAGCCTTGTCCTTGTGAAAATCCATCAACGTCAGGAGATAGACTAGATGTGAGGTCATTATTCTTTTTCTTTTCTTTTTTTTCTGTTCTTTTAGACAGGGGCTCGCTAGTTCAGGCTGGCCGTGAGCTCACTGTGTAGCCCAGGCTGGTCTCAAACTCACAACAGTCCTCCCACCTCAGGCTTGTGCCACCACGCCTGGCTGAGGTCATTATTTTCATCTGTGACTCTTTTCATTTAGAACTGAGACTTAAAAAAAACAAACACATTTTCTTTGAGGCTGTATCTCCTGATAGAGCGCCCTCACTGGCTGTCTTACTTAAACTGCACCCAGAATTCATTGGCTATCATACCCCCCATGCTGGGCATCGAACCCAGGGCCTCACACATGCTAGGCAGGCATTCCCCACTAAACTCCATCCACAGCCCTTTTCACTTTGTGTTTTGAGACAAGAACTTGCTAAGTTGCCCAGGCTTTCTTAGATTCGAGCTCCTCCTGCCTCAGCTTCCTGAATATCTGGGATGACAGGTGTGTGCCACTGCACCTGATGTTTTTATTTGGGGTGGGCAGCTAGGGATGGAGCCCGGAGCCGGTGCGTACCAAGCAGGCGCTCCTCACTGAGCTACATGGCCAGCCCTTCTATTTTCCGTTTTTCTCCTAAGTGGAGCAAGAGGTAGCTACCTTCAGAGGGGTCTTTTGATCCACAGCCTCCTGCCTGGTCCTGACTCCCTGTGTGCGCAGCACACTTCGTCAAGACTGTTGCGCCTGTGCAGCCTCTGTCACAGGGAGCCCCGCGTGTCTCTCTTCACACCTGCAGTGCCTTGGTTTGGCCTCACGATGACAACTGCATGCAGCAGAGCCAAGTTCGGGAACCGGCGTGCAGCCCCTGCCGCTCAGCCACGGTGGGGCTTCGTGACGGTGTGTGCAGAGCCTCCAGCGTGGGAGAGCTGGCACGGCGGTGCACGTCTGTCATTCTGGCTGTTCGGGAGGCTGAGGGATCTCAGAAACGAAGCAGCAGTTCATTTCTGTATCATCTGAATAAAAATGCTGCAGCCAGGGCCGGGGATGCAGCTCCATGGAAGCTGCTTTCCCAGCCTCCGAAAGGCCTGGCGCCCCAGCCCCAGCCCTCCAAGAGCGCAAAGGTGTCAGCGGTGATTGCTGCCCCTCCCACCCTACTGTTACTTCATTTCAACACGAAGTCTTGCTTTTGCCATACTACACTCAGGGTCCTCCTTGCCTCTGCCTCTGCGATAGCATTGCAGCATGGCCACTCCCACAGGACTCTTGATCCCTCTAATGGTAACTTTGCATGACGCCTTTCAGACATGCCACCCCTTCTGGTCTTGCCACCTGAGCGTCACAGAGGAGGGGACCCACAGGTTCAGTATGAGGTGGAGTAGGAGTTCACCAGGAGAATGAGAGGAAGGGGCGTCCCAGGGAAGGGGAGGCAGAGGTAAAGGCCTGCAAGCAAGAGGTCACAGTGAGACTTGGAGCATACAAGTGCCGAAGATAGGGTGGAGGACGGGCAAGGCTCTGGGCAACAAGCCTGGGGCAGAAGGGAGCCATCGAGGAGTTTAGAGCAAGGGAGAGACCTGGCAAGCTCATCAGAGTGCCGTGGGGTGGTTTGTATCAGGTATTTTTTTTTTTTTTTTTTTTTTTTTGCGGTACTGGGGATCGAACTCAGGACCCTGCGCTTGCTAGGCAGGCGCTTATTCCACTGAGCTATATCCCCAGCCCCCCGTGGGGTGGTTTGGCAGGGGCTGGAGCAGAGCTCAGAGAGCTGGCTGGGCCGGGGACCTTCCACCACCCCGTGTCCTTGTTGCCCTACAGGCCCCAAAAGCCAAGCGGAAGGCGGACGGCCCAGGCAGCAGGTTGCAGCTCTCTGGCTTGGTGGTGGTGAAGAAGACAAAGATGACCGCCGAGGGCTCTGGCGCTTCAGGTCGGTTTCCCCGCTGGGGCTGCGTACAGCGCCACCTGCGGCCGCCAGGGTTTCTGGCCTCCCTGCATTTCCTGGGGTGGTGGGTGGGTGTGTGTGTGTGTGTGTGTGTGTGTGTGAGAGAGAGAGAGAGAGAGAGAGAGAGAGAGAGAGAGAGAGAGAGAGAGAGAGAGAGAGAGAGAGACCCCCAGGCAGTTCTGCAGGGGGGGGAGAGAGGGTCCTCCCTCCTCCCCTTTTTTTTCTTTTCCTTTCTTTGTGGTGCTGGGAGTGGAACCCAGGGCCTCGCACTGAGCAATATCCTCAGCCCATTTTAGTTTTTTGGTTTTTTTGAGACAGCAGTTCAGGCTGGCCTTGCACTCACTGTGTGACCTGTAGCCTAGGCTGGCCTGAGACTCGCAGCGATCTTCCTGCCTTAGTGTCCTGAGTGCTGGGCTTACAGGCATGCGCCACCACACCTGGCCCCTTTTTGTTTTGAGACAAGGGCTCACTAAGTCATTCAGTTATCAGGCTGGCCGGGAATTCACTTTTCCTGCCTCAGCCTCCCATAGTGCATGGAGTACAGGTAGATGCGAGCCACCAGTTTTCTTTTCTCTTCTAATTACAAAAGAAACAAGAATTTTAAAACCCTAAATAAAGCCAGGACACCTCCTTCCCATCTCCCATTGTCAAGGACACCTGAGTCCCCACATCCCAAGCCATGTCTCAGTGTCCATCTCAGGACCCTGTGCCTGGCCAGCTGTCAGCGGCCCCCACCCCAGGAGCTGGATGAGTGGGGTGGGTCAGCCTGGTGGTTGGCGAGCCCAGGATTCGGGCTGAGCAGTGCACCTGCCTGCTGGATGGGGTGCCTGCAGGGCTGTTCCAGGGGGTGGGGTGTGTCAGAGCATGTGTAGGGGTGTGGTACACACCTGCAGTCCCAGCACTCTGAGAGGCTGAGGCAGGAGGATCACAAGCTGCCCGCCTGGGCAACTTAGTGACTTAGCCATATCTCTCTCAAAATAAAAATTTTAAAATGGCAGGGAATGTAGCTCAGCGCAAAGACCCTGGGTTCCATCCCCAATACTGCGAAAAAAAACATTTCTTCAAAAGGGCATGTGGCCTTTCCCTGTGGTACTAGGGACAGAAATACTGCTTATGCCGCAGTGGGACCTGGCAGGCACTTTCCTGACAGGGAGCCCTGTGCTTTCCACCGCAGGCCTGACACATGAGCAGAGGTGGTTGTCCCCCAGCTAACCTACGCCAACTTTCCCTCTCCCCACAGGAGCCCGGGAGAGCAGAGAGGCTGCTGACCCCTCCCCACAGCCACTTGGCGCCTCCTCCCTGAGCCAGCTGGGAGCCTATGGGGACAGCGAGGACAGTGACAACAACATCTGACCCCCCCATCCACAGGGACCACAGACCTGCAAGCAGGCGGGCAGGCAGCTTTGACACGTGCAACTACCGTGGACTGGGGGTTCCGTGGAGCCTGTTCCCGGCTCCTCTTGCCCCTCGTGTCATGGGCTGTGTCTCCGTCCCTTCTGCCTGCAGAGCTGGCTGGAACCAATAAAAGCCTCTGTCCGCCAGCCAGGCACCTACCCCCGCGGAGTTCTGGGGGCCAGCGAGGCCTCTGCACGCACAACTCTGGGTGGAAGCCCACGTGGCACCGGCGAGGGTCTGGGCTAGGGCCATAGTGCAGCCACTGCATTCGCCTGACTCCCAACACTGTTACAGGGTGGCCAGGGTCACGGGGCTCCCAGCTCTGCAGGCCTGGGGCCCTCAGCTTCGCTACATGAAAGCGTGGCTGTCCGGGAGTGCGGCCAGAGGTCAGGTGGGCGGGGGCCAGGCCTGCTTTCTCCTCTCAGGGTAGTGGGCACTGAACCCATGCCCCTCCCCCTTGAGCTCCCTTTATAGTTTTTGAGACTCAGTCTTGGTGAGTTGCCCAGGGTGTGCTTGGCCTTGTCTTCCTGCCTCAGCCTCCTGGAATCCTGGGGTGACACCCAACTGTCTTACCATTTAATTCTTGTCTTTCCTGGGAGACTGCTCCTTCCCTCCGTTTCCTCAGTGCAGCTTTGTCCTTGGCCTCACCCTAGGCAGGGCTCCCAGAGGAGAGCTGGGAGAGGGGCGGGCTGGGTCTGTGGTCTGTGCCCCACTCCCTGGGCCCTCCGTGCTGACAGTGCCCGCGGTGCCAGATAAAGGAGCTGTCAGCCTGTCCTCCGCAGAGCTGTCAGGCTGCTTCCAGAATCTCCTCCGTCAGTTCCCCTGGGGCCGTAGGCCGCCAGCACATCAGAGGGCTGGAGATGGGGGCATTAGAGCCACCGGCTCCTGCCACCGGCCTGGGAAGGAGAGGTGTGCTTGCCTCGTGCCCGGCACACTGCCAGGCTATCCCTGTCGCTGCCTTACCAGCTGTCACTATGCCCCCCCTCTGCCCTGGGCTGGTGCCAAGGGGGGAGGCCTGGCATGGGGCTCTGGCCACAGCCTCTCAGCGCCCCGCCCCATCAGATGGGACCTGGAAGGTTGCACTGGACCGCCTGGGCCCATCTGAGGGGAAGCCACGTCTCCGCCGTGTGAGTGGAGCCACGGAGGCCGGGCCTTGTCTCCTGAGCGGTGAGCCGGGGTTACCAGCATGTATCTCCTCCCTCAGGCTGGGGCCTTCGAAGGACAGATCCATGCCTCTCCCGTCAGACTAGGGGCCTCTGAAGAGGTGCATGTCTCCATGGGAGTGGAGGCTTCTTAACCATCCGTGAAGACTCACAGTTGTGAATTGAGAAAAGCAGACCAGGCCTTGGATGGTGGTCACGCCTGTTATCCCAGTCACTTGGGAGGCTGAGTCAGGCTGAGCCGGCTCTGCCTGGGCACCTGAGATACCCTGTCTCAAGTAAAAGGGCTGGGGTGTAGCTCACTGGTGAGCACCTGTCAGCAGAGGTTCATCCACACCACTGCAAAAAGAAAATAAAAAGGGTAGGCTATGTCCAGGAGCTCCTACGGCACGCCCATCGGAGTAGGAGTGTTCCTTGTTTCCTGTTTGTTTTTTTTGAGAAAAGGTCTCTCTACGCAGTTCATGCTGGCCTTAAGCTCACTTTGTAGCCCAGGCTGGCCTCAAACTCAAAATGATCCTCCCCTTCCAGCCTCCTGAGTGGTAGGATTACAGGCCTGCACCACCATCCCCGGCTCTGTTTTGTTTTTTGAGACGGTCTCACCATGTAGCCCGGGCTGGTCTTGAATTCCTAGTGATCCTCCTGCCTCAGCCTCCTGAGCACTGGGATTACTGTGTGTACCACCATATCTGGCCTCAGTGAAGAGATTTTAATCCCTGCCAGGGATCACTTCATCTCTTCCTACCTGGTTCCACAACTTCCATCCCCGGTCCAGATTTGGAGCCCTGCCCCAAGCTCAGGAACCGCCTCTGGCTCCTTTCTGAGTTCCCAACCAGCCTAAGTATATGCTGAGCACCTGCTGTGGGCCGCACACATGTATGTTGCTCAGACAGGGAAGGAGCGAGGCTGGGCGCTCCTTCAGAGTGGGCAGACCTTGATGCCCTCCTCAGTGAGACTAGACAGAGGTCTCTGCACGGGCTGCAGGACAGGAAATACGACTCCAGAGGCAGGACATGGCCTCAGGCTGCCAGGCTGGGGAGGGGACAGGTGGCTGCTTATTGCATGTGGAGTTTCTGGAGATGACGGAAATGTTCTGGAACCAGATAGTGGTGCTGATTACACGACCTTGTGAATATTATTAAAAACCACTGAATCGTCTGTATAGTGTGTGTGTAGGTGTGTGTGTGTGCGCACTCCTGTGTGCAGTGCTGGGATGGAACCCAGGACCTCAAGTATGCTAGGAAAGCGCTCACCACTGAGCCTACCCTAGCGCTTTAAATGACGGTGGCTGAGGTGTGGTGGCAGTGCACACCTTCCTTTGAAGCACTCAGTAGGCTCAGGCAGGAAGGTTGCTGAGTGTTCGAAGCCAGTCTGGGCTACATAGAATTCAGGGCAGCCCATCTCAAAGAAAGAAAAGAAAAAGGCCCTGGGTTCAATCTGTAGTACAAGGGAAAAAGTGGGGTGTGAACTCTAAGGTATATAGGAATTATATTTCAAAAAGCAAAACAAAATCCCCAGAATTGAGGTGGGTGGCTGTCTCACCAGGCTGCAGCTCCCATTCTGTTTTTTTGGGGAGAACAGCCTGGGTTACCCCAAGGTCACAGGGGCTGGAATTAGCAGCCAGACCGCTGGGGAACTGGGGGGTGTCAGGAAGCGGAGCCCCACCCGGCTGTCAGAGGCTGCCAGCAGGGTGCTGGGGCCCAAGCCCGGCTCATCTCCTCCTCGCCCCTCCCCTCAGTGGGGGAGCGCCTGAGAAGGCAGCTCAAAGGCGCAGGGAAGTCAAATGCCGTTTGATTCTGCCTGGGGCCTCTAATTGCTATTCCTGCCACAGCGTGTAATTAGAAGGCCCCTTTCAAATATTTATACCTCAGCCAGGCATATTTATCCGACAGAGACAGCGCTCGGATTTGATGGGATCTGTCAACAGCTCATCCCGAGCTGGGAATTGCCTTGCGGCTGACAGAAAACAGGACAATTACCCGCCCTGCTCCCTGGCTGTCCCTGGGGACACCACCTTGCTGCAGATCCCAGAGGGAGAGCGGGAGCCAGTGGGGAGTGAGGCTGCAAAGCAACTGAGTTCAACAGGTCTGAGATGGGGACAGAGGCAGTGCAGAAGGGGTAGGTGACAGGCATATCAAGGCTCCTGCTGCCACCAGGGCCTTTGTCTTGTCGGCTCTTGGCCTCAGTTTTCCCACCTGGAAAATGGAGCTAGTGGGGGAGGGTAAAGGGAGAACTTTGGTTTCCACAAAGAGACTCCAGCACCTGCCATGCCAAAGCCAGGCCCCATGACGGTGTCCAGACACAAATGAGCCACTGGGTGACTAAGATCCCTCCACTCTGAGCCTTGGTTTCTTCACCTATAAAATGAAGAACCTGTGTAATAATCCTCTCCTTCTGAGGATCCTCCCTCCAGCTTCCTGGGTGCTCCTGAAAGAAGCCTCACTTGTCTTTGGTTTTCAGACAGCCTTGCTGTGCAGCTCAGATTGGACTTGAACTCACTGTGAGCCCAGACTGGCCTCAAACTGGAAGTAACCCTCCTGCCTCAGCCTCCCAAGTGCTATGCTCATAGCTCAGTGCCCCCAACCTTGACCTCATCTGTCTTATGAGGGAAACCAAGGCAGAGGAAGCTGCAGACTCGGCCCCCTGTGCCCGTTTTGTACGGGGACAGCTCTCAGCCCTGACTTCTGCCTGCTCCACTCCTGGCTGTACTTAGGGGAGAGCCAGGAACAGGGAACCTGGGGTCCCCAACCTCCTCAGCACCTATCTCATTCAGGGGACTTTAGGAAGGTCCCTTTAAGGGAAGAAAAGATGATTTTGTTCCCAAATTGGCCACGACTCCCCCATCCCCAACCTTTCAATCCCTTGACTCCAGACAGCTGTCGGGTGAAATAGAGCCAGACCTAAAGCCCTTTTCTCCCCGTCCTGCCTCCCACCCGGAAGCCACAAAGGGACAGATGCGAGGCCACCAGGCAGGCACAGATAGCATCTCCCCTACCGGCCAGCTGCCCCTCCCCTCCCCCACCCCGCGATGAGCCCCCTGGGAGGAAGGAAAGGCGCCCCTGGGGGAGGGGAAACCAAGCCCCGCCGCGCCTCACGTCCCTCTGTAGCAGCCACACCGGTGACCTCTCACAATTGCGCACGATCGGTCCCCGACCCTCAGACACCGGCTCAGTTTCAATCTTCTGTCGCGGTCACCTGGACAATGTCACCCCTTCTCGCGCTCAGGCCCACATCCCCATTTCTGTGTCCACTTCCACCTCTCCTCCGAACCACCCCTTGTGCCCCTGCACCCTTCGCGTCCCCGGGAGGTGCCAGCCCCGGTCCTTGCCCGCCTCCCGCGCTCCGCCTCCTTCCGCCCAAGCTCGGGCCCGGGTCCGGGTCCAGCTGTCGCCGCCTCGCCCCGGCGACTCCCTCGCCCTGATCCCCGCTGCCCGCCCTCCCGGAGCAGCTGAAGGTCTCCGTCACCTCCGAGAGGGCCCAGGGGAGGGCAGGGGGCGGGGAAGCCTTGACGCTGCGGCTGGGACGCGGCCGGGCTGGCGGGGACTGGGCCACCCGCCCGCGCGCCCCCTCCTCAAAGTCCCCCCTCCCCGCGGCGCGCGCGGGCAAAGTCTCCCGAAAGCTGGAGCGCGGATTGCGGGAAATTTTATTTCCCTTTGTGCGGGCGGCTGGGGCCTGATCGCACCAGCTGACCGAGGGGACCTTGGGATGAGGGGGCCCCCCACCCCCCTAGGGCACAGAGGAGCGCAACAAAGGATGCTCCCAGCCCGGGTCCCTGTCCCCGAAGCGCAACTTTGCGCGCGCCCTGGGGGAACCTGCGAGCGACACTGAGAACCAAGGCGTCCTGGGTGGGGGCGCTGGGGACGGCGACCTCGGACCCCAGCTAGGGACCCCTGAGCTCCCTGGGGGCGGCGGGAGGCCCAGCCGCGCAGCCCGCGAAAAGTCCGCGCGCTTCCGCGGATAACCCGCGCCCTGGCCGGACCCCAGTGCGCTCGGCGTTCAGGGCCCCGCGGGGCCCCGCTGTCCCTTGAGGCTCCTCGGAGCCGGGCTAAGGTAGGTGGGCTTCTCCCTCTCCCTCTCCCTCTCCACCACCCTTACCCACGCCGCGCCCTCCGAAGGGCACACCTCTTCCTCCTGCTCCCGCTCGTCCCCCCTTCTCCTCCTCCTCCTCCTCCTCCGCTTCGTCCCTCCCATCCTCCCCCCAGGGCCGGACCCCATGCGGGGCCCCCTCTGACAGTGCCCAGGTTTGAGGTGACCCGCGCCCAGATGGCCAAGTGGCTCCGGGACTACCTGAGCTTTGGCGGCCGGAGACCCCCTCCGCAACCGCCCACCCCCGACTACTCGGAGAGCGACATCCTCCTGGCCTACCGTATGCAAAAGAATTTGGACTTCGAGGACCCCTACGAGGACGCGGACAGCCGCCCTGAGCCGGACCTCGCGGCCCCGCCAGACCCCAAGGGTCCCGGCGACTCCGCGTACGACGCCCCCAGGCACAGACTCATCAAGGTGGAGACGGCGGACCGGGCCCGCGCCAAGGCTCTGCTGGGCGCCCCCGGGGCCGAGGTGCGAAGCCGGAGGCGGGAGACGGGACGGAGGTCAGGCGCGGCGCGGCGGCCCAGATCGCAGGGACTTGGTTTACGCTTGGTCCCAGGGGCCAGGCACCCGGCGCTGCCGCTGCTCCACCTGCTGGGGGAGCTCGGCATCTGCCTCTCGGGGCCGACCCCGCGCCGCTCCAGCTCGCTGTAGCTTTTCTCACCCCTCTGCCCTGGCTTCCGAAAACACAGCTGAGCCAGGCAGTGCCTTCCTGGACTTCCCCCTCTTTCTCTTTTTTTCTTTCTTTTTAACATCCCCCCCATGGAAGTGGAACCAGGGCCTTCACACTGAGCTCCATCCCCAGCCCTATGTATGTATGTATGTATGTACATATGTATGCATGTATTTAAATTTTTGAGACCAGGTCTCCCTAAATTGCTCAGTCTGAGGTCAAACTTGAGATCATCCTGCCTCAGCATACCAGGGTGCTGGGATGAAAGGTGTGCACCACTCTCCCTGGACATTAAACATTCTTTCCCTTGCTGTTATTCCCATTTACAGCAAGTGGAAACTGAGGCTTCAGGAGAGGACTGACTGGCCCAAGGTCACAGAGCATCTACCCCAGCACCACCCCTCTTTACTTGTGGTCTTTTGAAGCTGCAAAGCCACAGCTGAAGCCCCCTGGCCTGAGGACTTGGGGACAATGACCAGGGCTGTGCTGTGTCATGGTGAAGAGCTTGAGGAGAGAAGAGGAGGTGGGCAGGCGGGGGACCAGACAATCTTCAGCTCTGTGGCTCTGGCCTAGTCACGGCCCTTTCTCTGCACTTTGGTTTCCTCAGCTATAAAATGGATTTCTTTTTTTTTTGTCTGTTTGAGACAGAGTCTCACTATGCAATTCAGGCTGGCCTTGAGCTCACTTTGTAGCTCAGGCTGGCCTCAAACTCATGAAGATCCTCCTGCCTCAGCTTCCTCAGTGCTGGGATTATAGGTGTGCGCCACCACACCCAGCAAAACAGGGATATTGTGTTGGCTGAACGTTAGTTAATGTCACACATAGACGTAAAGCATTTAGAATAGTGTTGGTACCTGGTAAGTTTTGTTTGCTTGTTTGTGACAGGGTATCTCTCTGTAGCCTGGGGAGAGCTTGAACTAGAAATCCTCTTGTCTCAGGCTCCCAAGTACAAGGATCCTGAGTCTTTGCCACCAATGCCTGGCTTGAATTTTTTTGTTTTCGTTTTTGTGCTTGAGACAGTCTCTCTATGTCGTTCAGGCTGGACTTGAACTCACTATGTAGTCTAGGTTGGCCTCAAACTTGTGATCTCCCTACCTCAGCTTCCTGAGTGTTAGGATTACAGCCATGAGCCACCACACCTGTCATTTGTTTTGTTTCTTGAGACAAGGTCTTGCTGTGCAGATCAGGCTGACCTTGTGCTATGTAGTCCAGGGCCAGGGATATAGCTCAGTAGCACAAGAGCCTGCCTGGCAAGTGAAAGGTCCTGAGTTCGAGTCCCAGTACAAAAATGCCCCAAACAAACAAACAAAAAACCCAGAGCACTTAGCTGGGGATGTAGCTCAGTGCCACAAGTGCCTGCCTGGCAAGCAGAAAGTCCTGAGTTCAATTTCTAGTACTTAAAAAAACTGAACTATGTAGCCCAGGCTGGCCTCAAATTCACAGCCATCCTGCTTCACCCTCCCGAGACTTGGGTCAAATATTAAGATTACTAAAAAAAAAAAAAAAAAAAAAGAAATTAAGATTACTGGAAGGCCTGGGGCTGTATCTCAGCCACAGAGTGAGTGCTTCCTAGCTTTTGTGGGGACCTGGAGTCCATTCACAGCCCCAGGGGGGAAAAAGGCCCAGAGTGGACAGGCAAGTGGTGGATTGGCCAGTAGGCAGATCCAGGCCTTATCCCCTGATCCCCTGCCCACTCCACATCCTTCTCTTTCCAGCTGGAAGCAGACACTGAGTATTCGGACCCATTTGACGCCCAGCCTCTCCCACCACCCTCAGACGATGGCTATGTGGAGCCCTATGATGTCCAGCGGGTCATCAGTGGTGAGTGACAGGGCTGGGGACCGGTGACGGGGTTCCCTGTACAGCGGGAGCTGACTGTATCCTGGGTTCCCCAGAGCTGCCGTGCAGGCCAATCCAGCTGTATGACACGCCTTATGAAGAGCAGGACCAGGAGCCAGAAAACACGGCTCCCTCCGGCCAGAGGCCTCAGCAGAGCCTGCTGCCCCTGGAGGATGAGCGGCCGGCGGAGGAGTACGACCAGCCCTGGGAGTGGAAGAAAGATCATATCTCCAGAGCTTTTGCAGGTACCTCTTTGACCCGGGGCTTCTCTGACCTCTGACTATGCTATCCTTCCATTTCCTCATTGGCTCATGTCCTCTATTTCAATTTACAAAGTAGAGTCCAAACATCGACCACTTTGGTAGTTTGTTAACTCTCACTAAACTGTGAGTGACTGATAGTCATAAATTCTTCCTCCACAAAGGATGGACATATTCTTTGGGATCTGAAGGGCTCTTTAGAGTAGAGTAGAATGGAACTTAACTAATTGTGTTGAACGTAGTACAAGGAGAAGAATGTGGCTCTGGTGTCACGCTACACTTGTGACATTTACTTGGACAAGCTACTATTATTTTCCTGAGCATCCCTTCCCTTACCTGTAAAATACAGATTATTGTAGGACCCTACTGATCAGTTTGTAAACTGAATGCCAGAAAGTATTCAATGATACAGGAGACATTGATTGGGGAGAGTAGGGTTTCTTAGCCATGTAAACTCAGGGTCAAATTCTAACTGAATTGAGAAGCTTGGGTGAGTTCCTGTACAGTTTTCCTCTTCTGTAAAAGGGATAACAAATAAGTTCAGCTTTAAGAAATAAAACACTTTGCCGGGCATGATGGCGCAGGCCTGTCATCCCAGCACTTGGGAGGCTGAGGCAGGAGGATCGTTGTGAGTTCGATGCCAGCCTGGGCTACAGAGTGAATTCAAGGCCAGCCTGAACTGCATAGCAAGACCCTGTCTTGAAAAAAAAAAAAAAAGAAAGAAAGAAAATTCCTTTTAGCAGAGGTTGTGGCACACTTGGGGAGGCTGAGACAGGAAGATTGAAAGTTCCAGCCCAACCTGAGCAACTTAGTGACGTGGTAAGACCGTCTCACAATTTAAAACTAAGAAAAAAGGGCTTGGGATGTAGTTCAGTGTGAAGACCCTGGGCTCAATTGTCAGGACCACATAGATAGATAGATAGATAGATAGATAGATAGATAGATAGAAAGAATAAAGTAAAATTACTCAGGCCCAGAACAACTGGGACGCAGAAATTGTATGACTGGCCGGGCATTTCGGTATCAAAGCTTTGTTCTGTCTGTATATTGGGGGTGGTTTCTAGTTTTATAACTTGGCCCTAGTTAGGGCAGAACCCCTGAATTCAGGACGAGGGGCTCCTACCTGGAAATTTCTAGCCTTCCTGGTAACCACACCCCCGCTCTCTGATTTGCCGCTCCGTAGCCCTAGTGACCACATCTCTTTCTTCTGAAAGCCAATTGGTTGCTTCCGCACCAAGCCTGCCCCGCCTCTACGAGGTAGGTTGGTCTAACTCTCCCCGCCACCCCCCCCCCCACTTGCAGTGCAGTTTGACAGTCCGGAGTGGGAAAGGACCTCCGGCTCGGCCAAGGAGCTGCGGAGACCCCCGCCCAGAAGCCCGCAGCCCGCTGAGCGCGTGGACGCCGCCCTGCCCCTGGAGAAACAGCCGTGAGTGGGGAAGCTGCAGGTGGACACCCCCAAAGGCCCACTCCCACAATTTGTAGACGTCCACTTAGCAGACAGGTGTTTTTCATTTTTCTGCCACAGACTCTGGAAGCTGGGGAAACTTTCATTCATTCATCCACATTATTCATAAAAAAGCACCTGCTCTTCCCTAGACTCAGGGTAGGGACCCGCGTCCGACGAGGTCGCTCTCACGCTGCTACCAGGTTCTGGGTTCAGATCCGGACTTTGCCTCTCTTGCTGTGTGAGCCAGGGTAAATAACTCAACCTCTCTGAGTGAGACTTCAAACTCCTCGGAGAGTGTGCCTGGCTCAGCACAGAAGAATTTCCTCTCTTACTTTGAACCCAGGGCCTTTTCTCTCTCTCTCTCTCTCTCTCTCTCTCTCTCTCTCTTTTCTTTCTTTCTTTCTTTCTTTTTTTTTTCTTTCTTTCTTTTTTATTTTTTTTGTCTTTTTGAGACAGGGTTTTGCTATACAGTTCAGGCTGGCCTTGAGCTCACTTTGTAGCCCAGACTGGTCTCGAACTTGCAATGATCCTCCTGCCTCAGCCTCCCGAGCGCTGGGATTACTGGTGTGTGCCACCACGCCCAGTCTGAGTGGGTTTTTAAACCTGAAAAAAAAAGAGACAGAAATCATCTCATCACCCTCGCCAGGAGACTGTGGGACGGAGCTGGGAAGGGCAGGATCTGGGGGACCTCCACTCTCGTTCTCGTGCCACACCAAGCTGGGACAGCCTGGGTGTTGCCTGCATCCCCCAGCCTGGGAGCAACCTGAAGGCCTAAGTTCTAGGACCTGTTTCAGTCACCCCCCCCAACCTCCACTTGGGCAGAACAAAGTTGGTTTTCTAGCACTGGGCCTCTGGAGCCAAGCGCATTGCCCAGGGATTCACCCCGACCCCGGTACTGGGCAATGAACCCAGGGCCTTCACACTGAGCTACGTTCCCCACCCCCACCCCTTTATTGTTTTTTTGTTTAGAGACAAGGAGCTATAGCCAGGCTTTTCTCGAAAACTCCAAGGGAAGCTGGGCTTGATTGTACGCCCACCATCCCAGCACTTAGGAGGCTGAGACAGGAGGATCACAAATTCAAGCCCAGCATGGGCAACTTTGTGACTTAATGGTATCCTGCCTCAAAATAAAAAATAAAAAAAGGGTGGGGACGGAGCTCAGTGAAAAGATCCCAGCTGGGCTGGTGGTACAGCTCAGTGGGCTAAGTGCTTGCCGCTGAGCACTAAGGCCCTGAGTTCGATCCCCGGTCCCGGGGAAAAAAAAAAAAAAAAAAAGATCCCCGCATACCCCCCCCCCGCCGCAAAAAAAAAAAAAAAAGGCCAGTGTAACTGTCCTTGTTCCTTTTCGGGCTGGCCTGGCCCAGTAGGTTGTGTAGCGCGGGGGTGGCCCTTCAGGAGGCCTCTGTCCCCTCCCCCAGGTGGTTTCACGGGCCCCTCAGTCGGGCTGATGCGGAGAATCTTCTGTCACTCTGCAAAGAAGGCAGCTACCTCGTGCGGCTCAGTGAGACCAGCCCGCAGGACTGCTCCCTGTCCCTCAGGTGAGACCCAGCCTCCCAAGGACAGAGGGCGCAGAACAACGTGCTGCGCCACGGGGGGCGTGGCCCCGGCAGGCAGGGCGAGGCCTCAAGGACCAGTGGGCGGGGTTCCGGGGTGGGGCGGGGCTTCCAGGGAGAATTGCTTGGTTCCAAAGGAGAATGAGTTCCCTGTGGTTGGAGGTATGAAAAAAGATGGATGGGAAGTCACAGGAGATGCAGACCTTGGGCGACACTGGGAACAAAGATGTCCAGGTTTCCTTTGGACCGCTCCGAGTCTAAATGTTGAATCCGTTTACTGGTGTCTGTCTCAGGCCAGAATCTCAGAGTGACCCTGTGAGCCTCTATCCTCACAGTTCCAAGTGTGGCCAGTTATAACATGTCCCGAAGATTCTGCTAGGTGCCTGAGTGCAAGATCTAAAAGGACAAGATTGGAAGAGGGCTTTGGAGGCAGGTTCAAATCTTGGTTCTGCCACTT
This sequence comes from Dinomys branickii, assembly GCA_004027595.1. Lineage (NCBI taxonomy): Eukaryota > Metazoa > Chordata > Mammalia > Rodentia > Dinomyidae > Dinomys > Dinomys branickii. The sequence goes on from PVLD010000799.1 coordinate 123,867, forward strand.
CCTGCCTGTGTGACCTTGGTGAAGTTACTCAACCTCTCTGAGCCTCCATTTTTTAAAAATCTGTAAGATGAGTGTAATAGCGGCATCAGCTCTCTGGTGTTACTATGACAATTAAATTTTCGAAAATAGATAAAGTAGCTGGGCATGGTGCCCACTTGTAATCCCAGCACTCTGGAGGCTGAGGCAGAAAGATTGCTGTGCAGTCAAGTCCAGCCTGGGCTACATAGTGAGCTCAAGGGCAGCCTGAACTACATACCAAGACCCTGTCTCCAAGAAAAAAAGTCAAAAAATGTTGAGAGAAGTGGTGCCTGGAAAACAAGAAGCACTTAATTAATGCTAATTATGCCAGGCATGGTGGCGCATACGTGTAATCCCAGCACTCAGGGGGCTGAGGCAGGAAGATTGTTGCGAGTTTGAGAGCAGCCTGGGCTATGAAGTGAGCTCAAGGCCAGACTGAACTGCATAGGGAGACCCTGTCTCAAAGGAAAAAAAAATTAATGCTGATTATAGTAACATGATTGCCAGGTTCTAGGTCACTCTCCCCTTGGAGGTTGACTGTGGGTTACACAAACGTTCAGCAGAAAGTTTGGAGAGAGAATGGGGTAAATCGGGGTGCTCAGAAGGAACCAGCATCCATCCATGCATTGAATCTACATTAACTGAATACCTACTGTATTCCAGGCTCTGCAGTAGAGTCTGGGGATCCGGCAGCAGCAGAGATAGAGGTCAGTCCAGAGACAGAGACTGAGATAAAGGTTAAGAGCAAAATGAGACCAAGGCATATCAGAGAGTGAGACCAGGTTGTCTGCAAAGTCTCTGGAAGAAAGTGACAATTGCCCTGAGCTGGGAGAAAATAAAGGGAAAGAGCAAGTGGGTGGTGCACTTCTATAATCCTAGTATTTTGAGAAGCTGAGGTAGGAGGATTTCAAGTTTGAGACCAGCTCAGGAGAGGGACCTCTAGGTACCAAAGGCCAATGTTGGGGGCCTGGGAAACTCACTGCCACCCCTGCCCCCTCTGCCCCCAGGAGCAGCCAGGGCTTCCTGCATCTGAAGTTCACGCGGCCACGAGCAAACCAGGTGGTGCTGGGCCAGCACAGCGGCCCCTTTGCCAGCGTCCCCGAGCTGGTCCTGCACTACAGCGCACGGCCCCTGCCCGTGCAGGGCGCGGAGCACCTGGCACTGCTGTACCCCGTGGTCACACAGAGCCCCTGCCCTGCACCCTAAGGGACACCGCAGAGGCCTGGGGACAGATGAACACCCAGACCCTCGCCCCACCCAGGCCATCTGTGACCCAGACGCGTTCCAGGACCTAGGACTGTGTCTCCAAGCGGCGTCCCCTTTACCGGGCAATAAACCAGTCCTCGTCTTTCTCTAGTGCCTTTCCTTGGCTTCAGGACACAGGAATCTCGGACTCACAGTGGAGGTCCCGGGGCATCCTGGCCAGCTTCTTCATCTGTGTACTGCCCACCACGGATGGCCGGCGGGCCCTGGGATGGTCCCCAGGGCTATCCCGAGGCACCTGCCTCATGGAGGGACTAGGGTGTCACCAGGTCTTTGTTTTAGGGACAGAGCTGGGATTGGAAGGTGTCTCCACGCAGAGGTGGCGACTGTGGGGAGGCAGGGCTGGAGGAGGACGTAAAACCCGGGATGGTGGAAGGAATGGGGCAATGGAGAGCTGGAGAGGAGGTGAGGCCCCGCCCCTCCTCTGCATCCAGGCAGCTCCAAGACCTGATCTGCAGAAAGGACATCTGTCCCCATGGAAACCGCGGTGGGGGAGGGGAGCTGGCCGGCTGGTGTCCCTTCAAGGTACCAATAGAAGGAGCCTGGTTTTCCCTGTCTCATTCCAGGGCCGTGCAGGGGCAGGAGGGGTCTCCACCTGGCAGGGAGAGGGTCTCCAGTGCCAGGCACTGCTCCCAAACTGGGAGCTTCGAGGACAAGTGTAAGGGATTTGTCGCAGGGTGCCCTCACACCTGAACCTCTCTAGCCATCTCTGGGAGGACCAGGAACTCCAAAATTGCAATTTCTTTTTTTGAAAGAAGGTCTTGCTGTGTAGCCGAGGCCGCCTCCACCCTTAGGGAGACTCTCCTGCCTCTGGAGTGCTGGGATCGCAGGCGTGCGCCACCACGCCCCGCTTCAGTATCTTCAGCGCTGCCAAATGCCCACGACCGCTAGCACTGCCTTCCTCAAGAGTTTTATTGAATATCCCGGAGCCAAAGGAACAAGCGCGTCCTCACAGGTCCGGGCATGGGTCTGTCCGACGCCCACCTTCTCTCCGGGGCATCTGTGTATACAGCCATTGACCGGGTCTGGGCTGGGGATATAGCTCAGTGGAATAAGCGCCTGCCTGGCAAGCGCAAGGTCCTGAGTTGTTCGATCCCCAGTACCGCCAAAGAAATAAAAATAAAAATAAGGCCGGGGATACAGCTCAGCAGGGTAAGCGCCTGCCTGACTGGGTCTGCATGGGGGTCTTCAGGAGTCTGTGATTCCTTTGGTGGCTTTGGGGTAACCCCTTGGCCTGGGCTATCTTGAGGTGCCTGGGCCAGGAGAGACCCTGACTGTAGGGATGGGGTGGGCCGGCCTGGGGCTGGGGCGAGGTCTGGCTGCAGGCTGTGGCAGGCGGGTGGGAGGCGGGGGCAAAGAGGTAGAGTAGACCCTCTGGGCCTTCTGGTCCTGCGTGGGGGTGTCCAGCGCCTTCCCCTGCCCAGGCCAGGCGTTGCTCCTACTTGGGCTCTCCCGGGGCCGGTATAAGACGTTGCTGTAGAATGGATTTCCTACGTGGGGAGGCGACATGAATTAAGAGGTGGCTGTCAGCCAGGTGTCACGACACCCACCTGTCATCCCAGAACCCTAGGAGGCTGAGGCAGGAGGATCCCAACTTCAAGCCCAGCCCGGGTAACTTAGCAACTTAGTGAGACCCTAGTTTAAAATAAAAAGGGTTGGGGATGGAAGCACAGTGCATAGGCCCTGGTTCCACCTCTAGTAATGCAAAAGTGACAGTCATTTAGGAGAGGTTGGAGCGCTCAGCTCATCTTGGGGGACTTCGTCTCTATTCCTGAAGGACGTGGGCGTGGAAACACCTTCTCCACCCCGCTCCACAGCCCACCTTCCTCTTGGGCCCGGGGTGGGGTGGGGGTGGGGTGCAGGATGCAGGCTTCCTCATCCTGTGGGTGCAGTTCCCAGTTCCGCCGCGAGGGGACAGTGTCGCAGCGCACTCTCACCTGAGTCCTTTCGCTGGAAGCAGTAGCGGCCCCAGACTCTGGCGACCAGCGCGGTGACAGCAGCCATGGTCACACCCCCGGCCACCAGCAGCACCCAAAGGAGTCCTTGGGGGACCAGGGATAGGTGAAGGGGGGTGGCACAGAGCGTGGGGCAGGCTGAGGCGGGGACACGAGGGCGGGGCTCACCTGAGACCCTGGGGGTCGCGTTCTTGTTCTGTTGCAAGCCATCTGCAGGGAAGAAATCTGTGTCACTTGACTGGCACCTGCGCGCCAGCCGCCTGCACCCCCTGGCTGAGCGCTCCCTGCCAGCCCGTGCGGAACGCGCTGTGCTTCTGCTCGGCTGGCTGAATTCAGGTGGATGTTCTCATGCTGTCTTCCCCTCCCCTCCCCTCCCCTCCCTTCCCTTCCCTCTTTCTTTCTCTTTTCGAGAGAGGATCTCGCTATGCAGTTCAGGCTGGCCTTGCGCTCACTGTAGCCCAGGCTGGCCTCGAACTCGCAACGATCCTCCTGCCTCAGCCTCCTGAGTGCTGGGATGTCAGGTGTGTGCCACTGCGCTCTGCTATCTACTAAGCACTTTAACTAAAACCCTTTAAATTCACCCAATTAGATTAGGAAAGCATAACTAGCTGTATTTTGACAGCTAGGGGAACAGGCACAGAAAGGTCAAGTTACTGGTCCAAGGTCACACAGCAAATCAACAAAAAAGACCTTAAAAATCATCTCTGTACAATTGGCATAATGTAATCCCCAGGCAAAGGCTCAGTGTGCTGGGACTAAGATGAGGAACCCTCTGCAGGCTCTGGAGTTGGCGGGCAGTTTCTGGCGGCTGCCAAGGCACAGTTGTAGGGGTGGAGATGCCAGCTGTGCGAAGTGGAACTGCGCTGGCCTCTTCTCCCTCACAGCTCCCATTCAGCAGCCTGGGGCGCGGCTGCCCCGCCCCTGCTAATTGCTGATTGGCACCCTGGAGGTGGTGGGGTGCAGACCTGGACAGCCCTGCAACAAGCAGCCCACGGGAGGCTGGGTGAGAGCCGCCCACCAGCCGCCCACGCCCTGCCTGCCCGCAGGGTCTCAGCAGGTTGCAGGGACGGAGTCTGGGCTGCGGGCCACGCTGGAAACAGCAGGGCTCTGGTCTGTAAGATGAGGCACGGCCTTGGCTGACCTCACAGTTCTGCCTGTTTTCCCCTCTGCACGCACCATCCTGGGGGTGGAACCCGGGCCTCACACTGAGCTACGCCCCCAGCACTTTTTAAAATTTTTATTTTGAGACAGGGTCATTCTTGCCAAGTCACTGAGTTACCCAGGCTGGGCTCTTTGGGCCTCAGCTTCCCAGCGTGCTGGGATGACGGGTGGGTGTAACCACACCGACTTCGTAATTCTGAGAATCCCTAGCTTTCAACCCAGGATTCCAGGAGTCTAGAATTCTCTGCTCCAAGCCCAGCCTTGAAGTCCTTATTAGTTCCCCCAAGAAATTTTTTTTTTCGCTTACCAGGAATTGAACTCATGACCTTGCACTTGCCAGACAGCTGCCATGCCACTGAGCCATCTCCCCAGCCTCCCACATGAAATTTTAATCCCCAACTTTACTGAGCTTCTGTTTCTGCACTGGGCATGTATCTGGTCATTAAACACAAGAGGAAGTCAGGGCTGCCACTCAGTGCTGGGACTCCCCTGCCCTGTGGGCACCTGGGCTCCATCCCAGCACTGCAAAGCCAAACAACAAAAACGAGGCTTTATTTTGGCCCCTAAGAACCAATATTCACCTCCTTAGGGACAATTTAATTCTAAGAGCCTGGAATTGTCTGCTAATGTGACTGTATAACTGCACAATTCTATTTACAGTTTGAGATTGTAGAATTGTCCTGGGTACAGCAGAAATGTACACTTGCTCACCAGATGACAAGACCAGGCTGTGCATGGCCCAGAAAGTTGGACTGATGAAGAGATGCTCACAGAGTGGACTACTGTACAGCCAGGAAAAAAGGATGGGCACTGACAGGAGCATCAATAAAATTGAACTTCTGAGGCATAAGGTGGAGTAAAAAAGGCAGACGTAAAAGAGAACATGACAGGTGCGGTGGCGCACGCCTGTAATCCCAACACTCGGGAGGCTGAGGCAGTAGGATTGTTGCGAGTTCGAGGTCAGCCTGGGCTACCAAGTGAGCTCAAGGCCAGCCTGACCTGCATAGCAAGACCCTGTCTCAGAAAGAGAAGAAAAAAAAAGAACATACTTGATAAGTATATTAATTTGTTTCTTGTTGTTGTTGTTTCCAGTACCCAGGATCAAACTCAGGACTTTGTGCTGGCCAGGCAGGCGCTTATTCCATTGAGCTATATCTCCAACCCTTGATAAGTATATTTAAATGAAATACATATTGGGTATGGCAATGCATGCCTGGGATCTCAGCACTCTGGCAGGCTGAAGCAGGCAGAACTCAAGTTGGAGCCCTGACTCGCCAACTTAGTGACTTATGAGACCTTGTGTCAAAATAAAGACATAAAAAGAGCCAGGGATGTGGCTCTGTGCAAAGGCCCTGGGTTCCATCCCTAGTACCATAAAAAATGCAAATGGAAATCTAGACCGTCTCTACCCCGCCTGCCCCTTACCTCGCCTACCTGCACCCACCAGGAGCTGTGTCTGGTTCCCCTCAGCCTGCTCCAGCTCAGGAATCTCCATGGTCGCCCGGCACACGTAGGTCCCACTGTCGTTGAGGGTCAGCTGATCCAGCTGCAGCCTCATGTCCCCAGGTGCAGGCCAGGACAGCTGTCCCCGGGGGCCACACCCGCTGGGGCTGTGGGTGCCGTTGGTAAGGAGTAGTTGACACAGGACAGCACCGTCCTTGGCCCACTGTACTCGGAGGCGCTCCCAGGCCCGCGCCTGAGTCACCCGGCAGGCCAGGGTGGCCTGCCCGCCACGCATCACCCTCAGGGCCATGGGCCACTGCTGCACAGTCAGGCATGTGGCTCCTTGCAGGGCTGGGGGACAGATGAGGCTGGTGAGCTCTTTCCAGGCAGCGTGTGAGACTCAGCTCCTCTCTGAGCCTGCGGGTGGGCATGACCCCACACGCCCACCACAGGGCTTTCCCTGTGCCCCTGGGGGTCGGTTCTGCTCTGGGACTCAGTGGTTCAGGGTGTGGAATGGGTCCAACCCACTCAACTGTGAGCGCTCAGGCAGGACTCTGGGATGTGCCCAGCACTAAGCTGCACAAACTTCTCGAAGCCCGCACCTGGCCCGAGGCTGAGTGTGGGGGACACAGCAGTGAGCAGGAGGAGTAAAAAGGAAAAGCTTGGTGGCGCACACCTGTCACCCCAGCACTCCGGAGGCTGGGGCAGGGTCAGGGCCAGGGCACCTCTGGCTAGGGCAGGGGACCCTGCGGGAGAAGCTGCTTTGGGTCATGATGGATCTGAACTGCCTGGTGGACCCCACAGAAGGCGAGTTCCTGACTTCTGAGATGCAGCTGGGCAGCAGCTGGAGAGACCAGAGAGGGAAAGAGGTGGGGTGGCCAAACAGTCTGGCAGGGCTGGGAGGTGGGGGGAGGAAGAAAGATAAACCAGCTAAGCAGGGCATGGCACATGCCTGTTGTCCCAGCACTCCAGGAGGCTGAGGCAGGAGGGTTGCAAGTTTGAGTTAAGCCTGGACCACTGAGTGACTTAGCAAGGCCTTGCCTCAAATGTTAAAAACAGTTTGTTAAAAAAAAAAGTTAGAAAAGAGGCTGGGGATGTAGGTTAATGTGAAGGCCCTAGGTTCAATCAATCCCCAGTCAGAGAGAAAGAAGGAGAGGGAGAGCGGGGAGAGGAGGGAAAAGGAGAGGGAGGAGGAGGGGGGAGGGAGAGGGAGGTGGAGGGAGAAAAATAAAAGCCATCAGAGGGAGGGGCTGCCTAGAGGTGCGTGAGGATAGAGGCCAGAGGGGCCAGGTCACCTACGCCTGCCATGTAGGTTATTTTTTTTTTCCTGAGGACCCCCTCAAAGCCCCCAAGCCCACAAGGTTCTGAATATCAGGCCCCATTTAAAAAGAAAGCACATGCCTGGGTGTAATGGCGCATGCCTATCATCCCAGCACTTAGGAGGCTGAGGCAGGAGGACTGCCAAAAGTTCAAGGCCAGCTTGGACTACATAGCAAAACCTTGTCTCAAAAAAAAAAAGAGAGAGAGAAGCATGGGGGGGGGCTCCATAGGTAGATGGACAGTGAATGGGGGTACAGAGGGGGGGACCCTGGCACTTACCACACAACTGCACCAGGAGCATCTGCACCCAGCTCAGGGACCCCATCCCCGGCTCATCAACTCAACTGGGACACCAGGTTCCCACCCCGCCGCCAGACGGACTTCCTGCCACTGTATCCGCCCACCCCGCTGCCGCAGAGGCAGAGTGACAAGGGGGGACAGCAGACATCTGGTGTGGGATGATGTTAGGGGTCCACTTTCTGCTACCACAGGCCTCAGTTTCTCCAAAGTGCCCTATGCTGAAAGGAAGTTTGTGTAGTGAGTAATAGAAAGATTTTTTTTTCGTTTCTTTCATATATATATATATATTTTTTTTTTCAAAGTTCTGGGGATGGAACCCAGGGCCTTCACACTGAGCTAGAACCCTAGCACTTTTTATTTTTTTATTTTGAGACAGGGTTTTGCTAAGTAGCAAGTTACCCTGCCTGGGCTGGAACCTGTGATCCTCCTGCCTCAGCCTCCCAGAGTGCTGGGAAGTCAGGCATGTCCCAACAAGCCCAGATTCCAGTCAGTATTAAGTAGAAGCGGTGACAGTGGACATCCCTGTCCTTTTAAGGGGAAAGAATCCAGTTTGGTGCCCTGAAGTCCGCTGTTGGCAGCAGAGGTTTTCGTGGGCGTCCTTCATTGGGCTGAGAAAACGCCTGTGTGGCTGGTTTTCTGGGAGCTTATTGTCTGTTTTGTTTTCGGGGTGCTGGGGACGGAGCCTGGCCCTCCATGTGCGAGGAGAGGGCTCAGCACAGAGCTGCGCCCTGACCCAGTCCAGGGGCGGGTTTCTGCTACTGACAGGGCCCTCATGGCTGCCAGTCCTCCAGGTGCGGAAGCCAGGGGAGCCGGTTAAGGACCCAACTGACAGCAGGCAGCAGAGCCAGGGGCCTCAGGGTCACACCCCAACCGCGGAGTGACCTCCTTTCTCACCCTCAGCTGGGAAGATTCTTTTCTCACCCACAGGGAGTGGTTGCGGTGGAGGCCCTGCCCTGTCTTTCACCTCTGCTCCTCAGGCAGACGCGCGACCTCCCGCCCACTCTCAACCGCTTCTTTGGGCTCTTCCAAGCTCTTCCCTCCCCCCAGCATCTGTGGAAAGGAACTACTGAGGACCCTGGGGAGATTAAGGTCCAGGCCCTGCTGGTTGATAGGGGAGAGAGAGCCATTTGTTTTTTTGGTTTTGTTTTTGAGGAGGTAAAGTCTTGGGCTTTGTGGATGTGTAGGAGTTCAGTTGTGTCGTGGGAAGGGAAAGAGGGCTTTGTTGCTGAACAGCGGCTTGGATAATACGCAAAGGTGTGAGTGTTCAAGTGCCACATCTCCGGGGCTGGGGTGGAGGGTTTGGGGATTTGGATGGCCGTTTGCGTAGCAACAGTGAAGGTATACGGGTGAACACGTGGGGAGATGGAGGCACCGGAGGACTTGGGATGATCCTGAGGTCGCCTGGCAAAGCTGGACATTGACCCCGGCTCCACTTTACGGCTTTCCCTAGTTTATAAACCATTTATATTCTCTTGACATAGAGCTTTTGCAATGAGCGACGTTCCCAGGCCCTTTTAAATTTTAAAACAAGGTCTCTTCAAGTTGCTCAGGCTGGGGTGCACTGGAGATCCACCTGTCTCGGGCTCCCACAATGCTAGGATGACATACCTGGGACACCAAGCTCAGTTCAGATATCCTTCTACGTGTCGCCAGGAGAGTCCCAAGTTCTGCAGGTCGGGCTCTGATGATACCCGCCCGGGACTACATCTCCCAGGCTGCCCCGGCGGGTGCGCCTGCGCAGTGCGCGCAGTGATGGAGCGCTGATCAGGGGCGCGGCGGCGGCGGCAGCGAGGGCTCCGCGGGCCATTGGCTACCGGCAGCGGTCAGGGCGGCTTGGGGGCTCCAGAGCCAGCGGGGCCCGCGGGCCGGGCTGGGTGATCAGGGCTGCAGCTATGGAAGACCAGAGGGTAGGACGGGGCGTGGGAGGGGGCGCAGTGCGGCGGGCGGGTGAGGACCAGGTGAGCGCGGCGCCCCCTCCCCCTGCGGCTCTGCGGCCGCGGCCAGGGCTCCGCTCGGATCCAAGGCTGCCCTGCTTGGGGCTGGGCCTTACATCCTTCTGGCCTGGGGCCGGGGCGCCCTCTTCGTTTCCCCACCCCACCCTCAGGGCTTCGTTCCCCTCCCCGGTGCCTGCATCCCAGGTGTCTCCACCCCCCACCAGCGCCGCAGTGCTGACCCCGCCCACTCTGGGCCCTCGGAAAAGGGGAGCCAGAGCCTGGGGCCGAGCCCACCCCTCATCCTCCACAAACAGACCTCCCCTCCCTACTTACCTGGCCTCCGGGGCCTCCCTTTTTCGTTCTCCTTTTCTTTCTCTCGTGATCCCGCCCCCTTACCTCTCCCCAGGTGAACCTCACCTCCTCAGAAGCCCCTTCCCGGCTCATCCCTGCTCCAGGCCAGCGGCCAGCGGCCGGCCGCCAGCCTTAGCCCAGGCTCTCCACCTCCCCTAGGGTTTTTTTTCACAGATAGCCCCTTGCCCAGGCTAGCCCGTCCCCTCTGGGCGGTCTCTGCTCAGGCTGGCCCGGTGTCCTCCAGCGCTTGCTCAACCCAAGATGCAGGCTCCGAGGTGCGGGCTGGGTGCTCAGCAGGCAGACCTGGTCTGGCCCTGTGCGTTCCCTAAACCTCTCCCGAGCCTCTGCTCTCTCCCCTGCTGCCCTGGAAAATGGGGGTGATCGAAGAGGCCACCGAGCAGAAGGGCGGGGCGCCTTTTTGAGGCCTGTTTTCTGGAGGGGTCACATGGCGTGTGTGTCTGTACCTCCATGGAGCAGGAGGCTCTGCGGAAGATCATCACCACCCTGGCTGTGAAGAACGAGGAGATCCAGAGCTTCATCTACTCCCTCAAGCAGATGCTGCTGAATGTGGAGGTAAGGGAGGAGAAGGAAGAGGGGGAGCCACCCGTTGCGGCCCTGAGCCTGTGGCTGCCATGTACAGGGCCAGGCTGGCTGTGTCCGCGCCTCACTTTCCCCCTCTGACCACGGGCCATGGCCAATCCTGGCTGTTCCCGTACAGGCGAACTCGACCAAGGTGCAGGAGGACCTAGAGGAGGAGTTCCAGTCCCTGCTGTCCGTGCTGGAGGAGCTCAAGGAGGGCATGCTCATGAAGATAAAGCAGGACCGAGCCAGCCGCACCTATGAGCTACAGGTGTGTGACTCAGCCTCCCCGATCGATGCCTGCAGGGCCAGTGGAGTCCAGGCAACCCTGGCCTCTGCCACCAAACCCCACACTCCCAGACTCTGGTCTCTCCCCTGCCCCTGCCGGCATCGCCTATCAATCCCCATCTGCCTTCTCTTCCTCTTAATCCCTTCAGCCCTGACCCCCTAGATCTCAGTGCTTCACCCCCACTCAGGCGCCTCCTGTGCTCCCGTGGGTTCTCACACTCCAAGCTGGGATCCATTGAGCTGCATCCAGACCTCCCAGGAGCTTCCTAACGTCGTAGATTTCCCAGGAAATATGGAGCCCATAAGCTCAGGTTTCCCCGGGTGTGTGAGGCTTTAAGGAAGGGACTCCCCTTGTGATTCTTCTGAAGCCCAGGAGCAGGGCCAGTGTGGCTGGTCCCTCAACGTGCTAACTAACCTCCATGACCTTCCTACCTGCAGATGGAGAAGGCAGGGGTTCCCTGGGTCCTGAAGGTGGCGGGGGGAGCCCTGGCAGAGTTTGAGGTAGCTCAGTGAGCTGTCCCCTCCTTTGGTCCCTGTGCCAGGCTGATAGGTCCCTGTCACCCCACAGAACCAGCTGTCCGCCTGCACCCGGGCCCTAGAGAGTTCGGAGGAGCTGCTAGAGATGGCCAACCACACCCTGCAGGCTGCGGACAGTGAGGACTTCCTCCAGGTGGGGGTCTTTGGGGTGGCCAGAGCATCACTGACAAAATACAGGGCACCCGGTGGCATTTGCATTTCTGCTTAACTTCGAGTATTTTTTTTTTAGTGGAAGGAAGGATAGCCTCTCTGGGCAATAGTTAGCAAAAGTGTGTCTCTACCATGGCCGGGCATAGTAGTGTGTACCTGTCCTCCCAGGACTCTGAGAAGCTGAGGCAGCCTGGGCAATTCAGCCTGTCTCAAAAGGCTGGGGACTGGAGCTTAGTGCCAAGACCCTGGGTTCCACCCCCAGTGGTGCAAAACAAGAAAAGAAAAAAGATTGCACAGGACTTACTTGTACTAAAACGTTATTCATTGTGACCTGATATTCAAGTTTATCACTGGATATTTTTAATATACATACATGTCATGTAGTGCTTAGTATACCTCAAATATTGCATGGGACACACTTATGCTAAAAATGAAATCTTGCATTATTTATCTGAGACTCAGTGAAGCTGGGTCGCCTGTGTTTTTATTTGTAAAATGTACCACCTGCTCCTCCTGGGCACTGGCAGGAGGCTGGGGTTTGTGTCTCCGCCTTCGTGTGCCTTCAGGCACAGCCCGAAGGAGGAGTTTCCACCGCAGCAAGTGGTGGGCAGCGCTGTCACAGGGCTGCGCCCCAATTCTGACTTCACCCTGTCCTTCCCTCTAGGCTGCCAAGCAAATCAAAGATGGGTAAGACGCTGGGCCTGGCCCCACTCTGGTGCCCTGCCCGCGGTGACGGTGGGGACCCGGGCCCAGAGCGCAGGATGGGAACACAGGGACCCACCTCAGATGACCAGGCCTACGACCCCGACCCCCACCCCCAGACGATGTCAGCAGGCTGCTTCCGCCTCCTTCTCTACAGCGTGACGATGGCTCCTGCCTTCCGGCTGTCACTGAAAGCGAAGGTCAGCGACAACATGAGTCACCTCATGGTGGACTTTGCGCAAGAGCGTCAGATGCTGCAGGCCCTCACGTTTCTCCCTGGTGAGAGGGGAACCTGCCGGAGGGCCAGGATTGCAGGGAAATGGCCCTGCAGCAGGGAAGCTGAGTCCGGTGACCTCCGAGGTGGAGCCCTGAAGCTGCTCCTCCTGCATGGGTGGAGCCCTGAGTTACTGCTGCCCACATGGGGGTGGGGCCCTGGGGAGTGTCCCGCCCACATGCAGGTGAACCTTGCAGGCACCTCCTACATGGGGGTGGTCCCTGGGATTGCTCCTCCCCTATGTGGATAGAGTCTTATTTTAGTCCCTCCTATGCAGGATGGTGCCAGAAGAACCCCCTTCATCCAGGGAAAACACCAGAGAAAGCCACAAGCCCTTGGGAAATGGCACTCTGAGAAAGTCCCCCTGAATGCTGGGCGTGGTGGCACACGCCTGTAATCCTAGTACTGGGGAGGCTGAGGCAGGAGGATCGTTGCGTGTTGGAGGCCAGCCTCAGCTACAAAGTGAGCTCAAGGCCAGCCTGAACTATGTAGCGAGACCCAGACCCTGTCTCAAAAAGACAACAAAAGATAGTCCCCCTGGTGGTGGAGTCCCAGAGAAAGCCTTCCCTCAGGCAGGCTTGCGACCCCAGCACTGTGGGAGACAGGCAGAGGAGCACAAGTTCAAGCCCAGTCTGGAGAATGATTTGTGGAGACCCTGTCTCAAAATAAAAAATGGAAAGGTCCGGGGGTGTAATTTAGTGTGAAAGCCCTGGGTTCCATCTCGGCACTGGAAAGGGGGGGAGACAGGGACAAGAGGAGGAAGGAAGGGAGGGGGGACTCAGCCAGTTGGTACAGGATTCTGGCAGATCCCTCTCCCGATAGTGGCATCTTGAGATGGTCCTGTCCTTTGATGGTTGAGTCCTGAGAAAGCTCTGCTCAAAACTCCACTCCTTTTTGGACCCCTGAGGAGTCTCCAGCCCCAAATCCCCAAAACCCAAAGGGGGTCCCTGCCGGGTGCGGAACCCGGGCCGTACCCACGGCTGTCTCATGGCGGGCGGGCACCAACAAGCCCCTCCTACCCCACGGGCGCAGAACCCTGACTTCCATCCCTTCTGTCCTGGCCAGTGCCCAGCACCCCTGTGATCGACCTAGCTGAGTCTCTGGTGGCAGACAACTGTGTGACGCTGGTGTGGCGCATGCCGGATGAGGACAGCAAGATCGACCACTACGTGCTGGAGCACCGGAGGACCAACTTTGAGGGCCCGCCGCGCCTCAAGGAGGACCAGCCCTGGATGGTGGTTGAGGGCATCCGGCACACGGAGTATACCTTGACAGGTCAGAAGCCTGCCTGGCTGGGCCCCCTCGCACAGTTCACTCCTGAAGCTGCCCCTGCCGAGTTAGCTGGCTGAGTCTTGTTGCCCGTGGGTCTTATTTTGAGACAGGGTCTTGATAAGTTGCCGAGTTGGCCAGGCTGAGCTCCATCCTGGGACTGTCTTGCCTCAGCTTCCCAGAGTGCTGGGATAACAGGTGTGCAGCACCGTGCTCAGTTTATCGTCATTGTTTGTGAAACGAGGAACCTAAGGTACAGGAAGTGAAGCCACCTTCCATTCCTTTTAAGTTACCCTGCACCTACAGTGGACCCAGTGCTGTCCTCGTAACCTTGAGTACAGCAGGGAAAACTTGCCTCTTAGCATTGGCTTCCAGGACACCCCCAGGTGCTGGGGGATTTCCTTGGCCCTTAGAAGAAATCAAAAAGTTGCTGGGTGTGGTGGCTTACACCTGTAATCTCAGCACTCGGGAGGCTGAGGCAGGAGGATCATTGAGTTGGAGACCAGCCTGTGCTACAAAGTGAGCTCAAGGCCAGCCTGAACTGCATAGTGAGACCCTGTCTCAAAAAAACAAACTGGTGTGGTGGTTGCTGCCTGCAGCCCCAGCACTAGGGAGCTGAGGCGGGAGGATTGCTGTGAACTCCTGACCAGCCTGGGGTATGCATTAAGTTCCAGGCCAGCCTGAACTACATAGAGAGACCTTGTTTCAAAAAACCAAAAAATAAAAAATAAAAAAGCACAGAGACTCAGTGCAGCTGCTGAGGGTGGATCTGAAGGGAGGGAAAAGTTGGGAGTCCTTAGTGAATTTCAATGCCATCCTGAGCCCTGGGAAGCCCTGGGGGCGGGAGAGTCTTACAGACGTGCTAAGTATCACATTCATGGCCTCACTCTCAGGCTATAATCAGCCCTAGTTATCTGTAATTAGCATACACGGTTAATAATGAGCATGCTAATTGCAGGGGGAAAAAATCACCAGCCCGCCAGCCAGGAAGTCTGAGATCTATTTTTTTCTGTTTTGTGTGGGAACCAAAATAAATACACGCCTCTTTTTATTTATTTTTTTATATAGGATTCCACAATTTCATCTCCAAGACCTCCTGCCTTTTGTTTTGTTTTGTTGTGACATTTTAATTTGGGAATCATTATAGATACGCAAACAGTTGTAAACAAAAAGTGCCTTGAGTCTGGGCATGGGGGTGCACACCCTTAATCTCAGCTACCCAGGAGGCTGAGGCAGGAGGATTGCAAATTTGATGCCAGCCCAGGCAACTCAGTGAGACCCTGTCTCAAAATAAAAAAATAAAAAGCTGGGGGTGTTGCCTGAAGTCTGCTCCCAGTGGGGCCAGTGGTTGCCAGTTTGCAGCCAGAGAAACTGAGGCACAAGATGAATGTAGATCTTTCTTTCTGAAACTGAGCTTTGGGGGTGGTTGTGTTGGCCCAAGGCCATGGGTATTTCTTGCTGAGCACCCTTCGAACTCTCCAAGGAGGGGAGGCGCAAGATGCTGTTGCGGCTGTCTGTGGCAGCAGCCAGGGTTGGGCAGGCAGAGTGAACAGGGTCTCCAGAGCCCAGACGATGCGGTGCCAGGCCTCTGTGTCTAAAGCTAGTTAAACCTGTAGAGGGGAGAGAAAATGATTGACTTTCCTCTGAGGGCAAAGCAAGCTATGGAGGGAGAGCAGGTTCCTGTTTCAGATGCCAGCAGAGTGGGCGTCTAGAGCGCAGGCAGTCGGGAGACAGCGGCACATCTGGGGCCAAGCAGCAAGGTGGGGCGTGGCCGCTGTGGGCGGAAGGGACTCGGGCTGGGCGCCGGTGTGGAAGGCTAGGAAAAGAGGGAGGAGCCTAAAAGAAGACCTAAGTGTGTGGCGCAGGGAGTAGCTACAAAGCTGGGGGAGAACGGTGCTGTGGGCCCGAGGCGGGGTGTTCAGGAAGGGAAGCTGTGGACAGCAAAGGGGCTGATGAGATGGGGCTGAGGACGCAGAGGGAAGGAGGCAACAGTGGTCCTCAGGGCACTGTCTGGAGAGCTGGGGTGCGGAGAGGGGTGGAGCATGTGCTTAGCATGCAGAGGCCCGGGGTCCCATCTCCAGGGTGACCAAAACAAAACTATATATATATATCATACAAGATAGTGGCCCAGGACTGTAATCTTAGCAGTCTAGGAGGCCAAGGCAGAATTATCGCAAATTCAGTTTAGTGACCCTGTCTCCAAATAATCGTAATAAATACTACTATTACTACTAATAACAGTTATGATGATGAACAGGGTAGGGATGTAGCTCAGTGCAGAGGCCCTGGGTTCAATCCCTAGTACTGAAAAAAAAAATACACCTTTAACATAATTATGCATGGATAGAAGGGGCGGGGTACACACAGTGGAGAGAATGTCTAACCATGTATGTCCCCCCAGGTGACTCAAGTCACATTGATCCCTGCAAATGACGACTCTGGGAGATGCTTTTCAGCAGGGCAGGGGTACATTTTTAAAGATGTTTCCCAGGTCTGCCTGCAGGTTCTCCCAGCAAAAGCCAGTGTGGTGGTGCACACCCACAATCCCAGCTCTCATGAGACTGAGGCAGAGGATAACTGTGTGTTCAAGCCAACCTAGGACACATAGTGAGTTCAAGGTCAGCCTGCACTACATAGTGAGACCTTGTCTCAAAAAAAAAAAAAAAAAAAAAAAAAATTTCTCCCAGGAGAGCTTGGCCCTAGCCTAGGACAGCTACTCTGCTTGGTGTAGTAGTAAAGTCCCAGGGTCAATTCTGATTGGCCAACTTGGGTCATGTGCCTGTCTCTGAGCCAATCACTGAGATAGGGTCATAGAGCATCCTGATTGGCTGCTCTGGAATGGAGGTGGAGTCAAGCAATGCATAAACCCCACAGGTAGGTAAGGCCAAAGCCCATTATCCAGGGATAAGATGTTATTTATAAGGTGCTCCAAAGAATGGGGGTGGGGACTCACTGTGAAATGTGATAGGTTCTAACCAGTGCTCAGAGTCACAGAGGGCACAGCATTGCCGGTTCTCTCTTGCCTCCCAGGTCTCAAATTTGACATGAAGTACATGAACTTCCGCGTTAAGGCTTGTAACAAGGCAGTTGCAGGCGAGTTCTCCGAGTCAGTGACCCTGGAGACACCAGGTGACTGGCTCCTACCCTCTCCTTTCCCTGACTCCATATCCCCTCCCTCTTTTATTTTTTTTTTTGTATGGGAAATGGAACTCAGGACCTTGAGCTTGCCAGGCACGTGCTGTGCCCCTGAGCTGTATCCCCAGCCTGATATCCCCTCCCTTTTGATGCCCTGAGTAGCAGTGTGACATGAGAATCTTCCATTCAGTGTTCTTTGGCCTTGTTGCCCTGGCTGCCAGGAAGCTCCAAGCTCAAGCCACAGTAGCTTCCTTTATGTGGTGTCTGCTACAACCATGCTTTTGTCTCTTGTTTCTGAAAGTGATCCCATTATACCTAGAAGGTTTCTTTCTTTCTTTCTTTCTTTTTTTTTTTTTTTTTGGTCTTTTTGAGGCAGAGTCTTGCTACATAGTTCAGGCTGGCCTTGAGCTCACTTTGTAGCTCAGGCTGGTCTCGAACTCACGACAATCCTTCTGCTTCAGCCTCCCGAGTGCTGGGATTACAGGCATGCGCCAGCATGCCTGGCTTAGGTTTCTTTATAGGTATTTTTTGCTTGCTTTTTGGAATGAGGCCCTGTTAATGTAGTCTAGGCTAGTTGTGAACTCCCTATCTAGGCTGGCCTCAAACTCATGGCGATCCTCCTGCCTCAGCCTGCTGAGTGCTGGGATTACAAGTGTGTACCACCACACCCAGCATCTGTGTGGGTTTTGTACACACACATATACATTCTTTCTTTGTCCCCTACCCTCCCCCTAAGCAAAGAGCTAAGTCCTCCGAGAGCTGAGGAGAAGCATCATGTGATAGCTTTGGTGTCCTGCCAGCAAGTCCCTCTGCTGTCTAGCTTTGCTTCCGCTGGCCAGGGCCCCGCCCCTTTCCCGGGATCAGCTGGAGGGTACCCACCTGTCACCCACTGCTCCTTTGGCTCCCTTTTTTTTTTGTCTTTTTGAAACAAGGTCTCGCTCTGCAGCTCAGCCTGGCCTTGAGCTCACTTTGTAACCCAGGCTGGTCTCTAACTTGCAACAATCCACCTGCCTCAGCCTCCCGTGTGGCTCCCTTTGTCCCCCACCCTTCCTGACCCGTCTCTCCCAGGGTCTCCCTGCCTGCCCCTCTTCTGAGCCATCTGCTGCCGCCTGTCTGTCTTTCTCTGGCTTCTTGTCTCTCCCTGTGCTTGGTCCCCATCTTGGTCTGTCTTGGTCACTGCCTGCCTGTCTCTGTCTCTCTGTGTCTTTCTGGATTTTCCCATCTCTGTACCTCCCTCGTCTGCCCGGCCCCAGCGTTCATGTTCCGCCTGGATGCATCCACATCTCACCAGAACCTGCGGGTGGACGACCTTGCTGTGGAGTGGGACGCTATGGGCGGGAAGGTGCAGGACATCAAGGCTCGAGAGAAAGATGGCAAGGGGCGGACAGCATCTCCTGTCAATTCTCCAGCCAGGTAGCCTGCCCCAGGGGTGGAGGGAGGAATCTAGGGTTGGAGGAACCCTGAGTGAATGAGGGGGAGAGGACATTTTGGGCAGGATTTTGAGGGTTGAGTAAGAGTTTTCTAGACCTGACTGTGAAGGTCATGGTAAACAGGAAGAGCTAAATATATACTCTCTAAATATATATTAACCAAATATCAGTAGTGGTTGGGATAGACCAAGGAGGCCCTCCTATGTGGAGAGGACTGAACCAAGCCTCTCCTCCCTGCCACCCACAGAGGTACTCCATCTCCCAAGAGGATGCCCTCAGGTCGTGGGGGACGGGACCGGTTCACAGCTGAGTCCTACACAGTACTGGGTAAGGATGGAGAGAGAGCGCAAGAGGGAGTTCTGGCAGGCCTCTGAGGGGAGGGGCAGGAGACTGCTGCTGCTGCGGTGAGGAGATGGGCTGCGTCACCCAGCTTCTGTGGGAGCGGCCCCACAAGAGGGTTAGGCTTAGGCTTAGGGTTAGAGGCGTTGCTCCAGCCCTGGCCCCGGGAGGATCAGAGTGTTGGGCTGAGCCCTGAGTGGAGGGAGTCCAAGCTCATGGGGATAAGAACAAGCCTCTGGGTAGAGGAGTGGTCGGACAGCAGAGTGGGCAGGTGACTTTCCTTGTCTGTGGAGAGGCTGAGATTTTGGGAGGCGCTGGAAGGAATGTTGGCCTGTGAGCAGCTGGGATTGTGGAGCAGCTGAAGGGCGGCATGAGTTTCCAGTGTACCAGTTTCCAGCTGGTATACACCTGAATCCCAGCACTCTAGGAGGATGAGGCAGAAGGGCCACGAGTTTGAGTCCAGCCTGGATAACTTAGTGATGACTTAGCAAGACCCTGTCTACAAAGTTTTTAAAAAGGCTTGAGGATGTTGTTCAGGGCAAAGGCCCTGGGTTCCATCTCCAGTACCACCACCACCAAAACCCCCCAGAAATTTGGGGTAAGTACCTTAGGGCAGGTGGAGGAACCAGACAGGGGAGTAGCTGGTGTGTGAGGAGAAGCTGAGGAGGGTAGGATGGGACAAGAAAGTGACGTCACAGGAGCCATTAGATCCTGTGTGGGAGAAGCAAGGGTCTATAGAGGAACCAGCGGGTGGAAGAATCGCCAGTGTCCAGAAAAGAGCCAGAGCGAGAGGCTGAGGTCTGAAGAAGGCGGTATGGTCAGTAATACCAACATGGAAGGAGCTGGGGAGGAGGGGGTGGAAATACGCCAGGACCTGAGAGGATGCTGTGGTTGTGTGGATGATCTGGATTTCCCGAGGAGCATCTGGGACTGGGCAGAGTTGGGAGTTAAAGAATGGGGGCTGGGTGTGGTGGCGCAGGCCTGCAATCTCAGCACCCAGGAGGCTGAGGCAGGAGGATAGTCAAAAGTTTGAGGTCAGCCTGGGCTATGTAGTGAGTTCAAGGCCAGCCTGAACTACATATTGAGACCTTGTCTCAAAACAAAAAAAAAAGCTAAGCATGGAGGCTCACACCTGTTATCCCAGCACTGAGGAGGCTGAGGCAGGGGATCTCTGTGAATTCAAGACCAGCCTCAGCTACAAGGTAAGTTCAAGACCAGCCTGAAGTGTGTAGTAAAACTCTGTCTCAAAAAAACAAAGAGAGGAGGAGGGAAGTGGGAGATACAGGGGTACAGATATAGAGTGCTGAAGGTTAGAGGGGAGATATTTTTGGAAAGGAAAAAGGAGCCTGGGCCCCACATCGCTGGGGCTGGGGCTGGGATCTGTGCAGCTGAGCTGTGGCCTAAGGGAGGCAGAACACGCGGCGAAGCAGCAGCTGGAGGAACAGCTGCACTGACGCACCTGGAGGCAGCAGCTGAGACGCGGAGAAGCAGGATTTGGGCGATGCAGGGTGAGGGCTCAGGGCTGAGCTGTGGAGAGCGCCGAGGTGCGAGGAGAGCTGAGGCTTGAGGAGCAGCACAGCTCGGAGCGCACCTGAAAGCTGCGGCTGGCGGGGCGCCTGGACTGCAGGCGGAGCGGAAGCCTCGAGGGGGCCTGGCTTGTGCAGCCCCTGGGGAACCTGCAGCCCTTGGAAGTCGCTGAGACAGGAGAATCTGGCCTCCACCAGGAGGTGGGGTCTAGATAGATCCGGGTTCAGAAAACAAACAGCAGCAAGGGATCACGGAGCCCTGGGTTCTACCGGAGCTGGGGCTTAGAGGGATTATCTAGACCTTAGGAAGAACTTGAGACCTCTGGGTATATGGATTCTTCCAGGAGAAAGGGCTTGGGGATATCTAGTTTCTGGAAAGAATGCGGCGGGCGGGCGGGCGGGTGTGCGTGTGTACGTGCGTCCGTGCGTCCCTGCGTGCTTGTGTGCGTGTGGAGAGGAACTCAACCTTGGAAGTTATTTCCAAGGAGTAGCTTGGCTCAGATGGAATCAGAGGAGAAACTAGAGCTTCGAAAGAACCTGGGCTTAGTAGCTGGAAGGAGTTGATAAAGCCTGGGGAGTAGCTGGGGCCCGAGACGTATCTGAAGAGATCCATTAGAGCCCAGAGTACCTGGAGGGAGTCCTTGGGGTCCCTGAGGAATACCAGGAGCACCAGAGACAGTAGCTGGGGCCTGAGGAGTACCCGGATGGAGAAACTGAATCTAAGGAGTAACTGGAATCTAAGGGATTCCCGGAGACAGGAGCTGGAGTCCAGCAGTAACTGGGGCCCAATGAATACCTGAGGGAAGGGCTGAGGCCCTGAGGAGGACCCGCAGGGAGCAGCTAGGATCCCCGGGGCCCTGAGGAGTTCCTGGGGGAGTGCCTGGTGCCTCCAGCAGTGCCTTGAGGGGAGCTGGGGCTCTGAGGGGGCCCTCTGGAGCATCTGCTGGCTGCGGCTGTGGTGTGGGGAGTGCCTGGCTGAGGAACAGCCTACGTGACTACCCCGGCCCCCAGGGGACACTCTGATCGACAGCGGGGACCACTACTGGGAGGTGCGCTACGAGCCGGACAGCAAGGCCTTCGGCGTGGGCGTGGCCTACCGCAGCCTGGGCCGCTTTGAGCAGCTGGGCAAGACCACGGCTTCCTGGTGCCTGCACGTGAACAACTGGCTGCAGGTCAGCTTCACAGCCAAGCATGCCAACAAGGTCAAGGTGCTGGACGCCCCCGTGCCCGACTGCCTGGGTGTGCACTGTGACTTCCACCAAGGTGACGCACGGCTCAGCCACCTCCGCACTCCTCACCCCGCCCCCCCCCCGCCCGCCAACGCCCGAGTCCCCACCGAGCCCTGACACTGCCCTCCGCGGCTCTGCTTCCGCCCCCAGGCCTTCTGTCCTTCTACAACGCCCGCACAAAGCAGCTTCTGCACACGTTCAAGGCCAAATTCACTCAGCCGCTGCTGCCAGCTTTCACGGTGAGCCACCCGCAGCCCAGGGGCAGGAGGGGCCCGGGCACCGGGGCGCGGGCTGAGCCTCCCCCTTCTCCCCAGGTCTGGTGCGGCAGCTTCCACGTGACGACAGGCCTGCAGGTGCCCAGCTCCGTGCGCTGCCTGCAGAAGCGGGGCAGTGCCACCAGTAGCTCCAATACCAGCCTCAGCTAGGCCACTGGGCCACCCAGCCAGCAGGGTGTGTTTGGGGCTCAGGCCCTGCCCTTCTCTTGCTGCTTGGAGCCTTAACTTGTGAATGCGTGGGGGGTCACCACCGGGGAGTGCGGCGCCCCCCCACCTCACTTCCTAATAAAGGTCAAACACTGGCTCGGCTGTGGCGCTGGTTCTTAGGGGGGCCCTGGGGACCTCAGCCTCCCCAGCTATCAGATAGGCTCCTGTAGCCTCCAGTGGCAGCTTCTGATCCCTCGGGAGTAGGTGGGCAGACATTCAGTGGACCCCTCACCCCCACCTCCCCAAGCCAAGTCACACGCGTGAGCCTGGAGGTGATCTCAGTTTTAATCCTGAATGGCTCCTCCTGCTGAGATGGGCTTGCTGGTCCCTGGGGGGTCCACTCACTGCTCCAGCGCCCGCCTCCTCTGCAGCTTCTCCTCCAGCTCTGCCGTCACATCCCCCAGCCCTGGGGGTGGGGACCGCGTAGCCCAGTTGGGACAGGGATACCCTGGCTGTGTCCCCGCCCCCCAGATCCGCCCAGGACCCAGTGCAAAATGAAAATGTGTTCAGAGGCATTTCAAGTTTCCCGGTGGTCCCTTGGGAGCAGGGGACCCTGGGTGACCCCATGGGTCTCACATCTCGGATGCCCGCCCTGCATCTGCCTCTCGGACCACTTACTTGTCCTGAGGGACAAATCCTGGGACGCACTGCCTGGCAGCTTCCTGGTCAAAACACTGCTGTTTCCTTTGTGCTCTGGAAGGGAAGGTGGGTGAGGGCCAAGGTCACTGGTCATTGACATGAGAAGGGCTAGGGGAGGCGTCCTACCTGGCTGGGCCACAATGGGAGGCTTTGGAAGCTTGGCTGGGACCTTGGCCAACTTCTTGGGCTTCAGGATGATTGGCCGGCTGGGAGAAATCACTGTGTGGAGGAAGGCGCAGTGTCCCTTCGGGCTGGCAGCCAGTTGCACCCACCTTGTGCCCCAGCCCTGTCCCCTACCCACCATCCTGATTCTCATAGTCAGCAGTGGGGGCGTCCTCTATGGGAGTCACGTAGTTTTCTTCCTGGCTTGGTGGTGGGGGCAGAGAGGGAAGCGGGGGCTTGTCCTGCTTGGATACAGGTGGTAGAGGCTTAGGGCCATCTGTAGGGGGGGTAGGACCTGCTGAGGAAAGGAGGTCTTGTCAGCACTGTGTTGCACAGGGGCACCTTGTGGGATCTTAAGTGCAGATGCAAGGACACATGCTTCTGGCCCTGTGCATGTGTCTCTGTGAATGTCCCCACCAGGAACCCATACTTTCTGTAGTGTAGACACACTACATGTCACTGGTTGGGTTTCGATTAAATATACAGTAAGCCTGTAATCCTAGCACTTGGGAGGCTGAAGCAGGAGAATGGCTTTGTTTTGAGGCCAGCCTGAACTCAGAGTGAGACCCTGCCTCAAAACAAAATAAAAAATACTGTACATAAAAGGCTTCTGGAAAAAAAAAAACTCAAAAACAAAAACCTGAGAAGCCAGGTGTGGCACACACCTGTAATCCAGGCACTCAGGAGGCTGAGGCAGGACGATCATTATGAGGTCGAGGCCAGCCTGAGCAACAAAGTGAGCTCAAGACCACCCTGAACTGCAGAGCAACAGCCTGTCTCAAAAAGACCAAAAAAATTTTTTAAAAATAAAAAAAGGCTTCTATACACATGCTAAGTGCCACCTGTCTGCTAAAGTCATGCTTGAGTGGTTTTTTCTTTTCTTTTCTTTTTTTTTTTTTTTTTTCCTGGTACTGAAGATTGAACCCAGGGTCTCTGCACTGAGCTACATTCCCAGTCCCTTTTTTAATTTTTTATTTTGTGACAGAGTCTCACTAAGTTGCTCAGGCTGGGTTTGAGCTTTTGACCATCCTGCCTCAGCCTCCCAGAGTTCTGGGAAAGCAAGTGCATACCACTGCTTCTGGTTTCGCGTGTCCGCATGTAATTCAGTTGTATCTGTGAATCTCTGCACTTTCACATGTGAATGTGATCGTGGCTGATGGTACATTTGTGATGCGCTGTGTACAGGCAGGATTGGCGTTTGTGACTTGTGCTTACAGGTGTGAAACTTGCATTTACAGGCTGGGTCAGGGTTCACAGAGAATGTTTGTGTGGTACAAGTGCCTTGCACTCGGGAGCTTGGCCCAGGGTGGACCCACTGCCTAACCCACGTGTGTCCCCCTGTCCCTGCTCCTTGGTTCTGTACTCTGGACCGATTGGATTTTCAGTCCTTTCCCAACACCCACCCAGAGTCTCCACCTCTGGGGAAGCTGTCCCTCCACTGCCCGTGGATTCTTCAGGACCTTCCGCAAGCACTGCGCCCTCCAGGATGCCTTCCCTGCTCTGCCCCTCTCCCTCCCTACTTCAGGGGCCCCTTCCTCCAGCTCTGGCTTCTCCACCCTAGGTTGGGCCCACAGTGTCTATACCTGGCTCTATCCACGACCCCCCCCCCCGCTAAGGTAGGAGCCCCTCCAGGGCCAGATCTGGGTAATTCCTGTCCCTGGACTCGGGGTACTGATGGGGCACATGTGGCCACACTACTTACTGGTGTGTGTGTGTCCCTGTGTGTGTCCTGGGTCCCCTCCCCCCTTGCCCAAGTGGGGAGGGGGCGTCACCTGGGCCCGGGGCGGAGGGCACCACCCACACACTCTCGCCGCTCTCTCTATCTGCTCCCACGTAGCCTGGAACACAGAAGGCTGCCTGGGGGAGGCACAGCGGCCAGGGGCGGCCTGCAGGTGTCCCTGTGGCGCGCGGGCGGGGGAGGTGCGGGTGCCCGGTCCCCAGGCTCCCCGAAGCCGCACCCACCTAGCACCTTCTCGTAGTCGTCTTCCAGCAGGAAGGGCACCAGCGCCCTCTTGGTATGTGACACGAAATAGTTGACCACTGCGTCCAGAGAGGCGCAGGAGAACTGGGGGGCAGGACGGGGGCTAGTTTAGGGCTGGTGGGGAGGAAGCCCACCCTGCCGCGGCGCTGGTGGGGATCCAAGCCCATTGCTTACCGGGTCCTCTACATCGATCACGTATTTAGGGCCTTCGCGCTTCACCTTGTAGTGCCGGACAATGGGCTTCCTGTTCCGGGACTGGGCTCAGGAACACATTCCGGTAGGGAGGGTCCCGCCCCTAGCCTTGGCGCCACCCCAGGGAAAGTTGTCTGCACCCCGGTGGATACCGGGTCCCACCCCCCGGTCTTAGCTCCGCCCCTAGGAAGGGCCAGGGCCAGACCCAATCCATCCTACCCCCAACGAAGACCACGCCCCCAGCCTGAGCTCCGCCCCCAGGAGGACTCAGACCCACGGAGTGCCCCCCAGTGGAAGCCCCATCCTCCTCTTGTCATCACTCCCGTGAGGGACCAAGCCAGCTGACTCCACCCGCAGTAAGGACCTCACCCCTTCATACGTCTCTGGCCTGGATTCTGATACCACCCTCAACGTGGCCCTGCCCCTAATCAGAGGGTGCTCGGAGGATTTAGCGTTGGGCTCCGATTCCACCACCAAATCGGCTCTTTCTCCAGAACCAAGGTCCGCCCCGTCCGTCCATGATGCCCCACCCCAGGTCCTGACACCCCCCCCAAAGGGTTTATATCCATTCTTGGATTTGATTGACTTTGTGCCTGTCCCAGAGGCCCAGACTCGTTCCAACTCGATCCTTACCAGACCTGACTGACCCTAGCACTCCGCCTGCGAAGTCCCCAGCCCTGCCCCAGGCTCTGACCCTTGCCCGAAAGGATCTGCAGCCCCGACTGAATTCCACGTCTCCGCTAGGCATGGACACCCAGCACTTGGAAGGGAATCTCCGGATGCCACGCCCTGGACTCTGGCCACGCCCCATGCAAGTGTTCTTCCCACCCGGGCTCCCACGGGCAAGCGCACCCGTTGAACACCTGTCGCGTTGTGACCGACACGCCGTCCGTGCGGGCCCCGCTGGGCCGAAGCAACAGGTTCCCGCACTCGGGGTAGCGCTCCAGGAGGAGCTGAGCGTCCACCCGGTTCACTTTCAGGAAACACCTGGGAGAGTAGACAAGTCACCCACTGGCAAAGGCCCCGCCCCCGGGGGCCAAGGCACACAACCCGGGCCGCGGGAACTGGCACCATCGCCTAAACCCCAGGACCTGACCCTCGAGACCCACGCCCATTTCCGGACCCAGATCCAGGCCCATCTCCCGGGTGCAAGACCCAATGCCAGAGATCTGTCCTATCCCCTAGTCCCAGGAGATCTGACAAACCTTTCAGGCGTCTGGATTCTCATTCTCACCCGTTTGATCCACCGCCAAACACCTAGACTCCACCCACACCGCAAGGACTGCCCCCTTCCTCGGTCAACCGGGACTACTCCGGAAGACCACGCCCTCTCCAGACCAAGCCACGCCCCCACATATGACCCCCGCCCCTAGCACTCGTCCTCACTCACGAAGGCACCTCCAGCGCACGGCGCGCCTCCTCCTTGGCCAGGGTTTCGGCCATCATGTACAAGTGTCCAGGCAGCAGGGTCAGGTTGGACGGGACACAGAGCTGGGGGTGATTGAAGCACAGCGACGGCACCGCCAGTGAATAAAGGGGTCTCTGTGCCCGAGTCACAGACCCCAGTGTGCAGATCAGGATGGAAAAGCGAGTCCCGGAGCCCCAGAGCTCTGCCTGGCCCCCTAAAGGGCAAAGTGGGCTTGCAGAGGGTATGAGAGCGGGAAAGGGGACCGGGCAGGCCCTGGAATCTAGGGTCTCAACTCGGCAGTAGCCTGCAAGAGCTGCTCAAGAAAATCATTAGCCAAAGAGAAATAGGGAAAGCAGACTGATGTTCCTGGTCGGGGAAGGATGGCAGCTAAACATTTTAGCAGTCTTTTTTTTTTTAAGCAGTCTTTTGAAAGAAAGAAAAGATGTTTATGGAGAAAACTGTTTAGGTCATGGGCCCAAAGTTTGAGAGCATCATACTACACCCTGGAAACTCATCTGGGGAATGAAGGGCCAGAAGAAACAGGAAGATCTCTGAGGAAAAAGGAGCAAAGGAGGGAGAGAGGCAGTCACCTTACCTCCACCACAGTCAAGATGAAGCCTTTCCACATCTCCCGAGACTCCAGGCTCTCCGCCTAGGGAGGAGAAGAAAGACACCATGTGGATGAGACTCAGTCTAGTTGTCTGTGAAATGGGCTGTTCCCTGTTTCCAAGAGTCACTTTGAAAATGGAAGAAGACAGATTAACTTAGGGTGATGTCTAAGTGTGAGTCCTCAGTAACTTGGGATATTCTTTTTTAATGTTAATGTGATTATATTAATATTTGAAAACGTAAATTAGAGCACAGGTACCTCTGGTGCTCTCAACTCTCCCATGGCTCCTACCTGCCTCAGGAACAAAGCCCAAGTCTTCCCTGAAGCTCACAGGGCCCTGTGTGACCCACTGACCTCCTCTCACCTCCCTTGCTCCCCCCACCTCTCACTCCCTCTGCTCCAGCCACAGGGGCTCCTCACTGTTCCCTCAATGCACAGTTCTGTGCTGCCCCAGTGCCTTTTCATGGCTGTGGCCTCTGCGGAGGAGCCGTCTCACAGAGACTGAGGCTCAGAGTGCTTGCCTGGCTTGCTGGAGCAGTGTCACTAACCAAGTGCATGAGTCCATGTGACTCCACATTTGAGTGTGTTGATGGGGAGCAGAGCAAGCCTCTGCCATCGCTCATCTGCCAAACGCACCTTGAACTTGACGTCCTGATCCCTGAGGACCAGGCTGAAGTGGATGCCTGGGTCCCACATGCTTCCCTGGGGAGCCTCATCTTTGAGCTTCACAAACATTCTCAAGTCGAGCTTGTCCAGGGGCTGGGCAGAGACAGGGGTTCTGAGCATGAGGCCTTCAGCCCTCGGGTCACTTGGATGAGGTAGGCTCTGCCTGGCCTACCACCCACATCCCCCACATGGTCCCTGTGCTCATGGTGGGCCAGCTCCTGAGACTCTGCCACCATACTTGCCTGGATGTCCCGATTACTGTTGTAGAAATAGATGGTGAGGCCCTGGAGCCCTGCCCAGAACTTCCTGTAGTCCTGGGGACCAGAGGTAGAAAGAGAAGAGGTAAGCTGGCAAAGCTGTGCACCTTCAGTATGCTCACTCCTGCCCCAGGGCCTTTGCACTGCCTTTCTAGGCATGGACCCTTTTCCCTAGGTCTTCACAGAGCTACCATCAGCACTAGCTTTGGGTTTTTCCTTGAATGTTACCTGTTTGGGGAGGACCTTGCTTCTGTTGTCCTCCAGAAAAAGACAAAAAGAGTCCTTGGGTTAAGGATGTGGCTCAGTGGTAGAGCACTTACCTAGCATGCATAAGGCCCTTGCTCCATCCTGGCACCACACACAGCCCCACACAAAAAAATGAGCTGGATGTGCTGGCACATACCTCTCATCCCAGCACTCTGGGAAGCTGAGGCCGGAGAATTGCAAGTTCAAGCCCAATCTGTGCAACTTGTTTTTTCCTTTGAGACAGTGTCTCACTGTGCAGTTCAGGTTGGCCTTGAGCTCACTTTGTAGCCCAGGTTGGTCTTGAACTCGCAATGATCCTCCTGCCTCAGCCTCCCAAATGCTGGGATGGCAGGAGTGCACCACCACGCCTAGCTCAATCTGTGTAACTTAATGATGTAGTGAGACCTTGTCTTAAAATCAAAGATGAGTTTTGTAGCTTAGTGCAAAGGCACTGAGTTCGATCCCCCAGTATCACAGAAAAAGGTAAGGGAAGAAGTGAGGGAAAGAGAAAGAAGAGAGGAAACAAAGGAATCTTGATGGGATGAGGGACCAGAGCAGCCTCACAGCTTATGAAGGTGAAGGCTCAAAGAGGGAGTTGAACTAACTGGTGTTAGAGTGGTGTCCCTGGGCCAGGGATATAGCTCAGCGCCTGCCTGGCAAGCACAAGGTCCTGAGTTCAATTCCTGGTACAAAACAAATAAACAAAAAGAGTGGTGTCCCTCAGCATCCATCCATCCACCCACCCACCCATCCACCCACCCGGTAACCAATCCAGCCATCACCTGTCATCTGCCCATAGGTTCACCTATGCTTCGGCCCAACCTCTGCTGAAGGGCTACCACACGGCAGGCCCTCTCCCAGGCACAGGGAATAGAGCATTAGGGGTCAAGCTCATTGCGTGTATGGGTTCAGCTGACCATGACGACAGCCACCCTGAGTCATAACTACCTTGATTCCTGCACGGTCAATTTCCCCAGCATAGTTTCCCAGCAAACGAGAAATACACGAAACGGTTAGAGTGGGGTGTAGAGCTCTACAACTGCCCCCCGACTCCAGGAAGATGCCTGACTGGGACACCAGGTATATTCCGGCTAGGATGAAGGCCCCCGCCCCAGCCACTTTTTTTGTAGTTCTGGGGACTGAACCCAGGAGCTTCACACTGAGCTCCAATGCAGCCCTTTTTTTAAAAATTTTTTTTCTGGGGGGGGAATTGAATTCATGACCCCAGCCTTGCTAGGCAGCCGCTGTGCCAGTATATCCCCAGCCCCTAGCCCTTTTTATTTTATAATTTTTTTGGTACTAGAAATTCAGGACCTTGCAGTTGCCAGGCAGTTTTTATTTTGAGACAGGGTCTTGGTAAGTCACCCAGTTGCCCAGGCTGGACTCAAACTCGAAATCTTCCTGCCTCACCCTCAAGAGTACAAGGGATTATAGGTACACACCATCATGCCCAGCCCTGAATCCTTCATCACACGCACACACGCGCACACACGTCACCATGCATTGGTTGTGTAGTCAGTATACAACCCCATTAACGGTGGCCCCATTAATTTTCCCTGCTCCCACCTGACACCAGTACTGAGCTGGACTCAGCAACTCAGATTCACGAAGTTAATGCTCGACTGGGAGGGGAAGGAGGCATGGAGGTCAGGGGCTTCTGGTTTCCTTGAGGAAGTCCAAGACAGATTGGCAGAGACGCAGAGACAGACAGAATGGAGAAAGATCACAGTGGGAGAGGCGGAGACACAGACAGAGAAGGACAGACAGACAGATGTCCAGAGCTCTTCCAGCTCCAGCATGTGCTCTGCCCCTTCTCCACTGCCCCCACCTCCCAGGCTCGTGGGGACACTGAGGCCCACAGAGGCAGCACACCTGCCCCAGCTGTCCAGCAGTGCTGGGCTTCTTGCCCCACCTTACCCGGTCGCAGGGCCCCTTTTTCTCCAGAAAGCTCTCGTGGTAGTGCGAAGGCTGGGCAGCCTTGGTCTTGGGGGTCTGGAGTGGGTTCAGGGCTGAAGCCATGGCGGCTGGGGACTCTGACCAGGCCTCTCTTGCCAGCCGGTGTCCCTGTAGAGCCAGGAAGCCGAGAAACAGGTTCCAGGGGAATTTCCTCTTGTTGTCAGCCTGTCACCTCCCTCCTCTGCCAGCACTGGGCGGGCACTGGGCCAGGCAGGTCCAGGGATCCTGGGGAAATCCCGGCCTCAAAGGGCTTCTGAGCTTGGAAGGGAGGTGGCACCCTCGGGATTTGGGGACAGGACAGATTTCAACACACACACACACACACACACACACACACACACACACACAGGTCCTGAGGTACCATGTAAATGTGAGAATAAGCTTACCTGTATCTCCAAAGACATCTTTCTTCCTGGGATTTCAAGACCAATGGCTCTAGACCTCTGGATCCATCTAGGATGCTTTGTTTAAGGATTGGGGACTGAGCACAAAACCTTCTCACTGAGCTACATCCACAGCTCTTTTTTTTTTGAGACAGGGTCTTGCTATGCAGTTCAGGCTGGCCTTGAGTTCACTTTGTAGCCCAGGCTGGCCTCGAACTTGCAACAATCCTCCTGTCTCAGCCTCCTAAGTGCTGAATTACAGGCATGCAGCACCATGCCGGGCTCATAGCTCTCTCTCTCTCCATATGTGTGTGTGTGTGTGTGTGTGTGTGTGTGTGTGTGTATATATATATATAACTTCTTTTTTTTTTTCAGTTTGAGACTGGGTTTCACTAAGTTGCTAGGTTGCCCAGGCTAGGTTCAAACTTTGGATCCTCCTGCCTCAGCCTCCCAGAGTCCTGAGATAATGAGCATTTGCCTACACACCCAGCTCAAGGCCATTTATTCATCTGTTAAACCTAATAAAGCTCACAACATCACGGTACCATATGGAGGTGGCATAAGTTGTCGGTTAAGACATGGGGGTTAGTTTTAGTTTTATTTGTCAGTGGCAATACGGAGCCATTGAGGGACTCAGGGCAGGAGGAGGTGGAAATGGTTGCATTGTAGGAAGATTCCTTTAAGATAAATGTGGGCTGGGAGCCAGGGCCTGGTTGGGAGAAGCTGAAGTCTGGCTGAGGGTTTTGTAAAGGAGACAGAAGAAAAAGTTAACAAGGACGTGGAGGAAATTCCCTGGGCCCAGTTTAACTGGGCAGTATGGTCCACAGGACTATAACCCAACACTCTGGGAGGCCAAAACAGGCGGATTTCCGTGAGTCTGAGGCCAGCTTGAGCTAATAGGGAGACCCTCTCTCAAAAAACCATCCAACAAACAAAATTACAAAAGGGCCAGAGATGTGGCTGAGTGGGAAGGCCCTGGTCTAATCCCAGTACTGCGGGTAAAAAAGGAAAAACAAATTGGGGCCTCAGTGCCCCTCATGTCCTGTCCCCTCTTTCCCACTGAGGAAAAGTCTGAGGAAATCCCACCGGCGCTTGAGGACAGCGCTCATCATCTCTCAATTCTGGGATGTACCCGCCCCGGGCTTGAGGTCAGCCGGATACTGGATACCGGCGGAGTCCCGGCCTCGGGGCAAAGGTCTCAGGACAGAGGTTAGGGACAGCAGCTAGGGACAAAGGACGGGGCTGCGAAGTCCCAGGGCAGGATCCACCAAGCCCCGCCCCCTTTCCGCAGCAAACTGGACCCTTGGGATAGGCTTCACCTGGAGCTTATTGGTTGGTTGAGAACAACTCCTGAACTTGATTGGATAGATGAGGCCCGTCGGGGACTCCTGATGATTGGTCAATGTAGACAGTTGCCCATTGGTTGAATCCGAACCTGTAGGAACTGGCAGTTTAATGCTGATTGGCTGAGCGTGAACTCGGCTCCTGCTCCCCATTGGTTATTGGTGAGATATAATTGGCTGGCAGGCTCTTCTCTTGCGCAATTGGGGAATTAATTTAGGGAATGGGGCTAAATTAACCCTTTAGAATCGGGTGTGAGAACGCACGCTTGTAATCGCAGCTCTCGGGAGGCTGAGGCAGGAGGATCGCTGTAAATTCGAGGCCAGCCTGGGCTACATAGTGAGGTCGAGGCGAGCCTGAACTACATTGCGAGACCCTGTCTCAAAAGAACAAAACCAAAGTAAGTTAACCCTTAAAGGATGGACCTAGGTCAGGGCACTTTGGTCACCGCGCTCCGGGCTGCTTCCCCCCCGCAGCCCGATCCTCTCCCCACAACCTCTCCCTGATACCAAGGGCTGAGTCCCTCAAGACAAATGCGCTCCAGTTTTTCCACGCATTCCAGCGGCCTGAGCCACTCTTGAGTCCCCAGCTTCTGGGTGCAGACAGACCAGTAAGTGGACTCAGGTGGAGCCACTACACCCGGAAAACCGAGGTTCTGGGCTTCCCTTTCCTGCTCCAGGGTCTCCATCATCCTCCAGTCTATTTCCTGACTGGTGCAGGAAGACTGAGTTCCCGGCTTCCCTTCTCCACGCGTGCGCGTCTCGCTGCCTCAGTTTCCCGCTCATTCCAGCAGGCTGAGTCCTCACGTCTCGACCTCTTAACGTCCCGACCCCCTGCCTCAAGCTGCAACTCAGTAGATGGCGGCCTGGAGCGGAGCCACGAGATCCTCACAGGCGGAGGTCCCGGGCCTCAGTTTCCCCCTCCGGGTCCACACCGCCCTCCAGCCTGTTTCGCGGTTGGTCCCGGAGGAGCGAGCGCGCGCCTGCGCAGCCCTGCGGCCTCAGTTCTCCCGCTGGAAGCGCCTGGCCGAGCCCTCTGCGCCCTCCGGCGGCGGCGGGCGAGAACTGGGGCGCCCCAGGCGGGGCGGGGCCGGGTCACGTGGCAGAGCGGACGCGCGGGGCGCGGCGGCCATGGCGGGTGCGGGGCCCACGGGTCGTGGGGCGCTGGGTGTGGGGCTCGGGGACGCGCGCGGCCCGCTGCAGCCCGGCGGTGTCCCCGCAGCTCCTGAGCCGCTGTCCCCCGCGGGAGGCGCGGGCGAGGAGGCGCCCGATGAGGACGAGGAGGAGGCGGAGGCCGAGGACCCCGAGCGGCCGCCGGGCGCGGGCGGAGGACGCGGTGGAGGCGGCGGAGGTTGCGCGGGCGGCGGGGCCACGCCCGGGATCTGCGGCGCGCTGGGGGTCGCGCTCACTAGGCGCGCGGTCACGCTGCGGGTGCTGCTCAAGGACGCGCTGCTGGAGCCGGGCGCCGGGGTGCTCTCCATCTACTACCTGGTGAGCGAGCGCTCTGCGCCCCACCCGATTTGGGCAAGGGGGGCGCTGAACCCCAGAGCTCTTGCTGCACAGTGAGCCCCTATGTGAGGAGGAGAAACCGAGGCACGGAGTACCCAGACCCTGCACGGAGGTCTTCCGGGCTGGAGGACATGGTTCATTGAGTGCCGCGTCCCAGCCTCTTGCACGTGTCATCCCGCGCTCTGAGGGGCCGAGGAGGAAGATCGCAGATTTGATGCCTGCATGGCAACTTGGTGACCTAGCAAACCCTGTCTCAAAGTAAAAATTTTTAAAAAGGCCGGGGATGTAGGACCTTGGCTCAGTTCCCGGGACCAACACAAGCACACACAACACTGCATTTCACAAAAGAGAAGCTGAGGCAAAGAAAGAGGCCTCCGCCTGCGTAGTGCCCGATGGGCCATCCCAGTGCTGACCTGGCTGTGGCTTCGCTCAGCCTGTGTGGTAGCAGTAGTTCCCCCATCTGTAAAATGGGATATTTTTCTTCCCAGGACCCTTGCACAAGCATTAAATGAATAAAGCTTCTGGCAGGTAGCCATTTCCCAGAAAGAGCTTTATTATAGGGTGTGTTATTACCATCACCGTTACTGCCTTTACTAGGCAGGCGCTTATTCCACTGAGCTATATCCCCAGCCCCGTTACTGCCTTTAAAAAAAAAACAAAAAAAAAACCTTTCAGACAGGGTTTTGATAAATTGCCCATGTTGGCCTTGAACTTGCAGTTCTCCTGCCTCAGCTTCCCAGAGTGCTGGGATGACAGGAGTGCGCCACCACACCCGCTGATTATTAATGTTTGAATTAAGCACCTGCTGGGAAGCCCAAGCAGTGACCCACAGAGGCCC
Organism: Dinomys branickii; assembly: GCA_004027595.1. Classification (NCBI taxonomy): domain Eukaryota; kingdom Metazoa; phylum Chordata; class Mammalia; order Rodentia; family Dinomyidae; genus Dinomys; species Dinomys branickii. The sequence continues at coordinate 157,739 of PVLD010000799.1, forward strand.
TGCCCCCACCCTTAGGGGAAGAAGTTTATTGGAGACCTGCAGCCGGATGGGAGGATCGTGTGGCAGGAAACCGGGCAGGTGTTCAACTCCCCCAGCGCCTGGGCCACCCACTGCAAGAAGCTGGTCAACCCAGCCAAGAAGTCTGGCTGTGGCTGGGCCTCAGTCAAGTACAAGGGCCAGAAACTGGACAAATACAAGGCTGCCTGGCTGCGGCGACACCAGCTCCACATCCCCGTAGCTGTTGCCGATGAGGTGTGTCCTCCCCAACGCGCTGTTGAATTAGAGGAGCCGGGCTAGACACAGTGCCTCCAGGACCGGGCTGCAGAGTAGGTTACACTGGGCAGAGAACTACAGGCGGGGAGGACACAGCCCATGCAAAGGCCTGGGGCGGGATGGAGCCCAGTGAGGAGCAGCAAGGAGGCTGTGTGGCAGAAGCCAGGGGTTAGAGACGAGGGGAGTGGGCTGCAGGGAGGACTTGGGCTTTGGCCACGGGAAGGTGGGAGTCACAGGGGTCTGAGGAGAGGCTGGTGGGACCGGACTCCGTGCTCGTGGCGCCCTCTCCTGGCTTCCGCGGGAAGGACAAACTAAGGGTGAGGGTGGAAGAGGCCTGAGGACCCAACGCTGGGTCCAAGAGGACAAAGAGAAGCTGGGAAGGTGGGAGAAGGGGCTACCTGCCGCGTCGGACAGTGCTAAGACAGTGGTCAGGGATGGATTTAGACCCAAAGAGGTTACCTCTGGAAGCGCAGCTGTAGGACAGCGGGAAGAGAAGGAACTGAGGGATGTTATAGTAACCCCTGTAGCTTGCTCAGAGGGTAGAAGCGGGTATGTTCAGTGTTTTGCACCCGTTATCTTATTTCTCCTTGAGGGGCCCGTGGTCACTGTGCCTCAGAGCTTGTGTGTGTGTGTGTGTGTGTGTGTGTGTGTGTGTGAGAGAGAGAGAGAGAGAGACAGAGACAGGCAGAATTCGAACCTGAGACCTACGCTGTGTGCCTCTCTGGTCAATCTCACCCTCTAGTGGTCAATCCAGGCCATGGCACGTACGGCTCAGGTGTGCAGGCTGGAGGGCAGGTGGGGGCGGGGGTCATCCTGCTGAGATTCTGTGCTGGCCCCGCCCCACCAGAGCCCAGCCAGCGAAGCGGAAGAGGAGGAGCTGCTGATGGAAGAGGAGGAGGAGGAGGTTCTGGTGGGGGTCTCAACAGAGGACAAGAGTCGGAGACCTCCTGGGAAAGGCCCCACGGACACTGCGCACACCGGTGAGGGGCGAGGGTGGGGAGTGGGACCTGAGCCAGGAGGATGCAAAGGTGGGGCTTTGACCTGCCGTACTGCCCCTAGGATGTCTGCTTGACTTTCTAGCCAGGCTACCTAATTTCACTTTTTTTTTTTTTTTTGGATGTTCTGAGAATGAAACCCAGGGCCTTTGCACTGAGCTACGTTCCCAGCCCTTTTTTATTTTGAGATAGGGCCTTGCCAAATTGCCCAGGCTGAGATTGAACTTGCCATCCTCCTGCCCCAGCCTCCCAGAGTGCTGAGATGACAAGTGTGTGCCACTACACTGAGCTTCCCTGCCTGGCTTCTTTTTTTTTTGTCTTTTTGAGACAGGGTCTCGCTATGGAGTTCAGGCTGGCTTTTAGCTCACTTTGTAGCCCAGGCTGGTCTCCAACTCACAATGATCCTCCTGCCTCAGCCTCCCAAGTGCTAGGATTACAGGCGTGCGCCACCATGCCTGGCCCTGCCTGTCTTCTTAAACTCTAATGCTGAGTTTCTGCATTCCTCTGCATTATTTCTTTATGTGCTGCCTGATTTCCTGGTCTCATTGACAGATTTTATTTATTTATTTATTTTTGAGATAGGGACTTGATATGTAGTTCAGGCTGCTTTAGAACTCACCATGTAGCCCAGGCTGACCTTGAATTTGAAGCGATCCTCCTGCCTCAGCCTCCCTGGTGCTGGGATTAAAGGCATGTGCCACCAGGCCTGGTTTCACTGTCTGAATTTTCTTTTTTTTCACTGTCTGATTTTTTAAGGCTGTCTCTAGACATTTTTCCCTTCTTTTTCTTGAGTCCCTCCCTTTGATCTCAGGTGGGCTGGGGAGAAACTGCCATTGCTTTTCTTTCTCTCTCTCTCTCTTCCTTCCTTCCTTCCTTTCCTTCCTTCCTTCCTCCCTCCCTCCCTTTCTTCCGTCTCTGTCTCTCTCTTTTTCTCTTTCCCTCCCAGAAATGGAACTCATAACCTTGTGCCAGGCAGGTGCCGTGCTGCTGAGCTGCATCCCCAACCCCCTGACAATGCTTTGCTTCCCTCTGTCCCCTCCCCAGAGGCCACGCCCCCAGGGAAGCGCACAGAAAGTAAGATCCGGGTGCCGGTCCGCTACTGCATGCTGGGCAGTCGAGACTCTGCCAGGTCAGATGCACCCTGAGCCTGTCCCACCCCTTGTCTCCTTGGAGCCCTCCATCGGTACTACAGAGTGAGGGAGGGGTGGTCACAGAGCCTCGGCTGCAGGGAGGGGGCAAGGAGCTGGTTTAGGGGGTGAGGAAGAACCTGGGGTTTCCTGAGGCTGTGACCTTCCTGCCCCTACCCCAGGAGCCCGCACACCCTGGTGGAAGTAACATCCTTCTCAGCCATCAACAAGTTCCAGCCATTCAATGTGGCCGTTTCCAGCAATGTGCTGTTTCTGCTGGTACGTGACCCTGGTGCCACCTCAGTGTTCAGGGGCAGTGGGCTCTCGGGCCTGGGACACTCGGGAGGGAGAGAAGGAAAGAGGGGGCTTTGCAGTGACAGCCCCTTGAGAGAATGTGTCTGCTGTATCTGCTCCTGGTAAACAGTAAGTGCTCAAAACAGTAGCAAACAGTAGGTGTTCAGTAAATGTTACTGGTAAGCCGTGGGGTGCAATGCAGGTGAGGGGGGCAGGAGCTGACCCGGTGTTCCCCTCCCCACTCAGGACTTCCACAGCCACCTGACGCGGAGCGAGGTCGTGGGTTACCTGGGGGGCCGCTGGGACATCAACAGTCAGAGTGGGTATTTGGGGCCAGGGGGGCAGGGCGTGTGGGGCCAGGACGGACGCCTGCTTCTCCCGCAGTGCTCACGGTGCTGAGGGCCTTCCCCTGTCGGAGCCGGCTTGGGGATGCCCAGGCCGCGGCCGCCACTGAGGAGGAGGTGAGGGGCTACCTGGGAGGGCTTAGGAGGGCACGCTGTCCCCGCAGGGAGCACAGTGTCTGCCTGGAACCCTGCCAGCCCCTCCCCCAGCCTGTTTCCTCATCTGTGAAACAAGTTTTCAGGCCTAGTGCTGTAGGGGCCCAGTGAGTGACAGCGTGCTGTTGGCCCCCATCCTTTTGTGACATCTGGGAATGTCCTTGCCTGCTCAAGTCCATGCGTGGCCACCACCTCTTTTCTCAGATTGAGATTGATCCAAGGATGCACTACCACTGAGCTACATTCCCTGCCCTTTTAGTTTTTAAGCCTCACAAAATTGTCCAAGCTGGGCTCAAATTTGCAATCCTCCTGCCTCAGCCTCCCAGAGTACTGAGATTATGGCTGTGCATGAGGGTGCTCAACTTTTTATTTTTTAAGACATGGTGCTGCTGAGTTGCCCAGGCTGGTCTGGGGCTTGCACTCCTGCGCAGCGCCCTAGGTAGCTGTGAAGACAGCACGAGCCAGGGTATCCACTCAGAGCTATCTTTTTTGGCTGTCCCCATACTGGTACTGTGTGGCGGGAGCAGGGCCCCAGCTTGGCACCCAAATGGTGCTCTGGTGGGTCATGTGAGTCCCTGTCCCCAGATCTATCAGAGCCTGTTCCTGAGGGGCCTGTCCCTGGTAGGCTGGTACCACAGCCACCCGCACAGCCCGGCGCTGCCCTCGCTGCAGGACATTGACGCACAGATGCACTACCAGCTGCGGCTGCAGGGTGCCAGCAACGGCTTCCAGCCCTGCCTCGCCCTGCTGTGCTGTGAGGCTCGGCCTGGGGCGGTGGGAGGGGGCGCCTTGCAGGCGGTGACCCCAGGTCCCAGCCTGCTCTTGCTGTCCGCCCCCAGCCCCCTACTACACTGGCAACCCTGGCCCTGAGTCCAAGATCTCGCCCTTCTGGGTCATGCCGCCTCCTGAGGTAGGGGGGCTGCTGTGGGAGGGCAGGGGGACCCTGGCTGGGAGAGCTGCTGGCCCCCGAGGCTGGGGACTCTTGCTTCTGGGGTCCACTGGGGAGCTGGGGCCCAGGTGACTCCCACATAACAGTAGGCTTCACCAACGGCCTGGTGTGGGGCCAGGGAACCCCAAGGCGCTTCCTTCACCCCAGCTTGGTTTCATTCCCCAAGGCCCAGCTGGGGTCAGGCCTCAGCCACCCGGTCCCCCTGGCCAAAGTACTGAGCTCTGAGCCCACACCTAGCACCTCAGGGCCTGTGCTTCTCTGACTCCCGTCCCCTGTCCGTCCAGCAAAGGCCCAGTGACTACGGCATCCCCATGGACGTGGAGATGGCCTACGTGCAGGACAGCTTCCTGACAAACGACGTCCTCCACGAGATGGTGCGCCTCTCCCTGGGGGCAGGTCAGGGTCGGGCATGCCAAGCCAACTGCATTGCTGTTGGATGAGTCCTGGCCTGGGGCTCCCACTCCAGTCCAGTGTCCAGCCTCCAACTAGTGTCACACCCATGACACCCAGATGTGCAGTTTTTCTTTTGTGGGACTGAGGGTGGAACCCAGGGTCTCACACAGGTTAGGTAAGGGCTATACCACTGAGCTGTATTCTGTAGGCAGGATGAGCATTTTTAATAGCTCTGCAGTGTGTTTAAAAAAAAAAAAAAGCTGAGGGTGGGTGTGATGGCACACTTGGGAGGCTGAGGCAGGAGGATCACAGGTTTGATGCCAACCTGGACTATACAGTAAGAACTTGTCCCAAACCCCCAAAACAAAAAGCCAAAACCACAACAAAAGCTGGACTCATTCACTACATCTTTCAGCTTCAGGGGTGTTAACTGCTTGGGCGGAGGCTGTGCTGTGGGGCCAGGGCCCTGGAGTTACAGTGCAGATTTAGGGTACGCACAAGGCAACCAAGGGGGTGGTTCCCAGCTTCCCCCTAAAAGCCCCTGGGATGTGGCCTAGGTGGGCCTCCTGCTGGCTGCCCCAGTTTCCCTTGTGGCCCTGGCATGTCTGTCACCCTGCTTGTGGGACTTGGTCGACACTGCAGGCTGCAGGGTGGGAGCCAGAGGTCCACCTCCTGTTACACAGATGCTGCTCGTGGACTTCTACAAGGGTGCCCCAGACCTGGTGAGGTTCCAGGAGGCCTGGAGCCCGGAGCACAGCTACCTCGACAAGCTCAAGGTCAGTGGGTGTTGGCCGGGACACCTGGGCCGGGCAGAGTGAGGAGGAAATGCAAATTTGGGTGTGGGCTCAGCAAGCCAGAGGCCCAGGGTGCCATCCCTGGCACAAACAGAAACAACTCTGGAAAGTCCAGAGCTCCCGACCCCATGGGGCATCCCCGTGTGGAGCCCCGGGCTGTTGCTTCAGCACACGGTACGTCTGGGCTTGCCACTCTGGCGGGGCAGTTGCTCTAAATTTGGCCCCTCTCAACCATGGGAATTTACAAGGAGCCAGACACTTCAGTGTCCTGCTTACTTCCTGCCTGAAAGTCATTCTCTGAAAACAGCTTGCTCCACTTTGCATACAGACTTTCCCACTGGTGGCAGGTGGGAGGTGGGGTGAGGACACGGGGTGGGGGAAGGGCCCCCTGCTGTGCCCAGTGGCAGTGGGTCTGGAAGGAGGGCCCAGCTAGGCCTGGTGGCGCACACCTGTAATCCCAGCACTCAGGAGGCTGAGGCAGGAGGATCGTTGGGAGCTCAAGACCAGCCTGGGCTACAAAGTGTGCTCAAGGTCAGCCTGAACTGCATAGTGAGACCCTGTCTCAAAAAAACCCCAAAAAAACAGGAGGCGGCCCAGGTGTAGCCTGACTCCAGCCCCGCCCATTGCAGGTCTCCTTGGCCAGCAGGATGCCCAAGGACCAGGGGCTGAGCCACGTGCTGGAGCAGGTGTACAGTGTCCTCAAGCAGGCAGGCTGAGGCCCCTTGTGCCCTCTTCTTGCCTTGTCCGCCAGGTGGCTCTGGGTGACAGTGGCTGCCAACTGTTGCTGTCACCACCCTGTGTGACCCACAGGCTCTGACAATAAAGAATCCAGAGCAGCCAGCAGTGTGTCTTTAGGTGAGCGAGGGTCCCTGGCCTCAGCGCCGGGGGCCTCGTGGGGGCCTGGGATGCAGGTATGGGTGCCCCAGGCTGACAGGGAGCCTGGGGGAGCCTCACCGCAAGATGACTCTGAGGGTTATAGAAAGAGACATTTAATACTTTTTTAAAAAAGTCAGGAGTACATTTCCATTTATCCTGGATTATAAGCCAGGGTGGGGCGGGCATCCCATGTGATGGTGACAGGGGGGTATGGGGAGGGCAGAGCCCGGGTCCCAGGGACTGTGCATGTCCCTGGCGCAGGGAATGTGACTGTGGCCAGCCCCAGAGTTCCCCCAGCCGGCTGGCCTTTGGAATAGGAGAGGAAGCGGAAGCCAGTGGGGATCCCCAGGTGTGGGAACCCTGCCAGCCCACCTACCTCCCGGAGGAGCCATGGGTCCCAGGTGACGACTGATGGCAGCTCAGGGAGGAGGGGCTGGCGCTGGGGTCTGGGCCCCTTGCTCTCCAGAGCTTTGTGCTTGACAACTTGGGGAGGGTGGGCCATGGTCCCTGCCGCTGATGGTGGCAGCTTGTGCCAGAGATGCCTGGCCAGGTAGCATCAGAAGAGTGGGAGCTGGTGGTGCTTGTGGTCTGGTCCCTGGCTACAGGGCGCTGGTGGCAGGCTGGATGTCGGGGCCCCCAGCTCCCTAGTAAAGGGTGTAGGTGCAGGCAGGGCAGGGGACATGCATGCCTGGGGAGTCCCCAAGGGGGGCTGTGGCCCATCGCCAGCAACGGGCTGGGAGGGATCTAAATGCCAGGGCGGGTGGCCAGGCCCTGGTCAGTCACCCGCCCTGTTAAGGCAGCACGGGGGGGGAGGACATTAGTGTTTCTGAGAGCACCTTAATGTGGCCCAGCCCGGCTCCCACATGGGCGAGCGCTAGTGTAAACGGCGCTGAGCTGGGCACCGAGGGACCCCAGGACCCCTCTCGGGTGGGTGTGGCAGGCCCTCACTGGGGCAGTGGCACAAGCACCTCCACGTAGCTGAGGGGGAAGAAGCCCGACTGGCCGTGCAGCATGCCCTCAAACCAGTTCTCATCAATCTGGTTGGTGAGTGTGATCACATCGCCCTCGTGGAAGCCCAGCTCGCCGTCGTTCTCAGGCTCGAAGTCGTAAAGCGCCTTGCAGCTCGGCTGATCCAGGGGCGCTAGGGGCGGGAAGGGTGTGAGGGCACGGCCGGGACCCAAAGCAAGGAGGGGGCTGGGGACATAGCTCAGCGGCATAAGCGCTTGCCTGGCAAGCCTGAGGTCGAGTGCGATTTCTAGTACCAAAAAAAGTGGGGGGTAAGAAATCAACATTTTTGCTGAGGATATAGCTCAGCAGCACAAGCACCTGCCTGGCAAGCATGAGGTCATGGGTTCAATTCCTGGTACCAACAAAGAAACAGGATAAAAAGTTAACAAAAAAAGGCCAGGCGTGGTGGCACATGCCTGTAATCCCAGCACTTGGGAGGCTGAGACAGGAGGATCGTTGCAAATGCAAGACCAACTTGGGCTACAAAGTGAGCAAGGCCAGCCTGAACTGCATAGCGAGACCCTGTGTCACAAAGACAAAAGAAAACAAAAGAGAAAAAAAAAAAGGCAAGGAGGGCTGAGAAACGCTCCTTCCACAGTGCTGGGGAGGGGTGTCTGAAGGGAAGGAAGAGAGGTGGACACTCGCTGTGGTCACCAAAGCGGCTCCAGAGAGGGTCAAGGGACGCACAGGGCCATGGAGATGACCTGGGGGTGATCAGAGCCCTTGGACTACCATGCACACAGCCTCAAGCTGGGGATGGGGCAGCCCTTCCAGTGTACGCGGAGGCCAAGGCCAAGGCCAAGGCCGTAGGCCTCAGGCTGGGGGCTCCTGGCCTTGGGGCCCCACAGCTCCTCCCCTGCCCGATGGGTATAGGCAGGAAATCCCAGCCGGGAAGGCCCCAGGGCCACAGGGTTCCAACCTCCATGGGGGAGGGAAGGAAGGAGGGAGACCCTTTCTGGAGTAGCCTATCCCAGCCACACGGAGGGAGGGCCTGTGGCTCGGGGACCTTTGGGGACACTCACGCATACTCCTGCTGGGCGTCCGGATGGGCTTGTCGGAAGATCGAAAAGATGACGGAGCTGTTGGTGATCAAAACAGAGGCAGCTGACTGACGGGCTCCCAGTCACTGCAGTCCCTCCCCTAGGCAGCAGGGGCTCTGGCCACCCCCAGCGTGTTCCCATCCCTACCTGTAGCCTTGGGTGCTGGGGCACAGGGGAAGCCCCCGTTGGACTGCTCAGGCTCTCCAAGGTCGTATGGCTCTCGGGGCTTGGGCTTATACTCCCGCCTGGGGCGAGAGGAGGCCTCCCGTACCCTGTAAGGGAGCGGGGCCCAGGAAGAGCAGCACTGTGGGGGGGTACGGGCCTGCCGCAGGCCACGGAGGGGCACAGGCGCCCAGTGCCACAGGCCCTGTCCAGCCCCACTCTCGCTGCAGCTAAGTTGTCTCAGAGAATCGAGGTGGTATGGAGTGGGAGGCTCCTGGGGTCAGTGAGGCCTCTGAACTGCCTGGTTCCTCTGATCTCTTGGGGCCCAGGATGTGCCCAGTGTGGTCCTGCCCCTGCCAGGGACACACCCAACATGCCTGCCAGGGGACCTTTAGGAAGGCCAGATGCACCGCTCGTGCTGGCCACCAGAGGGTGCAACGTGGGCTGAGGGGGGTGCTCACCTGCGCTTGAGCTTCTCAGCCAGCTCCTCCAGGATCTGCACGGCCTGACGGTGATAGTCCAGCTGCGCGTCCACCAGGGCCGAGAGCTGGCTCACCTGCTCCACCTGTGGGTGGAACCAGCAGGGCTGAAGGGCTGCCCTGCTGCCCCCAAGGCAGAGCCACCCTGTGCCTGGCCTGCTCCCCGCAACCACACACATCTGTCTCCAGAAGGTTGTGCATGCTGGTCTCCGCCACCTCCTTGGACTCCTCGAACTTCTCCAAAGCCTGGCGCAGCTCCTCGTCAGGGATCTTGCCCTGCCGCTTCTTCTTGTAGTCAAAGTCCAGGCGGCGGCCCTCCAGCTTCTTCAGGTGGTGCTGTGGGCAGGCGGGCAGAGGCTTGGGGTCACCGGGATGCCCCTCCCCCACCGCCCTCCCCTGTGGCCCGTGACCTGGGGGCTGGGCTGGGCCACACTTGGATCTCCTTCAGGTCCTTGTCACACAGGTTCTGCAGGGGGTCGATGAAGTTCTGCTTGACCTCAATGTCTAGTGAGTCCTTCACCTCGGCCAGGCGTTTCATGGACTCCCCTGCATCCAGCAGGGCGTCACCTGGGGAGGCACAGGTATCAGAGAGCGGCTTTCATGGCCCAAGCGCACAGCTGGCAGGCAGAGCCCTCTGTGCACCACCTTGCTCACCAAAGTTGGACTCGCCGCCCAGCTCCTTCCCGTGGCGGATCATGCACTCGCCCAGCAGTCCCTCCGACTGCGGGTAGCCAGGGTTCTTCACCTGGCCCCGGATCTTGGACACTGTGTTGAGCATTGTCAGCTTGGCCCGAGAAGCTGCAACAGGAGGGGCTGGTGGGTGCCCTGGAGCCTCTCACACCCTGTCCTAAAGGACACCTGGCTCAGGCTGCCAGCAAGGTGTTCTGTGTGTGGCTCCAGCAGCTGTGGGAGAACTGGTAGTACCCAGGAGAGGGGACTGGTTTCTTATGGGACCAAGAGCCCCTTGTCCCTCATCTGTGGCACAGAGGTGAGGGGCCTGCTGCTGGTTTTGCTGCCTGCCCTTTGTTCCCAGCTTTCCACTGCAGCACGCAGCATTTGGTCTGTCCTAGATAAATGATCCACCTTCCTCTTAGGCCATGAGACCAGTGCAACACTCCAAGGGCAGGGCCCACCCAGGTCAGATGGATGGGTGGCCCTGCACACAGGGGCCCAAGTCAGCGTAAGAAGCAAGTGCATAGCCCAAGGACAGCTTGAGAACCCCTGGATCCAGCTGTGCCTGCATCCCACCTCACTCCCATCTAAGGTTCCTCAACGACACGGGTGACCCAAGGGGCCAGGCAGCAGGCTGGCATCCTACCTGGGTTGGGCTGCAGGTACTCAATGGTTCTGACCAGCACTTCTGCCACAGCCTTGCTGGTGACATCCACCTTCTGTGAAGACATGCAGCATGTGGGTTTCCCAGCCAGCTCCCTGCCTGGTCCTTAGAGCCCACCTCTTGCAATGCCTGCCCCATCCCACAGCCCTGCTGCTCCCCCGCATCCTGTGAGCTGGGCTCTTCCCTACTTACCTTCTCCATCTCCTTGAAGTCATCGTCCAGCTTGGTCCCTTCGGCACCTCCAACCTTCTCGCTAACCAGCTGGAGGACAGAAGTAGGGAGGCCCATGAGCAGAAGAGCACAGTGCTGACCAGCGACAGTGAAGATGGTGGTGACAGACAGCATGGCTGACAAGCAGGGTCAGCCCAGGCAGCGCACTGGGACAGTGCGGGCGCACCCCATGACCCTGACCAGACGCTGCAGGGATGGGGCAGCCCCCCACCGCTGCCATGACCCTGCCTGGCCCCCACAGGGCACGGCTGAGAAGCCAAGGCCCCAGCACACAGCCTGCTCCTGGGGCCTGCCACCTGCCTTCAGAGACTCAGTCAACTTCCTTTAAAAGTCGTCCCTGGCCAGGGATGTAGCTCAATGGCACAGCACCTGCCTGGCAAGCACAGGGTCCTGAGTCCAATTCCCAATTACACCCTCCCCCTCATTGCTGTGGTACAGAGGCAGCACAGCCACCGCCTGTCTAGGGTGTCCATGGAGCCTGTGGTGCTGCCCTCCTCTTGAGCCCACTATCGGGAGGTATGGCACGACTGAAGGGTCCAGGCACAATGTCTGCTAAATCATCGGTAAGCACGCACACACACCCCAGGACACCAGAGGCCAGAGCAGGAGCACGAGCGTGTCACACACAGCCAGTGCCTGAGCCCCCCCAGCATGGCGCACTCAGGACGCACCTGCCAGCCCATACCTGTGAGGCTCCCAAGCTTAGGGCCCCTGTGGCTGTGCTATGGAGGGCACAGGGCAGTAAGCACCTTGCAGGGCACCAGGCACCAAGAAGGAAGAGGAAGTGACCAAAGGAGGAGGTGGGGGCTGCAGAGGCAGGGTGGGGCACTGGAATGTGCTCCTGGCCTGTGCCCAATGGCCGCCCATGTCATTCTGCACAAGGTCCCTCTCCTCAGGGTTGGGGCTTATCTGCCGGCCCCTGCCCACCAGTCAGGACCCCTCTGACCCTGAAAGCAGCAGTTCTCAAGCCAGCTGCACCCCTTGGCCAAGTCCACCAGCAATAGAGGGCGGCTGGCCCAGCTTGGAGAGGCAGGAAGGAAGCGGGCGGGGAGGGGACCTGTGGCTGCCTGCGCTGCCTCCTGCTGCTGAGGGCACCAGGACAGGCTGGTGCCTCCCCAGGTGTTTCTAGATGCTGTACTGCACTTCCCGGGACAGTTTCACTTCTGGCTGTGGCGAGGTGGGGGTTACTGGGAGGGCACCGGCCACAAGACCTGGCTCTTCCTCTAAATGGAGACCTGAAGCCAGGAAAGCATGAGACGGCGGTGCCCAGGGAGGGCTCTGCGCTGAGCACGCTGTGTGCACAGGGGCCTCTGTGGTCTGCTAGAGCCACCTCGGCAGCTGTGATGGGTCCCAGGGTACTCAGCCTTCCTGAGCCCCAACACCTTCATGCTGGCCCCCGCCCCACCTGCCATCTTTCTTCTTGAGCCACCAGGAGGCTGTATCCCAGATCTCAGGCGGGGTATGTACAACCCTCAAGCCCCTGTCCCCACAGTTCACAGGCGGGCACACGTGGACAGAAGGGCTATCAAGAAAAGGTGGGGGCCGGGGATATAGCTCAGGGCACAAGCGCCTGCCTGGCAAGCTCAAGGTCCTGAGTTTGATCCCTGGTACCGCAAAAAGAAAAAAAAGAAAAGGTGGGAAGCAAAGGCGCCTCATCCCAACAGCCGCACAGCAACAACAAAGAAAGGACATGGTGGCCTGGTGTGGTGCAGGCCTATGCTCCTAGCACTCTGGTAAGCTGAGGCAGGATGATCCACAGTTCCATGTCAGTATGGGCAATTTAGCCAGACTCTTGCAAGATGAAAAGTGAAAAGAGCCGGGGATGTGGTGCAGTGCGGAGGTCCTGGGTTCAATCCCTAGTATTCGGAGAAAGAAAAAGGGGTGCCTGAGTATGGGGCATGGCCAGAATTGGACAGAGCCAAGAGGCTCAGACCTACATACGGGACAGGGCCCCAAAGAGGGCCGCAGCAGAGCAGGATGTCACATGGGTTCCTGGAAAGCCCCTGTGGCCCCACACACGCATGAAGGGATGAGAGGGCTGAGGGCCTAGGAGGGATCCTGAGGGAGGTGGCCAGGATCCTCGGGTTCCTCTGCAGCAATGACAACGTCCACATGGTGGGGGCCAGGGACCGAGAACCAAGCCCATGCTGCCTCCCCACAGCTGACAGCCATGCTGCAGCCAGGGCTCCTGCCTGACTGAGCCCCAGGTGAGCACACAGCTCCTGCAGACCAGCACTGTGGCTGCCACTATAGCCACTGACCCACCAAGGCCAGGCTAAGCCTGGACCATTGCTGTGAAACCCACACTAGTGCCACCTCTCCCATTTTAGGACAAACACAGCCAAGTCCCAGAGGGGGTGTCAGCCAAGACCCTGCCTGGCCCGGTGCCAGGCCTTGCTCTGCGAAGCTCCCTGGAGCCCAGGCTGTGTCTGTCTGTGGGCGCAGGGAGGTGGTCCCCACCCGTGAGCGCCAGGGCAGAGAAGTCCTGAGGGGCCTTCTGAGACCGGCCCCCAGCCTTTGCCACAGGGCCTGTGGCTGCCCTGCAATGCTGACCTCCTGTCTCTCCCACCATGCCTGGTGCAGACTCTGCACCATGCTTGTCCCATGCCTCGGACCTGGCAAGGGAGTAAACCTGAATCAGAGCTGGGTCTCTGGCCCAGAGCACAAGACAGCCACACCAGCTGGGAGTAGCTCCATGGTAAGCGCTTGCCCAAGGCCCTGGGCTCCATCTGGAAATGAGACCAGGCCAAGAAGGCAGCTTGGTAGAGCCTCTGACAGTGGGGAAGAGCCAGGCAGAGTGCCTGGGTTTCCCCAGGGACCCAGAGGCGGCAGCAGGAGGAACTTGAATCAACTCGAATCCTGCTGAGTCTGGAGCTGTGGCCAATGGAAAGCCTGATCATTTAATCATCCCAGCTGGGAAACCAGATCAATAGGACACGGACAGTAACCGGGTCAACTGCAGGCTCAGTGATCAGGTGGGGTGGCTTCATCCTATGAATTAAGGGTTTAAAGAGGCTAGACACAGTGGCATGGGCTTGTCCTCCCAGTAGGCTGAGGCAGGGGGCTCGCAAGGTCAAGGCAACCGGGCAACGTAAGACTCTGCCTCAAAATAATGTAAAACAGGCTGAGGTTGGAGCTCAGTGGCGAGTGCTTAGCATAAAGCCTGGGTTCCAACTCCAGCGCCTTGGGGGAAAAAAAAATATTGGTGGGGGGATATATAAGCTGCTGGGGACTCACCACTATTCCTGGGGAGAGGGCCGCTCCCAAAGCCATCCTGCTTGGGCCCAGTGAGTTGCACCTGTGCACCCCTCAAAGACCAGGACTGAGTCCTACTGCCCTCTTCCAGCTAGGCTCTCAGCAGTCACCATGCCACTGATCTGTCACAGACCCCACGGGGGGGGGGGCACTGAGACACAAGGCCACCACAGAACCCAGAGGCCCTGGAGCCGTGGGTGGGTGGAGCCACAGGCAGACCATCTACCCTGGTACACCCCGTAACCTGGGGGAAAGCACAGCCTGCAGGGCAACCCAGCTGGGAGGCTGTGGGGCCATCTGACATACGTGGGGTGTTTGAGGTGGCTGAGCCACCCATAGGAGAAAGCAGAGTGGGTGGCAGGGGACACATGCATCTCCCCACCCGGTACTGGGAGCCGCCTTTCCCAGTCTCCATTACACCCTCCGCAGCCACAAGGCTCTGGAAACCGGCTGTCGCGTGGCCTCCCCCAAGCCACTGTGTGCTCCGGCTGCAGACGTGGGACGCTGTCAAGTGCACCGTGGGGCATGCCACGCTCTCCGGGGTGTCTGTAGGTGGCCTGCAGACACCGCTGCCCAGAAGGCTCAGCCCTGGCTGGGGACCTGTAGTGGCGCACACCTCTGGGATGATGTTCAGGGCCAAGCTGCTCGTGCGAGTGGACCAGGAGAGGCTGTGGGCGCGGTGCAGGGTGATGAGGTCACAGCAACATCACTAAGGGACCCTTCCTGCCCCAACTGTAGGGTGTCACAGGGTGGAGGCCAGTCCTCAGCCCCAGAAGCTATGGCAATGAGAGGACATGTGTCAGGGCCTTTATCCGTTATGGGTCCCTGTAAATACTTCGGAGCTGTGAGGCAGTATCCACTTCTGTCATCACAGGAAGGACATGTCCCAGCACGTGCAACCTCCTTTGGCACATGGCACCCGGGAGGGCCCCTGTATGTGCTCCTCGGCCCTGCCAAGCTGGGCAGATTCCCTATCTCCGGCCCCACAGCTACATGGTTTTAGAAAACAGCCTTTGTAAAGAGCAGCAGAGAGCTGAGAAGTCAGGAACAGGAAGAGGCTCCAAAGCTGCTTCTCGTGCAACTTCCAACCTGGGCGCCACTGCCTGCTCACCACAGGACACAAGGACGGGGCCAACCCGAGAGCCCTGTGAGGCAGCTCAGGGTTACGTGGGAACCAAACTCTCGTAGTGCAAGGACAGTGGTGCGGGAAGCCTGGTCGCTTCCGTCTGTTCCGAGGCCTGAGGGCCCCTCTTGGTGCTGGCTCCGGGCTCCTCATTCACTAACAGGCGGTGAGGTCACAGCTTCCTCACCTGGCACCGCCAGCTGGGACACAGGGAGGAGCCTGAATCACACATCTGTGACTGACCATGGGGAGCAGACAGGGTGTCTGAGTCAGAAGGGTGTCACTCTGGACAGAAGTGACCGTGGCAATGGGACCACAGGCTCCGTGGCTGTAAAGGCACAGTGATAGGCTGTAAGAGGCAGCTCCGTGTGTCACTGTCAGAGAGGTCCAGCCTGGTGGCCAGAAGCCCCATCAGGCCCTCTGCTTGGCTGGAAAGAACTCTTCAGTGACAGGGTTACCTGCATGTGTGTCCACTCGGCCCTCCCCGCATAGCAGGCCTCCTGCACCTTCCCTCTGCCCCTGCCCACGTCTGGGCTGCACAGCTTCCTGGCTGGTTCTTGGTGGCATAGGCTCTGGTGTGACTTCCTGCTACATCTCCTGAAACTTTCCAAGTGTCTGTTCATTTGTCCCCACATGCTGGCTGGTTTCCTACTGCTAACAGCACGTCTCATGGGTCCAGTGAGTGACCTCCAGCTCCTGTCGCCAGCTGGCCCCTGGCTCTACCCAAAACTCATCTTCCGGAGTCTGGTGGCCCTCACTGCTCCAGGCCCTGGGTAGCGCCTGCACCCGGTGGACAACTGGCACAGTGTCCTGTGATGTGGTTAGGCGTGTGGAGAGAGCACTGGGCTCAGGAGGTCTGGCAGCCTTTGGTGACCTGGGGCAGAACTGTGAGCAGCAGACCACAGGGGACAGTGAGGGCCACGCAGCCGGGATGCCAAGGGCTTTTTCCATACCCGGCCCCAGGATGCCAAGCCAAGTGGGCAGGCGCATGGGCTGTGCTCCTCCCACAGCAGTGACTCAGCAATCCTTACACAGGGTGAAAGGACTCAACCCCGCCTGGCCCTGCTCCCTGTGGGCGTGGGGAGTGGGACTCCCTTCAGAGTGGCTGGGTCACAGCCCTTGGCTGTGTGCCCGCCTGACACCCTCACACCATGGCAGGGCAGCCCGTGATTGTCGGTCTTGGCTCCTCCAGGAGCTCCTGCAGCAGCAACCCTGCCTATGAGGCCATGCTGTGACAACCCGTTGTGCCAAAGGTTTTCTATCTGAGTTGCCTGGCTGGCCGCAAAGCACAAACGCTTAATGGAATCTGTCTCCCTCACCCATTCCTGGAGAACCAGCCCGGGCAAAGCCCACTGAGTTGGGGGACACTGCAGGGCTGCAGGCTGGGAGGCTGCTGCCCCTCTGCTGCCAGGCTGGCTCTGGGGGACACACTCCTGCGGACAGCCTGCTGGCCCAGCGCAGAGCATCACCACTCCACTCCTGCTACCCATTCTCTGTCCACAAGGAACAGACAGCCTGCTGGGCACCTCTGGCCACCTGCGCGTCTGGGCGGTATCTCCACGCCTGCAGCCAGGCAGCACCTAGTCGGCCACATGTGATGATGGTGACCGGAGGGCAGCTGAGGGAAGCTGGGATCCTAGGCATCCTGAATCCCCCTATGTGAAGGCTGCTCCCACATCTCAGACTGTTTTCTTTCTCTCTTTTTTGTCTTTTTGAGACAGTCTCGCTTTGCAGTTCAGGCTGGCCTTGAGCTCATGTTGTAGCCCAGGCTGGTCTTGAACTTGATCCTCCTGCCTCAGCCTGGGATTACAGGCATGTGTCACCACACCAAGCTCCACACTGTTTTCTGGACCCAAACTAGTGGGGTTTCATAGGCACTAGAGGTCAGCTCCAGATTAGGCCACAGCCCCTGCTCCTTCCTTTGCTGGGGAAGGTTCTGGCCAGGGGCCTGGTGCTGCCTGGCAACCAACCCTCACTCCAGGGGCGCATGGTCAGTATGACCACATGGCCTTGGGCCTCCAGCGCTGAGGGAGGGGCCCTGGAGGCCCTGAGCTCAACTGTGCAAGGAAACAGGGGTAACATCTACTGTGTGGGACTAGCACATGAGACAGCCGGTGCCCAAAGCCTGGAATGGAATAAAGCCCCGACAAACACCAAAGACATTCTGGGCTGGGAGCTGGTCAGGGCACATATGGGTCTCTCATGATGCCACTGACATGGGAAGAAATACTTCGCTGATTCTGGCTCTGTGCAGGGCACAGCGGGGCAGGCACAGGGCAAGGTTCCTGGGTCCTGACAGGCATCCAAGATTCAGACTTGGTAGGGGCTTACTTACCCCCTACTGGGAAATGTAGGGAACAGCCTGACCTGGGACCCCTGAGCTGGGCAGGACCCACATGCTCTTGGTCTCCCAGAGGATCTAC
Source organism: Dinomys branickii (assembly GCA_004027595.1). Taxonomy (NCBI): domain Eukaryota; kingdom Metazoa; phylum Chordata; class Mammalia; order Rodentia; family Dinomyidae; genus Dinomys; species Dinomys branickii. The sequence continues at coordinate 174,994 of PVLD010000799.1, forward strand.
CCCAAGCCGGGGCACAGGGACCACAGGAGGCTCCTCTCAGGACCTCTTCACTTGGCAAGGGCCCAGGTACAAAGCAGCCACGTGCATTCAGTTTCTCACTGGGGATTTGGCAGGCAGGCCGCCTGTCACCTTGGTAAAATCAACTTCAGAAGAAGAGTTATAAAAAGAAAACATGAACCACAAACAAATGAGGCAGTAAGGCCCTGCACAGAGCTCCACACCATGAACCTGGGGACAGAGGGGCGCAGTGTGCTGTGCAGAGGGCTGTGCCAGGGCTGGGGTGTGGAGGATGGAGTTCCATGCAAGCTCAAGAGAGGAGCAACATTTTCAAGAGCAGACCTTCCACCAAGGCAGGGCTGGTGGAGAGAACCAACAGGAAGAGCCTGGAGAGGCAACTTTGAAATCCTATGTTGCATCAGAGCTGCTGAGGCTGCAGAGCCAGAAAACCTCTGTCCCATACACCAGGAGCATAGACCAGAGGCGCAGGCGTGAGTTCCAAGGAAGTAACAAGAACATCCTCGTGACCCAAAGGCCCATCTAACAGCCCAGAGCCCCTGGTCCCACTCTCCCCTTCCCTAGAACTCCTTCCACTTTAAAAGGCCTAACTAAGGTGGCCACCTCCCCCAGGAAGCCCTTTGGATCACTCATCTCTGATCCAGGCAGCAGGCACCCCCAGCATACACTTACCTGCCCTCTCGAGCCCCTGGCCCCTACCTCATGCCCATAGGGGCCGATTTCCTGGCTGTCTTTTCACCTAGTACTTGTGGACCTTCCCCGGCTGGGTCTTGTCCAAAGTGCCTTCCTCACAAGCCACCCCCAGTCCTGTCCGTGTTGTCATTACACCGTCCATCTTGCCTTCATACTGCTGCACCTTGAGTCAGGACAGCAGCATCTGAGGTGCTGGGTGGACACTCCTGATAACCTCTGGGGATCCCTGCCAAATCCTGCCTGGAGAGGGATGAGCTCTCAGAGCTGCAGAGGATCTTGTGCCCCTAACCTGGTCCCCTTGGGCTCCTCCAAAGGGTTGTCCCCTCCCCAGCCCTGCCATAGCGACTGCCTTACCAGGGTGCAGGAAGGTTGGGAAACTCAACAGTAAGGTCAAGAAATGGGGAGGGTGTGGCTGGCACTTGTGGACCCAGCTCTTGAAGTGGACAGAGCTAGCCTGAGGAAGGGCCAAGTCTAACGCCCATGAGGACAGGACCTGGGACAGGCAGGATTCTTTGAAGGGCAGAGAAATGGGACACAGCCCTGTGACGCAGGAGATTCTCCCCACCAGGAGGGCTTGGTCTCCTGGCTCCTCCATGAAATAGGTCCCAGGAGGACCAAGAAAAGTGCCTGTGCCAGCTCCAATCCTCACCTGTCCCACCAGCTCAGGTGACAGGTGACATGGCTAGGGTCAGGGAGACCAACCAGTTTCCTAAGGTGTGGCCAGCAAACACACTGTGCAGGCTAGTACCAGGGAAGTTGGAGCGAGCGGGAGGTGAGCTGCCAGGAGGGCTTCCCCTTGCCAGGCCGGCCAACCAGGCTCCGCTGGGCTGTTCAGTGCTGGCACCTGTCACCACGCACACACCCTGGTCACTGGCTCTCACCGCTGAGTGTACAGCAAGCCTGACCTTCACCTGGAAGTTGGCCCTCAAAATCTGGCTCTGGGAAACGCCTGGCACTGATTCCCCCTGGGCACGCACAGGGCAAGGCTAGAGGGGTGAGGCGTTGGAGCTGCCCCTGGGCAATGGTTCCTGCCCTCGCCACCTGCCCCACAGCAGGCATGGCAGGTGCTGCTCCTAAGGATGTGCACTCAGATCCACAAGCTGGGGTCACTGGCCCGTGTGACCCAGGGTGCCCAATGCCCAGCCTGCTGGGTGGATGGTGGGTAGGGCAGCTTCCCAGGGAAACACGGGTTCTCAGGGCCCTTCTCTGCCACAGAACCTGGGACTGTCCTCCAGGACTCACCTGCGTTTGAGCAACACCACACAGGACCAGCCAGTGGACCCACCCCAGAGGACCCTGTCCCCAAACATGTGTCTCCTGCCCACAGAGCCAGGCAGCAACTGGGCCCTGCGCTCAGGAGGTGCTTGGTCGCTGAATATTTGGCAAGATAATAAGTAATATTCATAGATAATAAGTGAATAATAGATGAATGCCCTTGCCCTCAGGATGTGAGAGGTCAAATCAGAGGCGGGTCCACAAGGTCACAGGCAAGGCAAGTGATGGCCTGGAGAGGGGTCAGCAGTGCTGGCCCCAGGCCTGGGTCTGGCTGGCTCTGGGAGAGCGGCTCAGCAACAGCATTTTTGGCCCCCACACCAGACCATGGGTTCCAATCTCAGCCTTGCACAACACACCCAAAGGCAACCGGAAACTGCTCTGGCATCAGTTTCCTCATCTGTAAAGTGGGGAGACCAGGGATGGTGCACTATAGGACACGTGGCCAAGAAAGCTGGGAGGGCCTTGCCACATACTTAGGTTTCTCAAGATCCTAACACCAGAGCCAAGGGCTGGTCAGACACTGCAGTACGCGTAGCAGCAGACCTGTGCCTTGGGCGTGACCACCTGTGAGTCCTCGTGAGGGGAGTGCAGAGAAGGCCTGGAGGACAACCGACCACATGTGGAGGAAGGCAGCGGAAACCCCTGCTCTCTGGTGTACAGTAGCCACTGCCACGGTCTGGGGTGCTCTCCTCAGCTTGCTGCCCATCAGCCTGGTGCTTTGCTGGCCCAAGGCCCTATGCACCCATTTTTGCCTCCAGCAGGCAGGCGGTCTTCGCTGGGGACATTCCTCCTGCCCAGCCTGGCATCGCCATGCTGTGCCTACCCTTGAAACATGGCCAGCAGACAAGCACTCCAGGAAGCTGAGCCCACAGTCTGTGCCACGGAATCTGTGGGCACAGTGGGGTGGGTATCTTGCTGCACTCTGCTAAGATGGTGGCTGTGGGGCTGGCAGGGCACTCACAGCAATACACTGGGATTGTGGTTTCATTTTTCCAGTGGCAGTGGAGGTGGAACCCAGGGTCTCTGCACTGGGCTATGTCCGTAGCTGTTTTTATTTTGAATTTTGAGACAAGTTCTCACTGAGTTGCTAAGTTGACCAGACTGGGCTTGATCCTGTCTCAGCTTCCCACTGAGATAACAGGCATGTGCCACCAAGGTTGGCTGTGATTTTGATTTGTGTGTGTGTGTGTGTGTGTGTGTGTGTGTGTGTGTGTGGCAGAAAAGCACACCTGCCTTCCTGTTATCACCCCTGTGATAGAGGGTCAGGTGCCGCCACTTCCTGAGCTAACAGTAGTGACACTCAAATCTCTCCCACTTGACCTCACGGTCCAGCAGCCAGCCTCCTCCCAGAGCATAGGACCTGCAGAGACTGCTGGGACAGATCAGGGACAAACAGGATGGTTGTCCCTACATGCCTGCCTAGTGAGGTATGCAGCATGGGTTCCTGCTGCACTGGAGAGGGCTCCCTCCTTCCTACGTCCAAATTCCACGCAACCTCCAGAGCCTGAGGAGCACGTGAGTCACCCAGGGCCTGTCCCTCATGGAGCTGCTGCCCCTGCCTGTCGGCTGCTCATCAGCCCGTTTCAGCCACAGCCACCACCACGCACGTCTGCAATGCTCTCCCACCCCAGGGCGAAGCCACTCTGACCGGACAGGCTGCTTGCCCAGGGTCAAAGTCAGCTGACCGGATCCACCCTTCAAGGCTGGCTCAAACATTCCACAAGTATTCATTATTTTCACGTGCCAGGGGCAGGAGAGAAAAGGTGAGTAAGACAGACACGCGCCATGAGGTATGTTTAAGGGGTGTGGCCCAGGGAGGCAGACACTGATGATTCACAAAGAGGCGGCTTTGGAGGAGGAGGGGGCAGAGAGGAGGCAGAAAAAAGGGGACGAGGCAGACACTTGGAAACAGTCTGTGAGAGGGTTCTAACGTTGTCAAAGAGAGACATTAACTCAGTCATTCATTCATTCAGGACCATTAAGAGTCATCTGGCTGGATGTGGTGGCACATGCCTGTCACTTCAGCTAGGGAACAAGGCCTACGCAACCTTGCAAGACTCAAAACACACACACACACCCCAGCAATCCAGGCTGGGGAATGCAGCTCACTGCTACAGCACCCTTGGGTCCCCAGAACCTCCCCACAAACAGTGTCTGGTGTGAACCTCTAATGGCCTCCACTGGAAGAAATCACCCAGTTTTTCTACATAGCAGAGGACTCTTAGGATGATGGATGAGAAGCAGCACAAGTTGAATCCTGCTGTGGAGTTCCCAGGGCGTGGGTCCCCGCAGGGTTAGACAAGCATTCTCTGCACACACTTCAACACAAGCCAGTTTTCAAACTCCCAATTAAACAAAGGTGACTGGGGGGGGGTCTTCTATGACACTTTCACATCACTGAAGTGGAAATCCAGGACCAGGACACTTCCATTGAGCTGAGGATTTAGTCCAGCAGAGCACAGTATCTGAGGAAGGACAGACAGAGCGTGCCTGCTCTTGGCAGAACACCCCTAAGGCAGCCAGCCACAGGGACAGTGCTAGTCCTTGCTCAACTCGGCCATCTCCCCCGAGGTGAGTGCTACAGTGACCCCATCCAACACTGCTGCAGCCTGGGTCACTAGTTACCCCAGGGCCCACGTGTTACAGGACTGGGGCCCAGCTTGGTGCTACTGGGAGGCAGTAGACGACTAGGAGGCAGGGTCTGGTGGGAAGTCTTCAGGTCACCGGGATGTGCCCTTGAAGGGACCATGAAATACCAGTCCTTGTCTTTGTTGTTCTCTCCCCTGAGGTAAACAGCTCTGCCTGCCACACACTCCCACCAACATATGTTGCCTACCACAGCCCCGAAGCAGCCGTGAAGTGGAATCTCCAAACCATGAGTTAAAAACATCTTTCTGCTCTCCCTCACTTCCCCTGGTAGTCCTATGGGTTGAAGCCAAGGCTTTAGCACTGAGCTATATCCTCAGCCCTTCTTTTGAGACAGGATCTTGCAAAGTTACTAAGTTGTCCAGTCTGGGCTTGAATTTGAAATCCTCCTGGATCCACCTCCCAGAGAGCTGGGATTATAGGTGTGTACAACCACTTTTCCTAACTTTTCCTCTTAAGATTGACTACCTCAGATAATTTGTTACATGATAAGAAACTGACTCAGACACTGACCCTGCTCTTAGAGGAACAGGGTCGGGTTCCTGCAGGCTTCTGTTGTAACATTTTTGTAACATTTTTGTCAATACCTGACCTTGCTGTGTGTGTGTTTCTATTGCAGACGCCTCAGACTCATTTACACCGACCTAATGGCCAGTGGCCCTTAGGCACTATGCTTGAGGAAGATTCTAAGTAGCAAAGTCACCAACCACACCTACAAAAGTGTCCAAAACATGGCACTAGGCAGATTCAGAAGGATGCAGGTGCCAGGCATGAGAACTAGGACAAGACAGTGTGGCAGCCCTGGCTGGGAACGTGTGTGGAAGATAAATTTTCACTGCCCTGTGCATAACTGTGACCGAAAGAGCTTGAGTATTGATTTGAGGGCAACAGATAAATGCTGGCGAGTGGCGCATCTGCAGATGCCAGAGGGGTAAGAATAGGGACCGCTGTGTGAGATGCCCTCGCGAGCAAGCCGGGCGCTGGTGACTTCCTGTGAGCACAGGCTCCCTGGGGCAGCACAGCTGAAAACCCAGGCCTTGAGGAAGTACAGGCTAGCAAAGAGGACACTGGCAGAAACCAGGCCTCTGCAGAAACCGGGCCTCAGCTGACAGCAATGTGGTCCCCTCGGTTTATCTGAACTGCAGCTCCCTCTGGACCACACAGAGCTGACCCTGTGTGGGGGGACCTGCCTCCCGCAAAGCTGGCCAAGGCAGCAAGCACGTTCAGCACAACTGGGAAGCTGAAATGTCACGCTTTACAAATGTTCCATCACTTGACACCCACCAGCTCTTTAGATCACCCAAACCCAACAGCTTGGTATTTTCCAGGCCAAGACTGCTGAAAACCTATATAGTTACATTAAGGAAGGTGACTCCTGAGACTAAGGCACATGCCCAAGACAGCCACAAGGATGACTGCTGCCCCACTACAATCCAACACACCCTGAATGCCCCTGAATGTCGCTGGCAGGACTGCCAGAGGGGAGCCAGAGAGCGGGGCATGAATGCAAAGGCAGGTACCAGTGTGACTGGAGCTTGCCTACACATGTCAAAGCGAGTTTCCCACAGTGGCCCTGCGAAGTCAAGGACTGCAGTCGGGGGGTGGCTGGCAACACACCAACCACCTCTTCACCATACTCCCGAGTGCTGGGATGACAGGCACGTGCCATGTCAAGAGCAACCTTTGTTTTATTTAGCCAGATGGACAGTCCTCAGACTTCTCCTGGTGTCTGAAACACCTTATAACCATAACCGAGGCTGGCAAGAAGAAAGTGTGACAATTGCTACGTGTAGTGGCGCACGCCTGTAATCCCAGCACTCAGGAGGCTGAGGCAGGAGGATCGTTTTGAGTTGAAGGCCAGCTTGAGCTACAAAGCGAGCTGAAGGCCAGCCTGAAGCGCACAGTATGACTCTGTCTCAAAAAGACAAAAAAAAAAAAAAGAATGTGACAACTGAGTAGCCTGCAGGCAGGGGAGCCTGAGCAGGAGAAGGGGCCTCACCCCCTAACAGGGGGAAGCTGACACTGGCCCCAGGCCAGGAAATGCCTGCAGCTGACCTGGGTTCCCTGTCTCATTCCTCACAGATCCCAGCACTGTCCCCAGGTCAGCTTCCCCCAGGTCAGCTTCCTGGGTACTGAATGTGCTCAACCCAGCAGGCCTTGCATGTGCAAGGGAAGGTGCATGTCAGGGGCTTTCCAGAGAGCCTGGCATTGTGAAACATAGTTGTGGGAGCTGGGCAGAAGAACAAGCCACACAGCAGGGCCGCCTTGCAGCATCACATTTTCAGACACCACCTGGCAAAGCAGCTGGGCACAATAGCAGCCCAGACTCCCTGGAAGTAAGCCCTGGACTTGACCAGCCAAAAGGCAAGACACTAGGTTTTTGGTTTGTCTCTTCACATTCCTAAACTGATAGTGACAAGTCTCACCCTCAGAAAGTATTATAGGTGGCTGGGTGTGGTGGCACACACGTATGATCCCAGCACTCAGGAGGCTGAGGCAGGAAGATCACTGAAAGTTGAAGGCCAGCCTGGGCTACAAAAGTAAGTTCAAGGCCAACTCAAACTGCATAGTGAAACCTTGTCTCAAAAAAGACAAGGAAAGAAAGAGAGAAAGGGAGAGAGAAAGGGAGGGAGGGAGAAAGAGAGAGGGAAGGAAGGAAGGAAAGACAAAGAAGGAAAGAAGGAAAGAGAAGAAAGAAAGAAAGAAAGAAAGAAAGAAAGAAAGAAAGAAAGAAAGAAAGAAAGAGAAAGAAAGAAGCAAGAAAAAGATAAAGATAAAGAGCAAACAAGCAAGTAAGCATGATGGAGGCCCCCACAGGAGGAGATGCAGGCCCAGGGGATAGAGCACTCCCATCCCGCTCCCTGGCTGCCTCTGCTGCCTCTACCTAGTAGCTGCAAGAGCCGCTTGGCAGGGCCGGCTTGTGGCAGGGGGCTGGGAGGGTTAGGGCCCTTCCCTGGGGGCTTCCTGAGCAGGAATCTCTGCTCACTGCAGGGGCCAAGGCCCAAAAAGCAGGGCTGGACTGCGGCTCACTGAGGAGAGTTACTGAAATTACTGGCCAAGACAACAGTGGAGACTCTAAGAATATCAATGTGGCCAGGCATCGTGGCGCACACCTGTAATCTCAGCACTCGGGAGACTGAGGCAGGAGGACTGTTGCGAGTTCGAGACCAGCCTGGGCTATAAATTGAGCTTAAGGCTGGGGAGACCCTGTCTCAAAAAAACCCCAAAAAACAAAACAACAAAAAAGTAAGAATATCAGCTGGGGATATAGCTCAGTGGAATAAGCACCTGCCTAGCAAGCGCAGGGTCCTGAGTTCGATCCCCAGTACCACAAAAAAAAAAGAATATTAAAAAAAAAAAAAGAATATCAATGTGACAACACAGCAGTCTTCCCCAGGCTGTCACCAAATCCACCTACAGCCACAGCAACTTCTGAGCCAAACCCAGGTCCACCAGGTCCCAGCTCCCTGCGTTTGACTGCAGGGCACAGTGCCGGACACCAGTAGTAAAGAAAAGGCAGCTTACAGAGCACAGCAGGAAGGGACAAGGCTACAAATTGCACAGTAAGAACACTCTTCCTACAACTCTCAGTGCTGCTGCTCTTGCCGGGAGAAACCGGGCAGGTGCTGCAGTGGTCTTAACAGTTTCTGACCTGGGACACAGAGTACAGTCTCAGAGGGAGAAAAGCTCTGCTGTCTCCCACAGATCTATCTGCTGTTTCATTACTATTACAGATAACAAGAAATAATACCAAGATCTTCCACCTCCCATTTTTCTACAGTGCTGGAATGGACCCCAGGAACTCAAGCCCGCCAGTGCTCTACCACCAGAGCCATATCCCAGCAGGATTCCTTTAAAGACCAATTTGAAAAGCAAGCTTGTTAGGAAGGGGAAAACGCCCATCCATCTGGGTATTCAAGTCACAATGAAAGTATTAGGCAAGAACCCCTGGCAGTCAGTTCTGGGATGTGCTGTGGACAGCTGGGTGTGGTGGCTTACATGTTGGTGTGACACACTGAGGAAGGTGGCCAGCAAGTCAGGGTCACGTGACATGGGAGCATCACGTCTGAATACTGGGACAGGAGATGCAGGTTTGGAAGGCACGTAAAAGGAGGGTGGTGGTCAGCTCCAGAGTAGGGAACAGACCCAGGGACAGGATGGGAGGCCAGCAGAGAGATCCCAGAGGGATAAGCAGAAGAGCCTGAAGAGAAAGTCAGAAAAGAGACAGAAAATAGCGTTAGGGTAGATGCAGGAGAGAGCTGGCAGATATGGGTGCTGGGTACAGGCCCTATTGAAGACAGTGAGGTCTAACAGAGGGCAGCTAAAAGCGAAATGGGCCACAGGGAGGGGACCAGTTATAGGAAAACCTGAACCACGGAAATGTCCATTTGTGAACAGGCTGGCCAGCAGCCCTGGGCATGTCTGAACTCAAGACACATCAAGGACGAAGGTAGATGCCCCATCTCTGCTGGACTGGCCTAGTCCAGAGGCTACAGGCTGTAGACACTACCCAGAATATTAGTCAAGGACCCAGGCAGCCCATGTGGGTTACTCCTGCACCCCCCAACCCCCGCATTCAGTGAATATCCCAAGCCAAGGGAAAGGCTCTTTGGAATGACCTCTGAGCCTTCTTCTTCTTCTTTTGTTTGTTTGTTTTTTGAGACAGGGTCTTACTATGTAGCCCAGGCTGACCTTGAACGCACAGCAATCTTCCTGTCTCCGCCTCCTGAGTGGTGGGATCTTCTCTTTTTTAAAGTTAACTCCACCCAATTTCGTGGAGATCTGTCTAGGCCTGAATCACCTCCAGGGACAATGCAGGAAGCCCTGTCAAGGCTCTGAGCAGGGGCCCGCCACCTTAGTCTTCTTGTCAGTGCAGTGCATAGATAAGCTGGCCTGTGCCTGCTTTGGCGGGGCAAAGACTAATGCTGATGAGCTGTCAGCCTAGTGGGATGCAGGCCTGGTGCAAGTGCTCAGCACAGCAGCCCTCAGGAGCACACCTGACATGGGGCCTGGTCCGTGGTGTGTGTGTGGGGGGCGGGACGGGGCAGGACGGGGACTGACTCGGGCCAGGTGCTGGCAGGTGGTGGGATGAGGGCGGGTGCAGATGGGTGAGAGGAGGACAAGGATAGGCTTGAGTGGGGAGAGAGAAGAGACCCCTCCCAGCCATCAGAGATCAGAGACTGGGCAGAGCAGTCTGAGGGCTTATGTCTCCTGTGAAGGGTGACACAGCTGTGATGGGTAGGGGCTGTAGAAGGTCCTAAATGACAGAAAAGAGCTTACAGGGTATGCCTCGCCCTTGTCTTCCTCTAGGGCACCGTCTCCCAAGGCACGTGGGACAGCAGACTCAGTACTGGGGGACAGCACAGGTTCTTGCCTGCAAAGAGCTTATTATCCAGTGATAAGGACAATGGAAACCATTCATTCCTCAGATCAATCTGAAACTAAACCAGGTTCTCACTGCTCCGGGGACCAGGAGACAGCAGGACTAAGACAGAGGGAGACACGGCAGCTAGGGCAGACCCCCATCTGCTTGCCCACACTGAGCAATCATCTAACGCTGCTTGGACATTGCATTCTCGCTGTGGTCCTGAGCCCTGCAGATCTGCAGCCATCACACCATCTGTCCCTTATTCTTCCAGTCAGGTGCGGAAAGGAGCCCTCCGGATGGCCAGCGGCTGGTGGGTGCTGAGTCAGGGCTGGGGAGGAAACGGCTGTCCTGTTTCCTGCTGCGGTTGGGAAGTCTGTGTGACCCCATGGGGCCCAGTCAGTAGGTTTTGCTAGGAGCTGAGGGAGGAAAAAAGGATGAATCCACCACCCTCCAGGAGCCTGCGTGTGTGCGTGGGGGCCCCAGCGCCTGCCTAACAGGAAACGGCAGAAATGTGCCCGAAATGCAATGTTCAGGAAGAGTGCAGCCAAATCCAGCCCCGTGCAGAGGGAGGCGTACAGCCCCTACATTCTATCCCCCAGGGACAGCTCTGAAGGGGGACCACAAGAGCCAGCCCGATACCTCAGCAGCCATCAGTGGGAGAGGGGAGGGGGGAAAGCCGGCAATGGGCCTCCCCCCACACCAGGGACAAGCAGGCTGGGCCTGGAGGCTTCCGCATGAAACCCTCCCAGGGTTTCGGGATGCCCGCCCACCCCAGCCCATGGAAAGCAGAAATACAAGACAATTTTCCGTTCCTCCTTCCAGGCCTGCTGCAGTGCCAAAACGTGTGGCTGCTGCAGAAACCCTATTGGGGAAAGTTGGCCCGAGCTGCAGATTACAGTTGCCCCAAATCGGCTCAGTTTCTGAACGCCGGCAACAGAGGGAGAGGAAGAGGACAAGGGACAGGGCAGGAGTGAGGCCACGGCTGTGCCCTAGACCCCCAAGTTACAGGCCGCTGGACACAGGCGGGCCGTGGGGGTGGGGCTGACCAGAAGGCTGCCCAGGAGGAGTGTCACACATGGATGTGTAATGCACGGACTGACAAGAGGGAGAGAAAACGGGCGCTCGGCCCCCAAAGGCACTGTGAACTACAACGGTGGTCACCCCACAAAAGACGAGGCAGGGCAATAGGACCACCTTCCCAAGCACTCGCCAAGCTTTGGTAGGTCTGGGGTCTCAAGGATGGGGCAGCTCCCAGTTTCTTAGCCACAACAGGCAACACTGCGAACCCTCACCTGGCAGGCTGTAAGCGGCACCAGCCTATGATTAGCATGGCAGAGCCCAGTGCTAACACACCCAGATCAGCAGGACGATTAGCCTCCATGGAGCACAGGCAGGCTCAGAGAGCAGCTTCTGACTTGGGGCCGGCCTTCGGCTCTCCCTTGGGAGGTGGCTAGATATGCAGCAGCTATACGTGGAGGAAATCTGCACGGGCTGGGGGCGCAGCTCAGTGGTGCAGCCTGTGTGCCATGTGCAGGAGGGCCGGGGCTGAGGCTCCAGCATCACAAAAAAGAGCCAGGCGTGCCTATAATCCTAGCACTTAGGGGGCTGAGGCAGGAGGATCTCATTTGCGAGTTCAAGACCAACTTGGGCTACAAAGTGAGCTCAAGTCCAGCCTGAACTGCATAGCAAGACCCTATCTCAGAAGACCCAAAAAAAAAAAAAAAAAACCATAAAGAAAGAAAGAAATCAGAGTACAGTGGGGTGGCACACCTAGTCCTTAGCACTTGGCAGGTGAGATAAGGATCACAAAATGGGGCCCAGGCTGAGCTACACAATGAGATCCTATCCCCCCCAAATAAATACATAAAAAGGTGGGCATGGTAGCACACACCTGTAATCCCAACACTAGGGAACCTAAGGCAAGAAAGAGGATGACAAGTTTGAGCCCAGCCTGAGCAACTCACCAAGACCTTGTTTCAAATAAAGAAAGTTTTTGAAGTGCTGGAGATGTCCCTCAGTTTGATGGCCCTAGGTCTGATCCCCAGAACCATAAATAAAATAAACAAACAAAAAACACAGTACAATAAATATAAATAAAAAGGGCTAGCAGAGCTTGACACTTGCCAATCACTCAGGAGGCCCCAGATTTATCTCGAATACTGGAAGAAAAAAAAAAGAGAGAGAGAGAACAGAGATGGCAGTTGGCCATGAGGAAGGCAGAAGAACCTGGTTTTACAGATAGGCCCAGGAAGTGGTGAGAATGGAGGCCTCACACTTCTGTATTTCCCCAGCCCAGTCTGCACACAGCACAGCCTTAGACAGAGGCTGCCTGCACCACCAGGCAATCGAGAGGCCAAGAGTGCGTGAGGAAGGGCAGTCCCCACGCTGAGGGTTAAGGTCATAATTAAGACACTTTCCCAGGTCAAGTCATTCCTACAAGAGTGGACTGGGCCATCACGAGGACACACTCATGCACTTGCAGCCAGTGCTTTCCCAGGGTACAGGGTACTCGGTACTTCCAGAGGACAGGGGGCTTGGTGTAGCCTGCGATACCTGCCCCAGTCCTCTCCCCGGGCCAGGCACACAGGCACCACACTGGGGTGAAAGGGTTACAACTGATGTATTTTTGGTCTTAAGATCATTCCAACAGCCAGGCATGGTGGCACACACCTGTAATCCCAGCACTCGGAGGCTAAGGCAGGAGGATCGTTGCAAGTTCGAGGCCAGCCTGGGCTACAAAGTGAGTTTAAGCCCTGCCTGAACTGCATAGTGAGACCCTGCCTTAAAAAAAAAAAAAGATCATTCCCAGCCGAGTGTGACAGCACACGCACTCGGGAAGCTGAGGAAGGGAGAGCACAGGTTCCAGTCCCAGAGTTAGTGAGACCCCGTCTCAAAATAAAAAATAAAAAGGGCTGTGGTGGAGCTTGGTGCAAAAGCCCTGGGTTTCATCCCTAATACCTAAGAAAAAGTCATTCTGTGTTTGTCACTTAACAAGCCAAGCACTGTTCTTGGAAAGCAAAGGCGAGCTTCCACAAAACGAGGTCCGAAAAGTAGGTCTGTGCACAGCATATGCTCAGCACGCACAAGGTCCTGGATTCCATGCCTAGTGCATGCGCATGCACACACATGATCAGAGCAGCATTTGGGAATGTCCTAACACATCAACCATGAGCCCAGCACTACTCATCCTGCTTTTTTCCTTTTATAGGCTGGGACCCAGGGTCCTCTGCTTCCAGCTCTTCCCTGAACCCCCACTTCTCTCAGGAAGCACGAGTTTTCTTTGTAAGCTTTCCTTTTGGGCTCAGACCCTGGGCCTAGAGAGCATCCACACATTTCAAAGCCATGGGTGAGGGGTAGCATTGGGGGGTGCGGTTCTGTGGAGAGCGCCTGCCCAGCATGCATGAGGCCCCAGATTCAATCCAAAGCACTAAAAACAAAACAAGAAAACAAGCCCTGGGAGGTGGGACAGTCCTGAATTTTCCTCCTAACTTAGCAGCCCAATCTTTCTTTTCAAATTCTGCCCCCTCTCCTTTCAGGCAAAAAGAAAGAAAGAAGAAAAAAAAGGTCAGGCCAGCATTCCAGGCAGCTGCCAGCACTATCCCTAGTTACACCCAAATCTGGCCACAAGAGTGATCAAGAAACCAGCAGTTTAGGCCTGGAAGCAATGTCACAACTGCTCCACTGAAAAGTGAACTTCTGAGTCTGCATCTTGCTAGTGGATTGTTAACATATAAACTTCCTCAGTTCCCTGGAAATACAGAGTCCCCCAGTTCTAGATGTGTACAAATACCAGGGAGTGCTGAGGAAGTGGGTTATCTGGCCAGGAGGGAGGGGACCTTGTCCTGCTTTGCCTCTGTATCGATCCTTCACCTTCCCCACCCTGTAAGCAGAACCTTGCACACTTCCCGGATGAGCCCAGACCGACTCTGAACACAAGCTGAAAAGGCCGTGCCAGGTGGTGAACTGCTGTGGAATCTTCTAAGATTATACCATGATGCTGAGATGGCACAAACTTTGAGTCAGTATCACAGCCTCCCCTGCTGGAAAACCAATTTTTCTTTCAGGATTCTGGCTGCCCCCTGCACCTGGCTTCTATTTCTCAATTTGCAAACTTGTGACACTGTGACACCCAGGATCTGTTTTCAAACAGGTTTCTGAAGTTCTGCACAGACCTTTGGGGGCCACTCTGTACGTTATAGGATGTCTGGCAGCAGCCCTGGCCTCCTGATACCACTGGGACCTTCTCTCCAAAATTGTCTCAAACGGTGTGCAGTGAGGGTCGCCCCTGAAGAGTTCTCTAGGCACCATCTATGCACACAGAGTTATCTGCACGTTGAGAACTAGGAAAATCAGGCAGCTACCCTAAGAATGGCCCAGCAGGGTTTTTTGTTGTTGCTGTTGTTTTGGTTTTATTACCCCCACTTTTCTCAAATCTCAAAGGCAGGGTTTCTCAACTCCTTACTGTTGACATCTGAAGCCAAAAAATTCTTGGGGTGGGGGTGGGGGTGAGTCAGCCCTGAGCTCTACAGGATGTGGTGCTGCATCAGAAGCCAGCAGCACCACATCAAACTGTAACAACCCAAACTTCCCCAGACATTCAGTGTCCTCTGGGCGGCAGAACTGGCCCTGGTGAGACCCATACTACAATAAGATAAGTATCCCTCAGTACTTTTGTGGATGGAAGGAAGCATGTCTGCATTAGGCCAGATAAATGCCACCAGTTGAGACCACTGGTTAAAACCTGCTGCCGGGTCACATGGTGAGAACCCAGGCAGGTGAGCTGTCACTACACAAGGGGAGGCTTCTCTTTCTCCAGGGCACTGCATTCTGAGGGCTCAGGAGAGGACAAGAGGTGTGACTGAGGAGGAGGAAGAAAGACCCAGCCATATGAACAAGCAGATGTGGGGGAACTGGAAAGGATTACAGAAGAGGATGGAATGCGGCCAGGGTGATTCAGGACAGCACGGCTTGACACAGAACTGGTGGAGAGGCTAAGACAGCAACTCAGGACGCTGTGGCTATCACACTTGCTTTGGGACAGAGCCTCGGAGCCTGCGAACAGAAGACTGATCCTAACTGCCAGCTCACAGTAGGCTGTGCTTTCCAAACTTTGTGGCGCTATCCACAGCTCAGTGCAGGCCCCAAAGAAAAAACAGGTCCTGATGGCAGAATGTGTGCTGTGGACTGCGTGGGCCACCAACAGGCCTGACATTGGGCGTGGGGAGCAGGGGACCTCCAGAGACCTCGCTATAAGAGAGAAACGAGGGGTGCATGAATTTTTCTAAGGCCTCTGGTAACATGTTTCCCACCAGAAGGGCTGCACCAGAGTCCCAGCAAGTGACCCACGTTCTGGGGATGTGGAATCTCCTGCCTGCTGGTAAAAACCCACTCAGTTCCATCCTGCTGAGGCAAAGCAGCGTAGTCTCAGCAACAATCCTAAAATTCCTCTGGATCAAATATCTCTTCCCCTGGGGTTTAGTCATCATCTGGTGTCTAGAGATAGACCCCAGATATCCTTCTTTTAGGTAACTGCCAGGGTCTGCGCTTTGTCCCTCCAGAGGCAGTACACCAGCTGCATGTTACTAAGAACATGCAAGGGGCCTCTTCAAGTTGTGGGTACAGCCCTACTGGTCAGCACAGCCCAAATAATTCCTGAGATCATTGCTCATTCCTCTGAGGAATCTATGTACACAGACTCCACACCCAAGATCTTTAACCTGGGATGTATGGGCCAATAGGAATCAAGGCATCTGGGGCTGCTTCGATCTGAAACTGTAAACTACATTTTATATTCGCCCAGTGTTCTAGATAGTGGACCCTGGACTTTCCAAAAACTGTATTTGTCACACGTAAAAAACAGTCTTAGACTCAGCATTCCACTTGTGGGAATTCATACTATAAAACCAATCTACTTATGAGCAGATATTCACTGTATTTACCTTGGAACTGTTTGTAGCAAAAAGTTATTGGAAACAGCCTAAACATCTATCGGTGGGCAACTGGTTAAACAAATTATGGCGTATTCAGTGAAGTGGACCATGATACATCCCATCCCATTAAAAACATCCAAACACAGGTAGCCGTGCTGACCTGCAGTTCCAGCCACTTCAGAGGCTGAGGCAGAAAGACCCCTTGAGCCCAGGATTCTGAAGCCAGGTTGACCAACATAACAAGACCTCCATCTCAAAAAGAAGAAAGAAATTTCAAGAAGCTCTAGGGAGTATGGTCTAGCACAGAAGTTCTGGGGAGGGGAGGAAAGAAGAAAGGACTCTTCCCACAGAGGCCACTGTGAGGTCTCTCAGGACATCTCTGGCTGTCAAGACAGGAGGGCCGCTCCTGGCATGGTGCAGGTGGAAACCAGGGATGCTGACCCATGCTCTGCAGCACCCAGGAGTGTGCAGCACCGCTCTGGAGAATGGTCTGTCCCCAGATCTGTCCCCAGATGTCAACATTGCTGGGGTGAAGAATTCCAACTCCAGTGTGACCTCCAAGACACACTTAACAACAACAAAACACAAAGTACAGTACACAGCATTACACTGAGTGTCCGATCACTGTGTCCGTTTATGTTTAAAGGAAAGGTGATCCGTGCACGGTGGCACACTCGTGTAATCCCAGCACCCAGGAGGCTGAGGCAGTAGGATTGATGTGAGTTTGAGAACAGTCTGGGCTACAACGTGAGTTTAAGGCCAGCCTGAACTGCACAGCGAAACCCTGTCTCAAAAAATGAGACAACAAAATAAAAAAATAAAGGTAAGGTGTATGGATATTTTGGGGCAGGGACACTAGGAGTCGGTGACAGTCCGTGTCCGGCAAGAGCGGAAGGATGGGGGTGTGGAAACTGACTTTTCTCTACCAGTTCAACTTTGTACCTTGTCCATCAAGAGGATTTTGAAAACACTTGCTCTAGACATAAATCTTCCTCGCCCCCGAGCTATCTGGCAGGAATCCTGGGTCCACAGCCTCGGGACGTACGTTTCTTTCTCTTCTCCCCGCCCCCCGCTTCTGAAAGGCAGAGCGTACGGAGAGGGCTCCACCGCGTCCCGGGCCGGCCTCTGGCTGCGTCCTGCTTCTCCCAGCGGCGCTGCCGCCTTCTCGAGGACAGCTGGGGACCCTAAAGCCACTGCAGCCTGGGCCACCTCGCCGCACCGCCGCCCGCCGTCCTCGGCTCCCTCCCGAGCCAGGGCCGGGCCTGGCCCCCCACTCCCACCGGCCAGGGTCCCCTCGCCTCGGCCTCCGCTCACCTGGCTCGCCTTGTAGAACTGCTTCTTCAGCCCCGCCACGGACATGCTGCCTCCCGCTTTCGGGCCTCCCGCCCGGACTGAGTAAAACGTAGGCCCCGCTCAAGCCACAGCCTTCCCCGAAGCCACCAACCCCTCGCGTGCCTCAGCGGCTCCTATTGGCGCCGCCCGCACCACCCGCTGGCAAACTCCGCGCCCTCGCCGGCGCCGCCTCAGTCACTCGCTAGCCCGCGATCTCAGGATATTACATAGCAACCACACACTTCCGGTGCCGGCCCCCACCGCGCGCGGCTCCCCAACCCGTCCTCTCTCGCGCGCGCCACCTGTCGGCCGGAGAGCGCGCGCCTACTTAGTCATCGATAGGACGGTGAGACCTAGAGGGGCCATGGAGGCTGTAGCGCCCCCTAGAGTAGCGGAGTGGACCTAAAATTTCAGGAAACGCCTCGCTCCAGTTGGAAAAGCGATGGGGCAGGTTGCTGAGATTTATGATTCTCCAGAAATCTGCTTGCTCATCTCAACGAGAACCAATTCTACTGTGTATTTTAGTTCCCGCTCCCCACACAGTCCCATGTACATCCATTCTGTTGCCAAGCCACACACCTGGGTCTCGCTTTGATATATATTCTACCAACTTCCTTACTGGTTTCCCAGCATCATATTCTCCCTTCCAGCTCATCCCCTACAAGGCAGTGGGAAAAATACTTTTAGAACACTATCAAGGGGCTGGAGGTACAGCTCAGTGGGCTAAATGCTTGCCGCTGAGCACTAGGGCCCTGAGTTCGATCCCCGGTCCCGGAAAAAAAAAAAAAAGAAAAAAAAGAACAACAACAACAAAAAAGAACACTATCAAGCCAGGCGTGGTGGCGCATGCCTGTAACCTCAGCACTCGGGAGGCTGAGGTAGGAGGATAGTTGTGAGTCTGAGACCAGCCTGGGTTACAAAGTGAGCTCAAGGCTGGCCTGAACTGTATATCAAGGAGACCCTGTCTCAAAAAGAAAAAGAAAAAGAAAAAGAAAAACGAAACCACAATTCAGATCACAACCATCCTCTGCTTAAAGTTCACCTGCTGCATATCCAGTACCCTCCAATCTTCCTAAACCTGACCAGTTTGCCTTCATCAACTCTTGTTCTCTGCTCTCTTCATCTGCTATAAGGCTGTTTCCTGTGGGACTTTGCATACAGCTTTGTTCTTCTGAACCTTGCCCCCGACCTTGCCTTCATGTTTTGTACATAAAAAGGACTCTGCTTAGAATGTCACCTTCCCCAGGAAGTCTCTTTAAATTGATGCATGTTTATTGATATATTGATAGTGATTTTCCTTTTTTTTCTTGTCATTCTGAGACAGGGTCTCACTATGTAGTTCAGGCTGGCCTTGAGCTCACTTTGTAGCCCAGGCTCCTGTCCAACTCACAATGATCCTCCTGCCTCAGCCTTCCAAGTGCTGGAATTGCAGCCATGCACCACCACGCCTGGCTTGATAGTGCTTTTGTATCAACTGTTACTGATAAAAATGTATTGAATGGCCAGGTGGAGTGAAGCATGGCTATAATCCCAGCACTCAAGAGGCTAAGGCATTCAATCCCCAGTACCGCAAAAAAAAAAAAAAAAAAAAAAAGCTAAGGCAGGAGGATCATAAGGAGTTTCAGGTAAGCCTGGGTTAATGGTGAGTTTAAGGCCAGCCTGAACTACATAGTGAGACTGTCTTGAAAAACCAAACCAAACAAACAAAGCAAAACGGGGAGGGGGAGGGGGTTTGAATGAATAATGAGTTTGAAAGAGTAAATGAATACAAAAAGAGGAACAAGAAAATGATTACAACAAAGGTGCTGAGAACTTCAGGCTTGA
Source organism: Dinomys branickii (assembly GCA_004027595.1). NCBI lineage: Eukaryota > Metazoa > Chordata > Mammalia > Rodentia > Dinomyidae > Dinomys > Dinomys branickii. The sequence goes on from PVLD010000799.1 coordinate 194,077, forward strand.
AATTGCTGATAAGTTTGGGTGATTGTTCTAAAACAAAACCTTGCTACAAACTTCCAAATGCCTCAACAGAAGGAAGTGAACTACATCAAACGGTTGCTAAGAATGCAAGAATACATACACCCCAAGATGTTGATACAACCATTATGAATAGTTTGAAAAAGCTCCCACATGTGATTCTGATGTGATCAACTGTGTTTACAGAAGTCCAGCATGTCAGAGAAGGAAAACACCCTCATGGCTCAGACAGAACTGAGGCTCCAGTAATGGTCTGATTTGCCTTAAGTGATGTCTCCTAATTTTCTATTTCTCAACACTTTCCTCAACCAATTTTACTGATTATCCAACCTACCTCAAAAGTATTCTAAACTTGGGCTAGATCCCATTTTTTTCTCATCACCTCCTCTTCTGAGATGTTACATTGGTGCTGAAGAAAACTTATTTTTTAGGTTTTTTTTGGTGGGTCTCTCCTATGTAGTTTTTGTTTGTTTTGAGACAGGGTTTCACTATGCAGTGAAGGCTGGCCTTGAGCTCACTTTGTAGCCCAGGCTGGTTTCGAATTTGCAACTATCCTCCTGCCTCAGCCTCCCAAGTGCTGGGATTACAGGCATACACCATCAAGCCTGGCCAAATTTCAATGCTTTTTCTTGTTCATATAGGGAATCGAACTCAGGACCTTCTGCTTGCCAAGCAGGCACTTGTGCTGCTGAGTTATATTCCCATCCCTTTCTATGCAGTTTAGGCTGGCCTCAAACTCAAGATGTTCCTCCTGTGTCAGGCTTCCAAGAGTGTTCAGATTACAGGTGTGTGCTACCACATTCAGCCAGAAACCCTATTTTAAAACACAATCTGACACTGAGGGTCTCTGTTCTTCTGTGTGTGAGCCTTTTTTTTCTAATGTGGGGATGGAACCCAGGTCTTGGTTACACAGTAGGTAAGCATTTCCCCAATAAGGTAAACACCTTGCTCTGTGTGAGGCTTTTAACTTGCATGATCTATATAGTTTAGTCAAATGATATTCATGCATTCATTTTGATGAGTACCTAAAATGTATCAGTCATAGACAAATACTGGTGAGGCCAATCTGGGCCACTTGGGAAGCTCTTGTCTCAAAAATAAAAAGGGCTGGGTTATGGTCCAGTGGGAAAACGCCCGTGGCTTCAATGTTAAGTACCACGATATGAATTAACTATTAGTTAATAAATGTAATTAGTCAAATGACACTAATAAACACAGCTGTCTTCAATGAAAAAAAAGTGCTGCAAGCACTTAATCATTCTGCAGATGGAGAAAAAAGGTTCTTGAAAAAAGAAAAAGATCTTAAAAGTTAGTAGAATTCATGCAGGAAAAACTGCTCGCAGAGGAAGCAGTCATGTACAAAACGCCTGAGCGTTAAAACAGAAACATCCGTTTCATTCATTCCCTCTATATTTACTTCATGCCAAATGGTTCTAAAGCTCCACCCAGATATTATTTTATTGTTCGTAAAGAAAATAACTTATAATTTTTATTTATAAGTTATATTTAACCAATGCTCAATTTAAGATAAACTCAAAACACCAGTTCTCCTCTAAACTGCAGCTTCCGGTTGTCAAGAGCCCCGCTAGTAACGTCACCGTGACCCACCCTCCTCCCACGGGATTAACCAATCGTAGTGCCGAATTCTCAGTTTGACATCTACTGTACCCAATCGTAGAGTTTATCTCGCCAGCCAATGACAGGTCGCCGGAAAAGAGCCCCTCCTTTCACCTACTCGCTGGAATATCAATGAGGGACTCAAGGTGGGAATGGAAGCCACGGTTCTCGCGAGGATGCTTCCGGCGCTCCTCTCTTCCCGAGGCGGGCCGTCACGTGACACGACATCGCCCAATCAGCGTGCGGGCTGCGGGGGTCGCCGCGGTTCCCGCCAAATACGAGCGCGACGGTCGCGGCAGCCTGGCGCGGGCGGGAGGGCGAGCAGCAGTGGCTGCCGGAGCTGAGCCCGCGCCTCCGCCGCCTTAGGGGACCTCGAGCTGCCGCCCGAGAATGCTGGAAGAGCTGGAGTGCGCGGCGCCGGGCGCCAGGGGAGCAGCCCCAGGTGGGTTGGGGCCCGCGCTGAAGGGAAGGGGCGACGCGGCCTGTGCGGGTCGGTGCGGCGGGTTGGGGGTGGACTCGCTTCTGGGCCCGGGCCGGGTGATCAGCCCCCGGGGCCTTACGGTCCCTACCCACGGCCCTGCCGCCGGGAGAGCGCCCTCTTTGACGTTATTGTTGCCGCCGAGACCGTGTATTTATGTGTGTGTTTCTTTTCCTTGACGCTTTTGCATCCTTTCGTCTTTCCATGGACCCCCTGGGGGGAGAGATGGGTGTGTGGAGCCCAGAGGGGAAACTAAGGTGCCGGGAGGCAAAAGGGCCAGCGTCGAACGCTCCCGGGTTCATTTATAATCCTAAGCAAGTTACACCTTGCAGCAAGCGGGGAAATCGAGGCACGAGGAAACCGAAACTGCTGCCTGTTTGAGTAAGGGCAAGGCCAGGAAGGAGGTTTGTGTGGTGGGTATAGCCCAGGAGCTGGACTCGCGAGTTCTCGGTAGCGCGTGATGTGTAAAGCGCCCCTCTGCTGCCTTCCTTGGAAGGGATCTCTGTAGCACGCAGCAGGCCTCCCGGAACGTGAGGCGGGGGACCACGGACACCCTGACTACCTGTCTCCCCTGCTTGACTCCACATTGCATCCCCAGCTCCCGGCACAGTTTTTGGCAGGTACCAGGGGCCTAATAAACATGTGCTGGCCGAATAAATTAAGATCTGGAAAGGAACATCAGCTAGCCTAGTTCCTGGTTTCTCAATCTCTGCACTGTTGAGGTGCGGGGCTGCCCTGGGCCCTGGAGGGCGGCAAGCAGCATTCTGGCCTACACCCATTCCAGGCTAGCAGCAGCCCTTTCTCTAGAGGTATGACAACAAAACATGACTCCCAAAAGGGACCAAGTGTCACCTCGGAGACAGGATCCAACCCCCCCTTTCAAGAACCACTGCTTCTTGGTTGGGGGCAATAGCTCAGGGGCAGAGCCCGTGCTAGCATGTGTGAGGCCCTGGGTTCCATCCCAGTACCACACGTAACAGAGAGAGGGCCCTTGCACTATCTCACTGGGATTTCACAGAGGCATGCAATTAATATACGTAAGATCAGGAGGACTGACTGTCATGAGGCTGGGGTTCTTTTTCCTTAACTAAGTCAGAATTTTAGTTTTGAAAAAGTTAAAAGCCAGACACTGCTCGTTGTGACCATATTAGCATAAAAGAACCAGATGTTTTAATGTCAAGTATAATTAGAAGGATGTAACCTCAGAATAAAGAGCAGTTGGTAATGCTGTACACACATATGTAACTTTAAGTGGTATGGGTACCTGGAGAGGGTCCCATTTTTTATGTCAACTTAAGGTTGCTTCTGGGTTACAAGTCATGTCTGTTACCTATACATCAAGGCTGGTTGCTCAGAGACATATAAATCATGGTTGTCTTGAAAATAAATTTTAGTGGGTGAAAAGTATATATTTACTTGAGGAGGGGTAAAAGTAGTGATACCTTCTCTTCTTTTCCAAGAGTAAGTGGGAGTTATAAAGTAGTGGGTAGTTTATGGACAGTTGAGTGGTTTTTTTTTTTTTTAAGAAAACTCTGGTCTGATTTTCATGTAGCTTTTACAAAATACACTTAGATTCCCCAAAATAACTAAACTAGATCTTTCAAAGCCAAATCACCTAGCAGGTGAGGGCATCTAAAGTTAACGTATTTCAAGATATTTATCCACAGTCTTTGTTCTATTTATGGTCAGTTCTGCATCAGCTTTGTTATTAGATGGTTTTCTAAATTTTTGTTTTGTTGTTTTTCTTGTAGGAAGATAGTCTCTCTTACCTTGCCAGCACCTGACAAGCTCAGAGTGCCTTAAATTGTGTTCCCTTTACAGAATGAATCCTTTTCTAATTTTACGCCTTTGGTGGTGGTAAAGGAGGTCAGGTGGGAACGGGATGCTTCAAGTCACATTCATGGTAAAATAGATAATCCAGTGTTTTCTTTCATCACTACCTTTTCTCATCCACATTTTTTCTAGTTATTCATCCATTGGCTTCCTGGTACATTTCAGACACTGAGCTATGTGCTTAATATACAGTGTGCAACAAGTCACTGCTGTGAGAGAGCTGGCATTCTGTTTGGAGGGAAACGTAATCACAGAACTTTCCACCACAAAACTATTTTCACAAAGAAAATAAAACAAAGATATAACTAGGGAAGAATTTCTCCATGTAGGCACTTTTGGGATCATGTAATCCCGTATCATGGGGGCTGCCCGGGGGCTGCTCGGTATGCAGTGGTAACACTGGCCTCTACCAGCCAGACTTGAGTAGCATCTCTTGGGCCCTCCCCGCATCATGGCAACAAAATATCCCTCTAGAATTGCCAGGTGTCCCTGGCAGTGGGAGCAGATTCACCACCACTGGAGAATCCCCTTGAACTCACTTGGTTCTGTATACATTTGCTGGCTTGTTTCCACTTAGTAACATTCACTGATATTTTATTTGCAGCCATGGATTGCAAAGACAGACCAACCTTCGCAGGGAAGAAGCTGATACAAGGTAACACCAGACAAATGGTTACATCAGGCGTCACCTCTCTGGAGGGGAGAAAAATAATTGATCCTTCTATAGGTGCCTTGTTCAAAAGCATTTGGGACCAACAGTGTTAGGGATTTCAGCCTTTTTCTTATTTGAAATATTTGCATATATGTGATGAGCTGTCTTGAGAATGGGACCTAATTGTAAGTGCAGAATTATTTCATATATAGACATAGTCTGAAGGTAATACTATACAATACTTAGATCATTTATTTATATTGCTGTACTAAGGGTGGAACTGAGGTGGTGTACATGCCAGGCAAACACTGTACCACTGAGCCATATTTTAAAAGGTTGTATGCTTAAAGAGTTTCACATCTTGGAGCTTTTCATTTTAGGGTTATAACCCCTTCCTGTTTTTTTGGGTGGTACTGGGGCTTGAACCCAGGGCCTTTGCACTGAGTTTTTAAATTTTGAGACAAGATGTCCCTAAGTTGCCCAGGCTGGGCTCAAACTTGTGATTTTCCTGCCTCAGCTTCCAAAGGCACTGAAATAACAAGTGTTCATCACCATGCCTGACTTCGGGAAACCCTTTTCTATACAGTACTGTTCCCTAGGGTTTCTAACGTGAATCCAAAGGTCACCACTTCTAGAGTAGGGTCTCTGGGCTAGGGATATAGCTCAGCGGCATAAGCTCTTGCCTGGCAAGCTTGAGGTCCTGAGTTCAATTTCTGGTACCAAAAAAAAAAAAGTAGGGTCTCTACCTCAGCTGGATGGATGTTTTGTGCCCTTCCCCTCCCCTTCCAGGGTGCTGTCCTGAATCCTGCAGGGAATTTAGCAGCATCCTTGGCTTCTTCCCACTAGGGGCAAGTAGTGACACCCACAGACATCTCTAAGTACTGTCTGCTATCCGTGGCTGGGGGACAGAGCTGCTCCACTTGTGAACTCTTGTACAGGGAAACTAATGTGCCCAAATTTTCTTCATCTACAGCCCAGGTTAGAGGCTGGGTCCTATTCAGCTTTTTTTTTTTTTTGCGGTACTGGGGATCAAACTCAGGACCCTGCGCTTGCTAGGCAAGCACTTATTCCACTGAGCTATATCCCCAGCCCTATTCAGCTTTAAAACTGGGTTATCACTCCTGTTTGCCTCTGGCAGTTTGCCTGCTCCTGGGGTGACTGCTGGCACATTTGGTGTTGGTGGGAACCCTGTGCAGCCGGCACCCACAGGGGGAGAAGTTAGGACAAAGGCGCAGGGCCTGAGGACGCCCTCCTGTTACAAACCGGGGTGCAAGTGGGAAGGTGATGATCCAGCCTAGGCAACTTACTGAGACTCTCAATACAAAATGAAGAAGAGGGCAGGGTGTGGGGCTCAGTGTAAAGGCTGTAGGTTCAATCTCTTACACACATACCCCAAAAAGGGAAGGAATAGTTTGTTTTGTTTTGTCTATTACAAGATGAAATAGTAAAAGGTAACTTGGCATTTAAGGACTATAAGCTCCTTGAGTTCATTCTTTTAAATTTCCTCACTGCTTAGAGTTGTCAACTGTGTTTTTTGTTCCCAGCTCAAACCTGGCAGGTGCTGGGACAGAGGTGCTTGATTGGTCAACAAATTTGACAGTTGGGGCCAGAAAGAAAAGTCTTTCTACCTCTGGGCACATGTGTTTCTCTTTTAGAACCAGAAATTGTTAGCTTCAGATGGGATTTTTACCCATTATAAGTAAATCTGGGGCTGGGGATATAGCTCAGTGGAATAAGCGCCTGCCTAGCAAGCGCAGAGTCCTGAGTTCGATCCCCAGTACCGCCAAAAAAACAGAGCTTTGTATAAGTAAATCTGAGCAGCCAAGTGTGGTGGCACACGCCTGTGATCTCAATACTCTGAGAGGCTGTGCCAAGAGGATCTCAAGTTCAACTCCAGTCTGGGTAACTTCGCAAAACACTGTCTCAAAATAAAAAAGAAAGGATGCAGATGTAACTCAGTATGAAGGACCCTAGGTTAAATCTCCAGCACTGGGGCTGGGGATATAACTCAGTGGAATAAGCGCTTGCCTAGCAAGTGCAGCGTCCTGAGTTCGATCCCCAGTACCGCAAAGAAAAAAAAAAAAATCCAGCACTGAAAAAAAAAATCAGTCAGTTAATTAATTAATTTGGGATTTCAACTGGATTTTTTTCTTTTTTTCATCTTTTTGAGGCAGGGTCTTACTATGCAGTTCAGGCTGGTCTTGCACTCATTTTGTAGCCCAGGCTGGCCTCGAACTGGCACAATCCTCGTGCCTCAGCCTCCCAAGTGCTGGGATTATAGGTGTGCACCACCACGCCTGGCTCTTGAACTGGTCTTGATCAGATAAGAAAATCTGTGAAATTTTGCCAGTGCCCTTGCTGAAATCCTGTCAGAATTTTGGTTTTATACGTTGTTTTGTGTATTTGTGTTTGGGTTTTTTGAGACACAGCATTGCCATGTAGTTCATGTTGGCCTTGAACTCACTATGTAGCTCAAGGTGGCCTCAAACTCATGATGATCCTCCTGGCTGATTTCGGATTTGGAAAAGTATAGAATGAAAATATAGGGGCTGGGGATATAGCTCAGTGGAATAAGCGCCTGCCTAGCAAGCGCAGGGTCCTGAGTTCAATCCCCAGCACCGCCAAAGGAAAAAAAAAAAAACAAAAAACAGAATGAAAATATAGCCACCCCTTTTATGGGCTGGAGTTTGAACCCAGGTTCTCAGGCGTGTTAGGCACATGCTATATCACTGAGCTATAGGCCCAGTCCTGATAGGACCATTTAATTAATTACTTAATTAGTTTATTTACAGTAGTAGGGATGAACCCAGGTCCTTGTGCATGCTATGGAAGTGCTCTACCAGGTGTTGAAAATTGAACTCAGGGCCTTCACTCAGCTACATCCCCAGCCAGCCTCTTTTTTATTTTGAAATAGTCTTGCTAAGTTGCCCAGGCTGGGCTCAACCCTGTCATCCTCCTGCCTCAGCTTCCAAGAGTGCTAGGATTACAGGAGTAAACCGTTATGCCTGGTTCCATTTTATTTTATTTATTTATTTATGTTTGTCTTTTTGAGACAGGGTCTCACTTTGCAGTTTAGGCTGGGCTTGAGCTCACTTTGTAGCTCAGGCTGGTCTTGAACTCACAACAGTCCTCCTACCTCAGCCTCCTGAGTGCTGGGATTACAGGCATGAGCCACCACACCCGGACCCTGGCTCCATTTTAAAATTGAATAAGTCTCCTTCCAAAGCCCAGCAAGGTCCGTTGTTTCCAAGCACACAGGATACTAAAGCATTGGTGGGTTGTCACTATGCTTTGACTGGAAACACAGACTCTTTCTCTCCCTTTCAGCCCGTTTGCCGTTCAAGCGCCTGAATGTTGTCCACAAGGAGAAAGCCAAGGATGAGGCAGACGACAGAAGCTCTCACAACACCTCAGGGGAAGAGAAAGTCACTGATACAGAAGCCTCTTTGGACATCTTGGAGAACGACTGTCATGTGGATTCTGACCTAGACTGCGGACCAAAACTCGTCAATGGGAAGGGTCCCTTAGATAACTTCATAAGAAGTGAAGTCAAAAGTGACCTCAGCCAGAACATGATCATCATCGATTTGACAGAGGACTCAAATGAGCAGCCAGAGAGTACTGTGGACCACAATCCGCTAAATCCCAAAGCCTCCCTACCTGGGGAGGCTGTCAACGGAGTCACAGAGGAGGCTGGAGATGAGGGACCCTTAAAGATCATTTACAATGACAAGTTGAGGCTTCCCGAAGAGACCCTTTCAGACAGTCCTTGCAAAACAGAGGAGGAGCGTGGGGGCTCATGTGGCCCAGACAGAAATGGCAGGTCTCAGGACAGCTCCCCACAGAGCTGCCCCAAGCTGCCTGGTTGCCCGAGTATGTGCCCCAAAAAGGAGCAGGATAGTTGGAGTGAAGCCAGAGGCCTCCTTTTTAAAGGGAAAGTCCCTGTGGTGGTCTTACAGGACATCCTGACTGTAAATCCTCCCTGTGTCAAGTCTCCCCCCGAGACACCTCTGGATAAGAGCGGGACGTCAGAGAGCGAGGTGTTTGAATCATGCCCTGAAGAAGATTCTGTCCTTAGCCATTCCTCCCTGAGCTCCTCTCCTGTCACCTCACCCGAGGGGCCACCTGCTCCTGAGAAGCAGCAGGGGCACATCAGTCCCTCCCCTGCCCCCACACCTGTCCGAAGAGTGAGTAGTGTGTCCTGTGGGAGCCCAGCTTGCCTGTGTGACAGGTCCCAGGGGGTCACCCCCGGTTCACGGCCCAGTGAGAGGGACTGCAAGCTCAATCTTGTGAATGTCAAAATACGTACAGGCTTTGGTTCCGTGTAGATTACAGTGGGTCAGGGCCTGTTCCACAGGAGGGGTTGGCTCTCTTACGAGACTGGTTTTGCCAGCCTGGATGTTCACATGTAAGGAGTGGCTTTAGCCGAGTCATTCTGGTGAAAATGAGATGTGGGCAGGCCCTGTCACCCCTCACTTCACACCTGAGCTTTGGGTTTTTCTGTGCCCTTCTCTTGTCCTAATATAGATACATTGGGGTGGTGGTAAGGAGTCACCAGTGTCAGTGAAGTGACAGCAAGAATAAAATGGGGCATTCTGTGGAGACAGCTTTAGGCAGCTTAGCTAGCCATCTGAGAAACCTCAATTGCAAGTCAGGCCTGGTAGTTCATACCTATGATCCTGTGTAGAAGGCTGAGGCAGGAGGATCATGACTCCAGCCCAGACCAGGAAATTCAGTGAGACCCTGATTCAAAATTTAAAGAGCACTCAAGATGTAGCTCAGTGGTAGCATTTGCTTAACATGCCTGAGACCCTGAGTTGAATCCCCAGTACTACAAAAAGCAAAACAAAACGCCTGTGATCCCAGCACTCTGGGAGGCTGAGGCAAGAAAAACAAGTTTGGGCCCAACCTGGCCAAGTTAGTGACTTAGTAAGACCCAGTCTCAAAAATAAAATGGGCTGGGGATGTAGCTCAGCATGAAAGCCCTAGGTTCAATCCATAGTGCTGCAAAAAAGAAGTATTTCTGTCACATTTTCTTACCCAAAGTACTTAGGATCACAACCAGTTTATTTTGGGTTTTAGAAATAGTTGCTATACATGATGAGATACCTTGGGAGTTATTAAGTACAAAATTCACTATGCTTCTGTGTACTTTTTTTTTTCTGGGTCTTGCATATAACAGGCAAATGCCCTGACACTGCCGCGCCCCAGCCCTGCCTGTACACCTTGCCTACCTAGCCTGAAGGTGATGTTATTCTTCTGTGGCCTTAGTGCCTGCATCTGTGTTGGCTGAGGGCTGCCTCCTGAGAACAGGTGTGGAATCCTCCACTTGTGGTATCATGTTGTACGCATGACTTCAACTTTTTGGGGATTTGGGGCTTTGAGTTTTTTAATTAGGCGCTTAGCCTTTTGGGGTTCTTGATCAGCATAGTGGTAACTGTCGGTTCTCACCTGTGCTTAGGGGCTCCTGGGTAAAATGATGAAAATGAGTCATTAGACATGTTGCCACACTCCTATAGTGCTAGCCACTCAGGAGGCTGAGACAGGAGGATCGCCATAAGTTAAGGCCACCCTGAAGTGCAAAGCAAGAGCCTGCCTCAAAAAACCTAAATGAGGCCTGACATCGTGGCACACACCTGTAATCCCAGCACTTGGGAGGATGAGAAAGGAGGATTGCTGTGAGTTTCAGGCCAGCCTGGGCTACCACATGAGTTCAAGGCCAACCTGAACTGCACAGCAAAACCTTGTTCCAAAAAGACCCAATAATAAACAAACAAATAAACCTGAATAAATAAGCCCAGACTCCCCAGATAGTTCAATCTTTTTTTTTTGGTCTTTTTGAGACAAGGTCTTGCTATGCAGTTCAGGCTGGCCTTGAGCTCACTTTGTAGCCCAGGCTGGTTTCGAACTTGAAACGATCCTCCTGCCTCAACCTCCATCCCCCCCTGGGATTACAGGTGTGGGCCACCATGCCTGGCTTTAATTGTATTTTTGAGACATGGTCTTGCTGTGTAGTTCAGGCCAGCCTTGAGCTCACTTTGTAACCCACGCTGGTCTAGAACTCAAGTATCCTCCTCTGGCAGCCCCCCGAGTGCTGGGATTACAGGTGTGTACCACCATGCCCAGCCTTGACTGCTTAATTTAGCCATAAATTACTAGCCTTGATCATTCTTTCAATTTTGATATCTAAGTGACTATTTCGTTGTGTTTTATTTTTGTAGTACTGCTGGGGTTGGAATCCGGGGCCTGGAGCATGCTGGGCAAGTGCTCTACCACCGAGCAGGCCCTTAGCCCTTCTTTTTTTTTTTTAACATTTCTGAATGACTTTTTGGGTTTTTTTACTTTTAAAGATAAAAGAATATAAACGAATAATAAAAACAATAAGGAAATACACAAATTATGAGGAGGTTAGTAGGAGATTGACAGTGAATACTGTTTTACATAGTATCTTCATATTTGTTACTCAGTGAATGACTCTTTCCTGGTTATAGAGGTGAGTGGTTTTCATCCTGGCAGACTTACACATGCATATAACTGACTTCGATCATTCTCCCCTGTCACCTTTTACTCTCCTCTTAGTTGAACTGTTTTGGGGGATCAGTGTATAACCTACATTTTGGCCTTATCCAGCCCCCCCATTACCCTTACAACTTCTAATTCTCTTCCTCTGTCTCCTGCTTTTGTTTTTTTTAATGGTACCAGGAATTAAACTCAGTACCTCACACTTGCCAGGCAGGTGCTGAGCTACTGAGCCACGTCCTGGCCCGCTGTCTCCCTCTTGTCTAGTGATGGCCTCCCTCCTACCTTCCTGCCACTTTTTTGGATTCCACCTGTTAGGGAAAACGTGTAATACTTAACTTTCTGCCTTTAGTTCATTTCCCTTAATATGATAGTCTGTCTCCTAGTCCATCCATTTTCCAGCAAATGACTAAATTTTGTTCATCGTGGCTGAGTAACACTCCATTGTGCAGTGTGTTCCACATTGTTCTTTATCCACCCGTTAGTGGGCGCCCAGGCTGGTTACGCATCTCGGCTATTGTGAATTGTGCCGTGGTAAGCGTGGCTGTGCAGGGTCCCTGTGGTTTCTTGACTTTGATTCCTTCAGGTATATACCAAGGAGTAGCATAGTGTGGCCGTATGGTAGTTGTATCTGTAGTTCATTGAGGAACCTCCACACTGGTTTCCATAGCAGCTGTACTGATTTATAATTTATATTCCCACCAGCAGTATAGAAGGGTTCATTACCCCAACACATACCTTTGCTAGCGTTTATTCTTGTTTTCTGTGTTTTTTTGTTTTTTGAAACGGGGCCTTGTTATATAGTGCAGGCTGTCCTTGTCTTTTTGAGACAAGGTCTTGCTATGCAGTTCAGGCTGGCCTTGAGCTCACTTTGTAGCCCAGGCTGGCTTCAAACTTGCAGCGATCCTCCTGCCTCAGCCTCCGAGTGCTAGGATTGCAGGCATGTACCACCATGCCTGGCCTGGTTGTTTTTTGTTTTTTTTGTATGAGGATGGGCTGTGTTGCTAAGCTATATCCCCAACCCGTGTGGGTTTGTTTCTTTTTTTTTTTTTTTTTTTTTTTTTTTTTGGGTATTTTGAGACAGGATCTCACTATGCAATTTAGACAGGCCTTGAGCTCACTTTGTAGCCCAGGCTGGTCTCGAGCTCACAAGGATGCTCCTGCCTCAGCTCCCGAGTGCTGGGATTACAGGTGTGTGCCACCACACCTGGCTGACCCATGGGTTTCTTGACAGGGTCTCGCTATGTAGTCTGGGCTGGTCTTGAACTCACTATGGAGCCAGGCTGGCCTCAAATTCATGGCAGTCCTCCTGCCACAGGCTCCTCAGTGTTGGGATTACAGGTGTGCAGCAACATGCCATCTTGTTTTCTGTGTTCTTGGTAACAGCTGGTCCGCCTGGGTGAGATGGGAGTCTCAGTGTAGTTTTGATTTACATTTCCCTAATAACTAAAGGTGTTTGAATACTTTTTTCATATACTCTAGAAATTTATACTATTTCTTTTAGAAATTTGCTCATTTATGAATTGAGCTATTTGATTTTTTTGGTGTTTTGAGTTCTTTATATATTCTAGATTTTAATCCTCTGTCAGAAGAGTAATAGATAGTAGTGATTTTCTACCATTCTGCAGACTGTCTCTTCACTTGGTTGGTTGTTCTTGCTGTGCAGAAACTTTAATTTGATGCAGTCCTGCTGATTCTTGTTATTTGCCATTTCCTGTGCCTTCAGAGCCCTATTCAGGAAGTCTGCCTGTGCCTATGACTTTTCAAGTATTTCCTTTATGTTTTCTTCTAGCAATTACATAGTTTTAGGACTTATACCTCGGTCTTTAACCCTTTTTTCTTACAGGGTGAGAGATAGGGCTCTAGTTTTGGTCTTCCACAAGTGAATATCCAGTTTGCCTGGTACCACTGGTTAAGGAGGCCGTGTTTCCTCCGATGTATATTTTTGGTTTCTCTCTCCAGAGCCAGGTGGCCGTATTTGAACGGGTTTGTTTCTGTACCCTCTGTCCCATTGTTCTACGTGACTGTTTTTATGCCAGTTACTAGGGTCTTGTAGTGTATTTTTTACCCCCTTCGGCAGCATAAATTTGAAATTGGGTGGGTGTTTTGATGCCTCCGGCCTTGCTCCTCTGAGTATGTGTGTGTGTGTTACTGGGGTTTGAACCCAGGGTCTCTGCACTGAGTTATATCTCAAGCCATTCATTCATTTATTTGGTTGGTTTTTTGTTTTGTTGTTTCTTGGGTACCTTTTTTTAAAATTAATTATTATTATTGGTTTTTTTTTTTATGTATGTATGTGGTGCTGGGGATCGAACTCAGGGCCTCATGCATGCAAGGCAAGAGCTCTACCACCGAGCCACATCCCCAGCCCCTTTTGTTTTTGTACAGGGAATCAGACACCACTCTCTCTTTTTTTTTTTTTTTTTTTTGGCGGTACTGGGGATCGAACTCAGGACCCTGCGCTTGCTAGGCAGGCATTTATTCCACTGAGCTATATCCCCAGCACTGTACAGGGAATCAAACTCAGGATCTTACACTTGCAGGCAGGCACTGTGCTGCTGAGCTGTATCCCCCACCCCAGTTGGTTGTGTTTTTGAGACAGTGCCTCGCTATGTATTCCAGGTTGGCCTTTAATTTGCAGTGATTCTCATGCCTCAGCCTCCCAAATGGGATTTCAGGCGGGCACCTTCAGGCTGGGCTTCAGCCTCGCTCTTTTTGCGTGGGATTGGTTTGGCCGTTCAGGGCCTGCTGTGTTTCTGCATTTTTGGGTTGTCTTTTTCTAGTACTGTGAAGAACATCATTGGTATTTTGATGGGGATTCAATCTGTAGATTGTTTTCAACAATATTCCGCCAATCTATAAACACAGGAGGTTTTCCATACTCCAGTGTCCTTAGTTTCTTTCTTCGGTGTTGTGAAATTTTCACTGTAGACTTCTATCACCTCTTTGGGTAGATTAGATAGTTAGATATTTTGCTTTCTTGTATTGTGGACGGAGTTTTTTCCTGACACCTTTCTCAACTAGCCCAGTATCGATGTAAAGCTTTGATTTTATAACGGTGATTTCTTTAATATCCTGTAATGGCTCCATTTCTTGTCCTGGCTCTCCCCTTCTGAGGACTGTAGGGCGGGAAAAATTGGCTTCCACTTCAGGTTCATAAACTAAGTCAAGAATAGAACTCAGTTGAGGGCAGTGGCACAGGCCTGTCAACTTAGCTCCTTGGAAAGCAGAGGCAGGAGGATTGTAAGTGCGAGGCCAGCCTGGAAAACTGAATGAGACCAAGTAAGATGAGGGCTGGTGAGGTAGCTCAGGGGCAGAGTGCTCGACTGGTGTCTCGGTCACTTTCCTCTCGTTGCTGGGACAAAATACCCAACACTCAGATTAAGGAGCAAAGGTTTATTTATTTAGCTCACGGTCTGTGGAGGTTTCAGTCCGCCGCACGAAGCGGCACAGCAAAGGCAAGAGCGGAAAGGGAGCAGCGAACCTTTTTCCTCCCTGTAGTGTGAGCAGACCGCGCCCCCTCCAGGTGGGAGTAGCTCCCGCAGTACCTCTTGCGCAGGAGCAGGGTGTTTACAAGGTGAGGGCCCCGCCCCTGCTGGGCCCTTGCCGAGCCACTTCGGGAAACTAACCCTCTCAAATTAGCACAGCCTATCTCGTTATGTCCACCGCGCTTGAGGTCCTGGGTTCAGTCCCCAGTAGTGCTGAAAAAGAGGCCAAGCCCAGCATCGCGGCACAGGCCTCGAATTCCAGCGTTCTGGGAGTCGGAGGGAGGAGATTTGCAATTTCTAGCCCAGACCAAGCAATTCAGACCATGTCACAAAAATAAAAAACGGATGGTCATGGTTGCACACACCTATAATCCTAGCACTCTGGGAATCTCCAGTTTAAGCCCAACCTGGACAAGTCAGTCAGAACCTGTTTCAAAAAATAAAAAGGTCAAAAAATAAAAAAAAGGTCTGGGGATGTACTTCAGTGAGAGGCCCAGGGTTATGCTGTACTACAATAAGTAAACTGAGGCAGCGTCTGAAGGGCTGGGACGTAGCTGGCTGGGGAGGCCCTGGATCTAATCCTCAGGGCTCACCCCTCAGCACGCGCATGAGGAAGGAAACCCTCTTGTGTATTTAAGGGAAGCTGACGGAAATGTCCCTGTAGGGGAGGAAAGCCAGGGTGTCAGCCTGTCCTGCTGTCAGCCTTGTTCCGAACATGCGACTGCTTGAGGCTTAACTGGGCTTTTGCAGCAGTTTGCAGAAGAGCATACTCGTGACGAATGGCATGGACGGACACTGGGACACGGGACGTGTCTCTAATCAGTTTGTTACATCTGAAGCTAAATTACATAGTTGAGGTTTGTCATGAAGCAGTTTTACTTTTGTCCAGAACCTTCATTTTTTTAGCATAACAAGTGTACAAAATTAAGGAAATGTGAACCTAAGAATCAGACCTGGGGATTGAACCCAGGTCATCTCACGTGCTAGGCACATCCTCTACCGCTGAGCTGCTCTCCTGCACAGATGTGTGCGTGGAAGGTGCCGGGTCTCACGCTGAACCTTTGGCCCGGGTTTCGGGATACCCTAAAAGGCAGTGTTGGGCTTGAGACTTTTAAAGTAATTTACACTGTAAGTGGTGAAGACTTCAACTGCCAGAGACTATGGCCACAGCCGCCCATCTGGGCCTGGGTCTGGCTCTTGGGTGGAGGTGTTAGGGGGCACCAGAGGCCTGAGAGGGGTGCGGAGTGATTATCAGGAGACCTCCGGGGGTTGCAATGCCCGAGAGCCCAACTAGGAGATGCAGGCCATTTCACCTGGTGCCAAAGGCTAGCGTCATCCTTCAGCATCCTCTGCGAGCTGTTCCAGGATGCCCTATGGTACCCACACCAGTGACCCCATAGCAGCCGCTTCCTGCCCTTTCAGAAAATCAGAAGCACCCAGCCCAGAGAGGATCCCCGCAGACCGAGTGCAGCGATTTGGATGCGTGGACAGAGGGAGGCCCAGCCTGCCCACTGCAAGAGGCTGAGTCTGTACAGCGCTTCTTCCCGGGAGCCCGGGAGCCCGGGAGCCCCGGTCCGGCTGAGGCCAGATGGTCATACTCTGGCCAAGCTCCAGGTGGCCATTGTGCCAGGATTACATGCCATTGGAGAGCGAGCTCTATAAACTCTTTATCAGACCATGAAGGGCCCTGTGTGTGTGAGAGTGTGTGTGAGAAAGAGAGTGTGTATGTTAGTGTTAGAGAAGCTTTGGTGACACTGGTCTGAAAGTAAGTGGCAGTTGCCCAGGTCACCAGTTCTTGTTAACCCTAAGCTTGGCGGGAATGACAGACAGGCAGTCATTCCACACTCTCGTCTTACAAAGTCTGCAGTATGGGGTGAGTTCCACAGGCGTGGCATAGGAAATACATTCTGAGAGACAGAGGCCTCTTCCTTACCTTGGCCAGGCTGCCTCAGGCTGGGGTACTGTCATCACTTGCCCAGCCCAGGCTTCGACCTCTGCCCCAGCCCCCTGGGCGAGAGGGCGCCTGTCAGCAGTCAGTGGCACGGCCTTCTCAGGCCTATGCTTGCCCTTAAAGCAAAGGTTGAGTCCATGAGGAGGTCCTCAGGGTTTGACTTTCCAGCATAAAGAAGTCACTGGACACAGTTTTGTTGACCTGGGGCCCTTTCAAGGGATATTAATGTCTTTGGTTTTGCAAGTCAGCTTTTTTTCTTTCTCCTCTTGGTAATGGAACTCACAACCTCATGTTTGCCAGGCAGCAGGCACTGTGCCACTAAGCTGTATCCCTGGCCTGCAGCTCAACTTTGACATCCATTTGTGGCTGCCTCTGCCAGTCTAACAGGACCCATGCAGTTCTTTCTTCCCACCTTCAGCCTCTCCCCCTGTTCTTCCTGCCCCTTTGACCTGGCTGGTGCCTGGGCCCATGAACTCCTTGCCATATCCCTATCTGATCTGAGTGGTGTAGGCCTGTTATCCTGGCCTTTTTTTGTGTGGTACTGAGCTATCTCTTCACTGCCCCCCATTTTTTTTTACCAGGGATCAAACACAACTTTGAGCTTGCCAGACAGGCACCGTGCCACTGAGCTATATCCCTGATCCAATCCCAGCACTCTGAAGCTTAGGAGAAAAGATCACAAGTTCAAGTCCAGTCTGGGCATTTTTTTTTTCCT
This sequence comes from Dinomys branickii, assembly GCA_004027595.1. Classification (NCBI taxonomy): domain Eukaryota; kingdom Metazoa; phylum Chordata; class Mammalia; order Rodentia; family Dinomyidae; genus Dinomys; species Dinomys branickii. The sequence continues at coordinate 211,345 of PVLD010000799.1, forward strand.
TTTCTTTTTGAGACAGGGTCTCGATATGCAGTTCAGGCTGGCCTTAAGCTCAGTAGCTGAGGTTGGTCTTGAACTCGTAATGATCCTCCTGCCTCAGCCTCCCAAGTGCTGGGTTAATGTGGGCAATTTTTTTTTTTTTTTTGGCGGTACTGGGGATCGAACTCAGGACCCTGAGCCTGCTAGGCAGGCGCTTATTCCACTGAGCTATATCCCCAGCCCCTATGTGGGCAATTTTGAAACCCTGTGTCAAAGTAAAAAATAAAAGGGCTCAGTACAAAAGCCCTGGGTTCCATCCCCAGTACCACCAACAATACAAAACAAAACCATATTCCTATCTGGAGTGCTTTAGTCAGAAACCAAGCACATGTCTTAATGGTCCTGGTACCCTGTGCTCAGTTTGAAGCTAGGTGGTAGAGGCTGCTGTGCCCCAGAACATAGGGATTCTAGACCGGATCTCCAGCCCTGCCAAATGACTTTGCCCTAAGCTTTGTGTGTGTTGGGGGGTAGTTGTTTCTTGTTTGTTTGTTTGTTTTTGGTAGTGGGAATTGAACTCAGGACATAGTGCTTGCTAGGCAGGAGCTTGTGCGACTGAACTACATTCCTAGCCCTGTTGTTTCTTTTTGAGACAGTTTTGCTGTGTAGTTCAGGTTTACCTTAAACTCGCTGTGTATCCTAGGCTGGCCTTGATCTTGAAGTGGTCTTCCTGCTTCAGCCTCACAATGCTGGGATTACAGGCGTGCACCCCTACACCAGCCTGCCCCTAAGCTTTTACTCTACGTCCTAAAAAGCAGAGTTGGGTTGGGGTGCAGCTCAGTGGTGAGTGCCTAACTAGCTGTACAAGACCCTGGATTTCATCCCCAGTACCGCAAAAAGGTAAAAAGCATGGTTGCAATAGGGAGAGAGTAGCAGGCAGAAGCCCCCCGACATAAAGCCCATACACATGCTGATGTATGCAGTGTGAAATTGTAGACATTACCTATAAAGCGAAAGTTACCAGTGTTAGCCCCTCCTAGAAATAGGACCCTCGCTCCTACTGGAACCCTGTCCCTTTCAGATAAGCAGGGCCCGCCTCGTCTGGCACATAGCCCACTGCATCCTGTTGCCTGTGGCTCTGCTTTCTGAGTTGCCTGATTTCCCAGCAGCCCTTTACCTGCTACCCAGCTCCCCCCTTACCTACTTCTGATACTTGAGTGTGTGCGCTCATTGCCCAGTGCGGTCCCATTGTGAGGATCTGCTACTCTGGCTTGAAAAAGAGGTCACCGGGAAAGGCTTGTCGTGATTCTTGTTCTTGCAAAGACATCCTTAGCTGGATTTGGTGGTGCGTGTCTAATCCCAGTACCGAGAGGCTGAGGCAGAAAAACAAAAGTTGGAGCCAAGCCTCAGCAGTTTATTGAGACCTTGTCTTAGAATAAAAGAATAAAAGGGGCAGGGAATGCAGCTCAGTGCAAAGTTCCTAGGTTCAGTCCCCAGTACTGCCCTCTAGGACATTAATAGTGGTGGCCTCTTAATCTTTCCTTCTGGGAATTCCATTGTGATATTCCCAGGGGCAAAGTGATTGAAACAGTCCCTTCTTAAAAGTAAATATCTTTCATTTCAGATCACCAAGAAGTGTGTCAAAGGTTCTACAGAGAAGAGCAAGCTGAAACTGCAAAGAGTAAGACGTTTTCCCTAAAATAGAACGGGGGCCGGGGATACAGCTCAGCGGCACAGCACCTGTCTGGCAGACACAAGGTCCTGAGTTCAATTCCCAGTACAAAAAAAAAGTAAAAACAGAGCGGGTGTCTGCTGGGACCTTGGGCTTCGAGGAGTGGGGAGAGTCAGTCCCACTTCCCCTGTACCTTCTGTCTCAGCCACCAGTTTGCATTTTGCTTCAATTATGGAAATAGGCTCTGTAACTTGTAGATTTCATCAATTTAGCTTTGTGAAATGAGGTTTTAAGATTTCAGTGTCCAGTTCTCAGCCATTTTTCTGTCTTTTTTGGGGGGTAGGGAATTGAACTCAGGACCTTGTGCTTGCCAGGCAGGCCCGGTGCCACTGAGCTACATCTCCTCCCCTCCCCTCCACTCCCCTCTCCTCTCTTTTCTTTTTTGTTTTCTGAGACAGATCTTGCTATGCTATTCAGGCTGGCCTTGAACTCACTTTGTAGCCCAGGCTGGCCTCAAACTCAGCGATCCTCCTGCCTCAGCCTCCTGAGTACTGGGATTACAAGCATGCACCATCAGGCCTGGCTTCTCAACCCTTCTAAACCTTGTTTTTCCTTTGTACTAGGTATTGAACCCAAGGCCTTGAAATAGCTCTATCCCTGGCCCCTTTTTTTTTGCTTTGAGATAGGGTTTCACTAAGTTGCCCAGGCTGGCGATGAATTTGGGAACCTTCTGCCTCAGTCTCCCAAATAGCTAGGATGGCAAACATGTGCCACCACACCCAGCTACTTTTTAGTTTTTAGTAGCAGTAGCAGTAGTATTGGTACACTCCTGTAATTCCAGCACTCTGGAGACTGAAGCAGAAGGATCACCAAAAGTTCAAGGCTAGCATAAACTACATAGCAATACCCTGTCTCCAAAAAAAAAAAGTATTGCAACTAGCTTTATGGTTGAGTGTCCTGTAGCTTACAGTTGCCTTTGAAAGTTCTGGGGTGGGGCTCAGTGGTGAGTGCTTGTCTAGCATGTGTAAGACCCTAGGGGTTTTTTTGTTGTTGTTTTTTTGTCTTTTTGAGACAGGGTCTTGCTATGCAGTTCAGGCTGGCCTTGAACTCACTTTATAGCCCAGGCTGGTCTTGAACTCGCAACGATCCTCCTGCCTCAGCCTCCTGCCTCAGCCTCCCAAGTGCTGGGGTTACAGGCTTGTGCCACCATACCAGGCTAGGCCCTAGGTTTTATTCCCATGCCTTTTTTGAGTACTATGTAAGGGCTTGTTAAGTTGTGTAGCCTGGGCTTGAACTTGCAGTCTTTCTGCCTTAGCTCCCAAGAGTGCTCAGACGCAGGAATGTGCCCATGCCCAGCACATTCTTAGTGTGGCAAAGCCCAGAGAAGGTCACGGGCGTCCCCTGCTCCTGCCGTGCCAGGAGAGGCACCCACCACAGATGGCTGTTTCCCTAGTGTTTCCTGAGCCTCCTCAGACTCACACTCAGATTTTGAGGGTCGGGTTCTGAGTGGTTTCTTGTGTTGTTGTGTTTCTGTGTGCGTGTCATGGAGCTGGAAGCCAGAGCTTGTTGCTGATGGCTGAGTGTAGCTCAGATCCTCCTGCCCCTTTATTAGGACTCTTGGGGCTGATGCCCTGGAAAGAGCGCTCCGTGTGGCTGCTTTACCTGTGACTTCTTGGGCCTCAGTTCCTTCCCTAGCACTGGGAACTTTTTTTTTTTTTGGATTCTGGGACTCAAACCTTACATTTGCTAGGCAGGCACTGTGCAGCTGAGCTATCTCTCTGGCCAGGGAACAGCTCTTCCTATTGGCAGTTATGCAGTGGTCTTGTCGCACCTGTCCTGTCCATCACCTTTGGGGCTCCTCTGTCCACAGTAATACACAGGATTCCTGGCAAGAAGCTCTCAGTCTCTCAGCATGGCCCAGTGGCTTTGTTCGACTGATCCGAGCTGCTTCAGGCAAATGGAGAATTTGGTTTTGTTTGTTTGTGTTAGTGGTCCCCGTGGTTGAGCCCAGGGCCTTTGCCCTGAGCCCTGTCCCCAGCCTTGTTTATTTTTATTTTGACCCCTTTCCCTCCCATCTCTTGGTCCCCTTCCTATTTACAGAAGATTCTGCAAGAGAGCATGAACCCCGAGGTTTCTCCTGCACTGGGATCTCTGCTCATCCCCTTTCAGCTAAAGGCTGTGTGTGGCACTGGGGAGTCACGCAGGGTGCATTGTCTCAGCTGTCCCATCTCCTAGGATAAAGAGCAGCTGCGGGAAGAGAAGGAGAAGCTCAAGGAGGAGGCCCGGCGCGCCAGGGAGGAGGCACGGAAGAGGAAGGAGGAGGAGAAGGAGCTGAAGGAGAAGGAGAGGCGCGAGAAGCGGGAGAAGGACGAGAAGGAGAAGGCAGAGAAGCAGCGGCTCAAGGAGGAGCGGCGCAAGGAGAGGCAGGAGGCCCTGGAGTGAGTGTCTGGGCTCAGGGCGCCTGACCCCGGCCTCAGCCTCCTTCCCTCGGTCCGTGCTACCCACCCAGGGGGCAGAACAACAGTTCCCTGCTTGCTGGTTCTCGTGTTTCTCGCCAAGGATAGCGGAGACCCCAGGGGGAGGAGCAGGACCCCAGGCTTGCGCTCTGGGGCTGAGTCTGTCTGTCTGGGTCCCTGCTTCTCACTCTTTCCCTTCTACTTTCTTGTTTGCGCCTCTGCTGATCACTGGCTGGCTGAGATTCATTTTTCAGGTTTCAGAATTTTATACTGAAGGCTTATTCCATTTTGTTCGTTGGTACTGGGTATTGAGCCCAGGGCCTTTGCATAGAGCTACATCTCCAGTCCTTTTATTGTTTATTTTGAGACAGGGCCTTGCTCACTAAGTTGCCCATGCTGGGCTTGGACTCATGATCCTCCTGCTCAGCTTTCCAGAGTGCTGGAATGACAGGCAAGCAGCACTACCACACCTAAGTGTATTGAGTATTTTTCATTTTTCTATGTGAATATCTGTGTCACAGCCTTATAATTTATAACCATTGCCTGCAGAATAAACTACTGGCCGGGCATGGTGGCACATACCTGGAATCCTAGCACTCGGGAGGCTGAGGCAGGAGGATTGTTGCAAGTTTGAGACCAGCCTGGGCTACCAAGCGAGCTCAAGGCCAGCCTGAACTGCAGAGTGAGACCATCTCAAAAAGACACTAAGGAAACAAGTAAACAAACAATTGGACACTTTTTTTTTAAATTTTATTTTAAAGACAAAAGAAAAAAGAATGGAGACATATGAACCAGAAAAGCCATAAACAATACAGAAAATACAAAGTTATACAGAATATAGTAGGGAATTAGCACTGGATGTTGTATTACATAGTTATCTTCACATTAGTTAACACAAAAACATTAAAGGAAATTCCAAATTATAGAGAAGATAGTAGGGAATTTGCACTGGATGCTGTATAATATAAAGTTATCTTCACTTCTGTTAATACAAAAACGATTGAGGAAATACAGAATTACAGAGAACATAGAAGGGAATTAGCTCTGGATGCTGTCCTACATAATGTTACCTTCATCTTTGTTACTCAGTTACACAGATGATGGCCCATTTGATCATTCAATTTTTCTCCTCCCTCATCTCCATTGCCCTACCACTTAGTCATCTTCCCTGTGATAATAACTGTACTCCTGGGTTTATCTATATCCTTGGACTCTCGCCTTGGGAAGAGATATAGCTGCCTCAGACTATACTATAACATACATGGGTGTATACAAACTGCCATGGTTGGAGATGGGAAAGCACATATGCTCACAGCGGACCGCCCGGCTCCACCCTGTCGTCATGCTATGGGTGGGGGCGGGTCCAGTCCATGAGGTGCCCTGAGCGGGGCCCTCAGCGGAGCAGCCACCGGGCCCACTGCGGAGCAGCAGCGGAGCAGCCATGGGGCCCACAGCGGGGCAGCTGTGGGGTCCACTGCAGCGCAGTCGCGGAACAACTGGACACTCAACAGCTGAGTGCTCCCGGCACTGCTGCGACCCACGGTGGAGGTTAACTCACCCATGATTTGCTGTTTTGCAGAGCTAAACTGGAGGAGAAAAGGAAAAAGGAGGAGGAGAAACGGTTACGGGAAGAAGAAAAGGTAGCGTGCGCTCTCTGCCCTGCTCCCCACCTTGCCGGGAAGCCCTGGTGGGAGATGGCATCTTCGCCCGCGTCGCTGTCCTGTGTTCTGCCTTGGGGGTCCGTGGGGACTGTGAGCTGTTAACGCATCTCAGTCCTGCTCTGTCACACATGTGCTTGCTCCATGCCTTGGTGCCTCTACCCTCTGGCCTCTGAGTGTGGGTTGCTGGGCGGAGAGCTGAAGTCTGAAGGGCGCCTTGGTGGGGAAGTTCTTAGGCACCTCTGGAGGCCTCAGCGCATGTCTCCCCCGCTTCACTCTCTCCTCTCCCTGCAGCGCATTAAGGCAGAGAAGGCCGAGATCACCAGGTTCTTCCAGAAACCAAAGACCCCACAGGCCCCCAAGGTGAGCAACACCTTCCTTTCCCTCTCCTCACTTAGGCTCTGAGGCTTTTTTGTCTTTAAGAACCTGAGGGTATCTTCTGACCAGCTGCCCTCCCTTTCATTGTGACGGCTTCCGGAAACTCTGGGCACTTTTATTTCTGGGAAAGTCTGGAGGTTTTATAATCTGGTCACTTGCTTTGTCCCAAAAGGCATGTATGATAACAGTGCCAGGTTTTCAAAGGTTGCTCAATCAACAGCTTTGCTATGGGTGTTAGAAAGTAGCCCAGCCACATGTGGTGGCACATGCTTGTCATCTTTCCACTCTGGGAGGCTGAGGCAGGAGGATTGCAAGTTGAAGTCCAGCCTGGGTGACTTAGCAAGACCCTGTTTCAAAGTGAAAATTTAAAAGAAGGTCTGGGGGTAGAGCTCAGTGTGCAACCCTAATAAGGCGGACACACAGACACACACACACATACACACACACACACACACACACACCTTAGTCCTCACCTGGGAAGTGGATGTTCACCATGCCCAGGCTTAGCTGCAACACAGTGGCACACAGTGTTGCTTTCCTGGGCTGTGCACATGGAGATTCTGCCCATGGAGATTCTGCCCCCATTCTGTCTCCAGAGGCTCCGCCCTTCTGTGTGCAGGGACCACTGGGTCCGTCCCTATGCACGGACCACCTGACAGGCCAGCGTGTCCCTCAAATGAAGCTCAGCTGGTGCTGAGGATGTATCAGGGAGGAAAAGCCAAACAAAGAACGGGAGGGCTTCTCACTGCTTCGCTTCCCTACATGTCCTGTTCTTGTCATGGTGCGTAGAGATCGCTGCAGTCGGGCTTTGTTTGGTTTTTGGTGTAGCTGTTGTTATCTTTATTGTGGTGGTTCTGGGCATCGAACCCAAGGCCTTTCTTCTCACCTGTGTCCCCAGCACTGTGTCTCTAAGTCCGTACTTTTCACAGGCGTGCGCCTCTGTGCCCGCCCTCCGGCCTCAGCCCCTCCGTAGCAGGGTCACAGGCGTGCACCTCTGTGCCCGCCCTCCGGCCTCAGCCCCTCCGTAGCAGAGTCACGGCCTCCGTGCCCGCCCTCCGGCTTCAGCCCCTCCGTAGCAGGGTCACGGGTGTGCACCTCCGTGCCCGCCCTCCGGCCTCAACCCCTCGGTAGCAGGGTCACGGGTGTGCACCTCCGTGCCCGCCCTCCGGCCTCAGCCCCTCCGTAGCAGGGTCACGGCCTCCGTGCCAGCGATGCTTGTTTCAGCATTATCACTCTTGTTCTTTTAAGCTGCCTTTTGGCTGTAAAGCCTGACATTCTGTGCTTGTGAATGCATTCTCCTACTGTATTTTCTGATCCTTATTTTTAACCCAGTGGTATTATTTTTGTTTGTTTTGTTTTTGCTGGTGTTGGGTGGGGGGACCCAGGACCTTGTGCATGCTGGGCAAGTGGCCTCCACTGTACTACATCCCATCCTGTTTTTGTTTGTTTAACCTCAGTCTTTACTTTTTACATCCGGGTCCTTAGCTTAGCTGGAACGCCTGGTGTTCACATGGCCTTCCTGTTTCTTCCACGCAACAGCAAAGGTTCCCATCCCTCTTCTGTGAGGACCTCTGCCCACACTCCGCCTTAGCTGCTTGTGGGAATCACTGGGGAGCTTTCCGAAGTCCTGGAGCCTGGCTGGGTTTGCTGTGGGCACCAGGGTTTGATGGGGTAAACTTTTTGTTTTTGCTTTTGTTTTTGTCTTTTTGAGACAGGGTCTTGCTATGCTGCTCAGGCTGGCCCAGGCTGGTCTCGAACTTGCAATGATCCTCCTGCCTCAGCCTCCTCAGTGCTAGGAATACAGGTGTGCACCACCATGCCCAGCTGCTGTGGGGTGTTTTGGTTTTTGTTTTGGGATGGTGTTGGCACAGGGTCTCGCTATGTAGTTCAGGCTGACTTGGAACTCAACTGTGTAGCGCAGGCTGCCCTTGAACTCTCGGGGCCCTTTGTCTTGGCCTCCTGCGTTCAGGGATGATACCTGTGCGCCACTGTGCCCGGCCGGCACTGGGGTTTAACACTGCCCATGAGCTCTGTGTTGTGCCACTGTGGAGAGCTGCTAGTGCTGGTACTTTCCTCCTGAGGTCAAAGCGGGTCTCCTGTGCAAGCCTCGTAGATGGCCCTCCTCTTCCCCCTCCCACTGCTGTCCTGCCATCGTCCGAGTCCACAGGCACTGGCATGAAGGGAAGCAGGGAGAAGGGATTGGGTTTCTCAGAACTGATGATGCATCGAGGCTGAGAAAGGTACTGTGGAGTTTCAGGATCCTGCCAGGTCGCATGTTGAAAATCTGCCTATGTCGTAAACCTCATGTATTTTCATGTTATAGCTCCTGGGATGCTGGTCACTGCCCTTGGTCTGTTTCCTCCCTGGGGCAGGAGCTGCTGTGTGGGCTGGGCTGAGGGTTGTAGCACATCCACCTCTGTGTCTTGTGTGTTGTCACCCGTCTGTCTTTTTTTCTCTCCACGTATCCATACAGGTTTATTGAGGGATAATTTGCTTTCTATAAAATTCACCCTTTCCAGGACTTGCCATGGTTTTGACAGATGTTAGCAGGCCACATAATCAAGATCTGGAAGCTTCTGTCCGCCCAAAAAACTCCCACACAGCCCACGCACCCGTTGCCCCTGTAGTTAGTTGTGCCTTTCAAGAATCAGGTGTAGACAGACATGTGCCAAATCTGGCTTCTGAGAGCTCTTTTGACCTGGTCATCTAAGCCCTCACACTCGCCTATGAAAGTTCCCTGCATGTCCTGTCCACCAGAACAGGGGGTCTCATTTCCTGCCCCATGTCTCACGGGGCCTCTGTTTCAGACCCTTGCCGGTTCCTGTGGGAAGTTTGCCCCCTTCGAGATTAAAGAGCACATGGTCTTGGCCCCTCGGTGTCGGGCCGCCCTGGACCAGGACCTCTGTGACCAATTAGATCAGCTCCTCCAGCAGCAGAGTGGAGACTTCTCCTTCCTGAAGGACCTCAAAGGCCGCCAGCCGCTCAGGTCTGGGCCCACTGAGACCTGCAGCCGGGACAGAGACACTGTTAACAGGTTAGGTCGGAATCACACTCAGCCTGAGGGACTGGGGCAGAGTAACAGGGCTGGACTCTTACTGCTGGCTGGCGGCACTTGTTTCCTCATTTCCTCCTGGGCCTCAGGCCTTCTGTCCTGTCCAGTGTGAGCCCCCAAGTCCCATCTTCACAGGCCCCCAGGAGGGACCGGTTCCTTCCAGCACAGCACATCTTGCTCTTGCTGGGTTACATAGACCACAGCGCTCCTGGGTGCTAGCAGCCTGGTTCTAGGGCGGCTCCTCGCCTTGCTCTGGGGATAGGTGGGGCTGCTGGCCAGTATCAGCCTGTTAGAATGGGCTTGGAGGCCTCCTGAGCTGCCCCAGGGTGTGCGTTTGGGGTTGGGATGTGAGCGGCAGCAGGATGCGTCCGAGTGCCATCTGGCTGTTCAGGGATGTGGTGATTGTGGGGACCAGCAAGAGTGACGACGTGCCCGAAAGAAGGAAGTTCGGCCGCATGAAGCTCCTGCAGTTCTCCGAGAACCACCGGCCGGCGTACTGGGGGACGTGGAATAAGAGGACCACAGTCATCCGCCCTCGGGAGCCCTGGGCCCAGGACAAGGTGACACCGCGGTGTCCTGCTCTCCCTGTGGCCTTGGCATGCGGATTCCATACGCACGCTGGCTTCTGTGCCTGCCCTTTGCCTCCACTGCCCACAGCAGTAGTGACTCCCCATTCTCCCTTCAGAAGCTCCTTGACTATGAGGTGGACAGTGACGAAGAGTGGGAAGAGGAGGAGCCTGGGGAGTCGCTGTCTCACAGTGAAGGGGTAAGGTGGCCAGAGACCATGATAGCCCTCGACCAGACTCACGCTGGAGGCTTCCCTCATCACCGCGCCCTGGCAGTGAGCAAGGCACCAGCTGCAGTCCCCTCTGCCTCCCCCAGCCCACTAGGACCAGAGCGGTTCCCCTGACCCCACATCCCGCCAGATGTCTGCGTGTTAGCTCTCTTGTGTGTGGTTCTGGGGCTGGAATCTGGGCCCCTGAGAGACAGGATTGTGCTCGCCTGGAGCTGGCACTCACAACCCTGATTGGTGTTTCCTTAATAAGGTTTGTACTCTGTCCCTACATATGAGAAAGTGATCTTTTCCTCCTAGGATGACGATGATGATGTGGGGGAGGATGAAGATGAGGACGATGGCTTTTTTGTGCCCCATGGGTACCTGTCTGAGGATGAAGGTGTAACTGAGGTGAGGAGGTGGGGACTGGCTCCGAGAAAGCTCAGCTGGGAATGAGGATGGTGGCGTACACTTGTTGTCCCAACGCAGTTTAGCAAGACCTTATCTCAGCCAGGTGTGGTGGTACATGCCTGTAACCCCAGCACTAGGAAGGCTGAGGCAGGACTGGGCTACATGGTAGTTAACACCATGTCTCAAAAAAAAGACCCTGCCTTAAATATAAAATGGGTATGTACGTAGTGTAAAAGAGCTTAGGGAGGCTGGTGGTTGGTGGCTCATGACCTTGGCCAGTGACGGATTCAGTGCAAGTACTTCACCCCCCACTGCAGCATGCACAGTGTCCCTAGGCTGAAGGTCATTTGTGAACATGGCTGACCCTGACCTTGTTTCTGTTCTGGTGTGGACTTCGGATGTGCCTATGTAGGCTACTCCAGGTATATGTGCAGGACTTGGCTGGGCAGCAGCTCTTGGCAGGGGCCATAGTCTGTCACTCTCAGCATAGGACTGTCTCAGACATAAAGGTGTGCGTGTGTCCCTTTGTCTCTGGTCACAGAGGCAGAGCTGCGTCCTGGTGTGGTGCACCCTAGAGCTCCAGTGTAGAGCGGGCTTGGGCTGGCATGTCTGTTGGGCAGAGGACCGTGTGGGCAAGGCGTGTGATGTTGCATTGATTTGACCACAAGCCAGGGGATTCAGAGTGGCAGGAAGAGGCTCAGCATGAGGTTGTGAGAGTATCTGACTCACCAGTCCTTCTGCCTGGCAGTGCCCCGCCTGCCACGTTCCCGCACGGGGCTGAGGAGGGACGGCATCTTCAGCACCAGCCAGGGCCGAGAGGAGCAGAGATCCTAAACAATCTTCCTTTTCCTACCCACAAGGAGTGCGCTGACCCGGAGAAGCACAAAGTGCGCCAGAAGCTCAAGGCCAAGGAGTGGGACGAGTTCCTGGCCAAGGGGAAGCGGTTCCGAGTGCTCCAGCCTGTGCAGATTGGCTGCTTGTGGGCTGATGGCACGGGCTGCTCAGCCACCGACCTCAAGGTGCTGCAGCAGTTCGCAGCCTGCTTGCTGGAGCCAGCACCCTCCGAGGACGAGTTGGTGCTCAAGGCCTCCAAACGGGAAAAGCGGGACCAACAGAGTGAGTGGGGGCAGGTGTGGAGCCCCTCAGCTGCAGGCCTGGGGGGTCTTTTGGTGCTGGGGATGGAACCTGCGGCCTCACAAATGCTGACAGCTATTCTACATAGCACTGGGCTGCATTATTAGTCTTTTTTTTTTCTTTCCTATCTTTTTTGAGACAGGGTCTCGCTGTGTAGTTCATGCTGGCCTTGAGCTCATTTTGTAGGCCAGGCTGGCCTTAAACTTGCAATGATCCTCCTGCCTCAGCCTCCTAAGTGCTAGGATTACAGGCGTGCACCACCATGCGTCTGGCTCACATCCCCAAACTTGACCATGGTCATTTTAATCACCACTAGAACACAGAACAGAGTACTCCTGGGACACAGCTGTGTCTCCTTGATTTTCAAAAGCAGAGGCAAGGATAGTGGCTAGAAATGGTAAGCAGGCATAGTGATGCAGACCTGTGATTCCAACTACTCAGAAGCCTGAAGCAAGAGGGTAGCAAGTTTGAGCCCAGCCTGAGCAACTTGGCCAGACCCAATCTTAAAATTAAAAAAGGGCTGGAGATGTAGCACAGTGCAAAGTGCATGGGATCCATCCCCAGTACTGTGGGGACCGAGGGGAGACAGCCACTCAGAAAGGTTGGCTGTGCTGACCCATCTAACCTGGGCTCGCCTCACCTGCCACGGGGTTGCAGAGCTGCTTCCGGAGCCCATGCATGCTGCAGTGCTGTCCAAGTTCACCCTTCAGCCTTCCCCGAAGCTGGCTGTGGCTGAACCTTGTAGACGGTGATGGCCCCTCATGTAGCCCCCAGGGATCTGCACCCATGTCTCAGGCCCAACCGTGTCCCCTGTCCTACCAGTATTGGCCCAGTTGCTGCCCTTGCTGCATGGCAATGTGAACGGGAGCAAGGCGATCATCCGAGAGTTCCAGGAGCACTGCCGCCGGGGCCTGCTGAGCATCGGGGAAGCCAGCAACCCCCCCAGCCCTACCACCCCATGCCCACACACGCCCACCGAGGACACCACCGTGCCCTCCAAGGCCAGGCTCAAGCGCATCATCTCTGAAAACTCAGTGTACGAGAAGCGACCCGACTTCCGGATGTGCTGGTACGTCCACCCGCAGGTGCTACGCAACTTCCACCAGGAGCACCTACCTGTGCCCTGCCAGTGGAGCTACGTCACCATGGTGCCCTCGGCCCCCAGAGAGGACAGTGGCGGTGTCCCTGCCACGCCACCCAGCCAGGGGACCCCCGTGTCACTGAAGCGGAAGTCGGCGGGCAGCATGTGCATCACGCAGTTCATGAAGAAGAGGAGGCACGAGGGGCAGGTGAGCCTCCTGTGCCGGGGGGACCGTGTCAGGCTGTGTCGTCTCCTGGAGCAGTGCTGGGCGGATGGGAAAGTAGAGCTGCTGTAGCATCCTCCCCCAGCAGAGTGTGTCTGCCACAGCTGAACCTCGGCAACTGCACACCGTCCCCCAGTCAGTTGACGTTAGGGCTCTGTCTTAGTGAATGCTGCGGCTTTGGACAAATGTGTGACGATGCACATGTGCCTCACCGTCACACGGGAGGGGCCCTGCCCTGCATGAAAGCCTCTGTGCAGCTGGGTGGCGCTGAGGGCTGTGTCAGGTGCGGCTTCCTCAGTGCCACCTTGGTTGCTGTGCCTGGCCTCGCTCCCCAGCAGGAGGGCAGCCCTCTCGAGGGCTGCATGTGTATGGTTCCATGGAGGTGAGGTGCTCCAGCCACACAAGCAGGGCTCAGCTTTGCTAAGGGTAGTTGGTGACTAAAGCTACATGTGGTCAGCATGGCTTCCACTCCCTTTCTGCAGCAAGGGCCTCTCTGAGGTTTAGTGGCACAGAGAAGCTCGGCTGAAGGCCACATGGGACCAGTCCAGGCAGAGCCCAGTGCATGCTGGATGCTGACCCAGAGCCGCTGACCGGGCACCCAGTGGATCAGAGGGGCCCTGTGTTCGTCCCTGAAGACCCCTTGGAAATCCTCCTTGGGCTGATGTGACAGGCAGTGCGTCCCCTGTACCCACGCTGCCCTGGCCCTCTCTGCCCCTCTGGGCTGGCTTCTGACCACTGTCCCTGGTAGCTGTCAGCAACTGGGGAGGTGAGGACTTGCCATCCCCCAGTGTTGCGCAGGGAGGCAGGTGTGCAGAGAACTGTGCAGATGGGCACAGCAGCTAGGGCACCTGCTGGGCACTGAGCGTGGGCTGTGCTGCGTCTTGCCCTGTCAGGGAGCCAAGGCTGCCGCCTGAATGGAAATGGTTCTCATACAGCTGTTTGATTGTGCTGAGCTTTTTCTGTTTTCCGGCTTTTTAAAAGTTCTCATTCTGCACTCAAGAATCCAGCATTCGGTCCTCAGGCGTTAATGACCTAGGAGGCGGCCAGAGCGGGCAAAAGCTGCAGCTCTGGCCCCAGGATGCCCCAGCTCCTTGGCCTTGCTTTTATTTGTTTTTAAATAGACTGCATTCGCCACACCAGTTGCACAGCCCATGACTGAGCTGTGAGGAAGCAGATATCCAAGCTACACAAGAGGTTAGCTTGAGTTCAAGGGCAGCGTGGGTGTCTCAGTCACCTCCCCATTGCTGGGGCCTGGTGTCCACATACCCACAGTTTAAAAGGAGTTTACTTTGACTCATGTATTTTAGGTTTATTTGGCTCGGTCCATAGTCAGCTGGTTCCAGGGCAGGTGCAGCTCATGGAAGGGCTGCTGTGATGGAGAATTGCTCGCCCCCTGGTGGCCAGGAAGCAGAGAGAAGCTAGAAGCCAGGCGTGGAGATAGACCCTTCCAGGATACGCCCCAATGACCGCCTCTTGCACCGAGCCAACTGCCAACACCAAGCCCTTGGAGGCACCCCATAATCCAGACCTCTCCCACAAGCCCCAGCTCTGAGCACATGAGGTCTTGGGGAGACGAACAGATATAAGCCATAACACTTGAGACTTAGCGAGAGCCCCAACTCAAGAGCCAGGAACAGAAGGGAGAGGCCATCCAGAGTGCCCATCTCCTCCCCCTCTGCCTCCAGCCCTGGCGGCAGTTGGTGCCAAGGCTATGGCAGCCGGCAGCTCTTAGCAGAGGGGCAGGGTGCTGCCGGGCCTGTGATGGCGCATGCTTCGCTTGGTGGTGGAAGAAGGGTCGGGAAAACCTTACTGCCCCTTCAGAGGGAGGTGGGCTGGGTCGCTCTCAGGAAATGGATCTGTCCCCTGAGCACTGGCACCCGCAGCAGCAGGCCTGGAAGTGTGCAGCCTGGGAGCCTCAGGGCACCTGCTCTGGCCCTCGGTGCTGGTCATCTTTATACACAGGAACCTGGTATAGAGTTTGGGCCAGGATTCAGTGGCTCTGCGCCCCAGCCGGGCAAGGAACCAGTGTGCAAACTGCCCCTCCCATTGTCTGTTGCCCCTTTTCTTCATGCAGAAAGCAGATTTGGGGAGTTTTGTTTTACAATGCTGGGGATTGAACCACGAACGTCACACTTGCGAGGCAGGCACTTGCCATTGTCCTTGCTCAGGCTGGGAGAAGCCTCTGGACTCTCCTACTGCCTTGGCAGGGTCCCTTGGCCATCACTGAGACAGGTCCTTGACCAGGCAGAGCAGCCCGAGCGGCTGGGTGCTGGCAGCAAAGACACTCCTGCCCTGCCGAGTGCTCCGCTGTTTGTTGAAATGGATAGATTCAGAGAAAGTGTGTTTTGGCAACAGCCCCCAGAAGGAGGGTTACTGGGCTGTGGACCCAGGACCTCCATACTGACATATCTTCAGCCCTTTTTAACTTTTTTTATTTTGAAACAATATTAAGTAGCCAGGTTGCCCAGAGGGGCTCAAACTTGCATCTTCCTGCCTCAGTCATGCACTGCCACCCCTGGCACAATTTCGCTTTCAAGCCAAACCAGGAACCCAGAGCTCTTGTTTTTGTTGTTCATAAGTAATTCACAAATTACTTCTGTGATGAGGTAAAGATAGTAGCGGTTTGCAGAAATAGGAGCTTAGTGCATTGGGCCAGGGATACAGCTTAGTTTTATAAGCGCCTGCCTGGCAAAGGCAAGGTCCTGAGTCTGGCCCCAGTACCACAAAAGAAAAGAAAAGAAAAAAAGGAGTTTAGTGCATTGCAGAGGACCTGGGGCTTCCTCTGGCCTTAGGTTCCCTGGTGAACCTCTCGGGTGTGCAGTTTGCACCCAGATCAGTTGCTCAAGGCTGTCTGGCACAGGAGGGGTCACATGACAGAGGCCAGTGGTCAGGGTTTCCCCCCCTTCCCTGCTGATGGTCTCTGTCCCTTTCTGTGCAGATTGGAGTTGGGGACATGGATGGTTTCCAGGGGGACACCGAAGAGGAAGAGGAAGATGATGGCGATTGTATGATTGTGGACATCCCAGGTATTGGGAGCGAGAAGAGTTTCAAGCACCCATGTGCTGTTGTTCACTGTACACATCACAGAGATCAAGTTAAAGTAGCTAGGAGGGGCTGGATGTGATGGTGCACAGTTGTTCCAGCACTCTGGGAGGCTGAGGCAGGAAGATTGCAGGTTTGAGCCCAGCTGGGGCAACTTCAGTGATTTAAGGAGACCCTGTCTCAAAATAAAATTTAAAAGGGCTGGGGGTATAGTTCAGTGCCATATCCCTGAGTTCTATCCCTAGTATTGCCAACAAAATCCAACAACAATGATTTGGGGGGGGTTCTGGGCAGGATGATGCAGGCAGAGGGAAGCCCACAGCCCCACAGCAAATATGGCTGAGCAGGAGCGGTCTCAAGGAGAGAAGGGTGGGGCTTTGCATGAAGTGCAAGCCCGGGCAACACAGTGCCCGGTGCCAGGATCGACAGGGCAAGGAGCTGGTGGGCACAGTAGCCTCTTTCCCCTCCAGAGGCCCAGGACCCGTGCGGAACCACGTCTGGAGCAGATGGCACCTCAGGGATGGACACCAGCAAGGGGCCAGTGCCCGCGAGCCCACTGGGTGTCTCCTGAGCAGCGGCAGCACGCGTGGACTGATCCCTGCACACCCGATACTTGGATACTTGAACATACTGCCGACTCCTGTGTAAAGAGCACTTTGTCCCGCTTTGCAGGCCTCTTGGGGTCTGGAAAGGTTTATATGGATTATATGGATGCCTGATTAGTTCTTGACATGTGTAAAAATCTCCCTCCCAAAGTTGCATATTAATCTGCCCTTTAATAAAGCATTATTTTGAGGTGTGACCTGCACGGGCACCTGCTCGGCCCTGAGGCGTGCAGGTATTGGGTTAGACACATGTAAATGAATTGAATCACCAGGCGCTTGCGGCCCTGGCAGGTCCTGGCCTGATGTGGAAGTGTATAAACTTGTTCTCTGCCCTGACCTGTGCCTATCTGTCTTCTCTCCTGTATGTGGGGTCTTTGGGTGTATGTGTTGCCTGGGGCCCAGTGTTTGTGTGCAGAAGCTTGGTGCCCCTAGGAAGTGCCTGCTGTGCTGAGTGGGCTTCCCACTGAGCTGTTTGGAGGTGTCCCTCCTATGCCCCAGGTGGCTGAGGAGCTGCGTCCTGGGACTGGGCTCCATGACATTGCCAGGGCCCTGGGGGGAGGGTGGGTACAAAAAGCAGTCTAGACCGAGCCCAGCCTGTCACGACCCCAACAGCTGGCCTGCAGGAGCCAAGTTTGGGTACTTCCTATATCCACACCTGGAGCAGACTCCTATGGCCTCTACCCCCAAGGCAAGCTGGTGCCTTGTATAGAGCTCAGACTAGTCAGACACAGCCAAGCAGGCAGTTCCATCCCTGGCCTCACCCAAGCTGCCATCCCCGCCCCCAGGACACCTCGACTTACACTGGCTCAAAGTAGGCCCCCAGCCTCCCACTGGGGAGCCCACCACCCCTGAAGATCCCCTTAGGCCGGTGCAGCTGGGGCACTGGCAACCGGAAAGTGTCCCAGAAACAGCTTGCAAAGAACAGTGACACCTTGGTCCTCAACAGAATGAGTACCCACAGCCAGCTGCAGCCTTCAAGCTGCAAGTCTGGCTGCAGATGGCAATGGTGGGCACTGGCTGGAAGGGAAGGGCCAACCTGGGGCAAGAGCACAGCCCTGGCACCTTGCCACTGCACAGCTGGTCCCTCCACCTACCAGTTGCCTAAAACAGCAATTGCATCCTCACTTCTATGGCTGTCTTTCACAGTAAAACAGGCCTGTAAGTGCCTGGAACTGTGTAAGGTTTGAGCTAACAGCTGACAGGGTGGGAACTTGGTTGCCAGGGCTGCAAAATTCAGGTGTGAGCCATTTCAGAGGTAGTGCCTGCTGGGAGGTCTCTGAAGAGCCCTTTTCCCGGAAGAGATGGACACAGGGAATCCCCACAGGGAATGTGTTCCCAACAGTAGGGAACACATACACCCTGCACTCCCCATGCTCTGGCTCTTGAACTCCCTCTGCCACCTGACATGATACACACATAAAGGCTCTCAGCAGGACTACACCAGCACTGAGTGCCACAATCTCTACAACTGCTGGTAAACTTTCTACTTTACCCAGCCTTAGGTATTTTTTTTTTCTTTTTTTTTAAGAGCAGAATATATTTATTGAGAAAGAAAGCTTCTGTCCAAGAAGGGGACAGAAGGGGGGCCCGAGTGGGTTGCCCCCGACTCTGTCAGGGACTTTTGTAGGGAAAAACCATGAGGTGAGGCGGGTCCAAGGTAGGGGAAATGGACAAAACTATGGTCCGCCAATAAGATTACAGGTATAATTGTCCATAGCCTTAGGTATTACAGCAAAAAACTGGATGAATATGCAGTGTGCAGAGGGACCTTTGCATGCAGGTGTGGGCTAGCCCTCAGGGTGCAGGCAAGTTGGCCCTGTTGAAAACACCTGGTTTGAAAACTTAGCTGGGTGTGGTGGCGCATGCCTGTAATCCCAGCAAGCGGGAGGCTGAGGCAGGAGGACTGTCCCAAGTTTGAGACCAGTCTGGGCTACAAAGTGAGCTCAAGGCCAGCCTGACCTGTATGAGACCCTGTCTCAGACAAAAACAGCCTGGTGCTGCCTGCCTTGCATCATGGTTTGAGTGACCACAGAAAGCTGTATTCAAATGTTTATTCAGGTTTATAAGTTAGAAGTTACAGATCTGTGCTGTCAGGCCAACACCTCCCTGCAGTTGTCACCAGCTCCAGGGCTGGATGGACGACCTCAATCCACAGCACATGGGAACTGTGCCCGAGCAGCTCTGCCCAAATGTGTGCCCTGCAGCTCCTGGACACAGGCACAGTGCCTCCTCTCAGCCCCCCAAGGGACCAAGTGTGGGTGAGCCTGGACCTACAGCCTCAGCCAGCTTGCGTCTCCCCTGCCTGGGGCTCACACCAAGCAGCTGCTTCCGGAGGTGGCTTGTGGCTTGGGAGGGAGAGGGATAGGCGAGTAGGAGACACACCCGGGCAGAAGCCAACTCTGCCTTTATTTCAGGAGAGCTGTTCCATGGCCTGCAGGAGCTCCGGTTTCAGGATGGAAGGGTCTGGCTCAGCCCCCGCGGCCCTGATGTCTTCCAGCACTGCCGCGTCCCATGAGAAGGTCAGGAGGGCCGAGGGCACCTGAGGGGAGGGGGTGTCAGATTGTCACCTTGTTCCCAAGCAACAGCGTAGAAGGACATAGTCGGGCACAGCTGGCCATTCACATGGGTTCCCCTCCAAGGGGTGACTCAGGCTCAGAAGGCCTGGGCCTGGCTGAAGTCCTCTGAGGCCCCACCTCTGCCTCCATAACCTCCCTGAGAGCCATCACCCCAGGAGGGAAACAGCCACCATCACAGATCCCTGGAGATCACACAGCAGGCCAAGGTGACTGGGATTCTCCTGGGAGGGCGCGAGTATGTACCAGGAACCAAATCCAGGACCTTCATATTGAGCCACAGACCCCAACCTTTTTTTATTTTTCAAGACTGGATCTTATTAAGCATCAAAATTACTCCAACTCAAGATTCTCCTGCCCCAGCCTCCTAGAATGCCGAGATTATAGGTGGGCACCACCATGCTGGTGGAATTCAAAGGAGCTAGGCCCAGGATCCCCTCCCAAGAACTGCCAACCCAGACGTCTCCCCTTTCTCTCCTGGGCTCAGCAACCCACCTCCCCAGGCCTGCTGAGTAATAAATCCATTTCCTAGCCCAATGCAGCCCCTTACTCACCAGCCCGCACTCATTCAAGGCCACATTCTCATCCTCAGCCAACTTCTGTCCACCAGAGGCCAGCAGCTCAAAGGGCAGCCAATCGTTCTGCAAGACCCCTCGAACAAACTCGTACAACGCTGACAGCCGCTCCCGGGCATAGAAGGTCCCTGCAGGTCAGCACCGTCAGCATCACGGCGCAGCAGGCAGCCAGAGCCCCACCGGCCCTGCCCACCTGCCTGTCACTGGCTTACCCTGCAACAGGCAGCCATCAGGCAGGCGCACGCGCAGCAGCGTGTAGTTGTACTTGCGCAGCTCCCGATGCTCCTCCTTCTCCCTCATGGCCTTAGTGCGCAGCACACTCAGCCGCTCCACCGCATCACTCCTGCAAGCACAGAGCCTGGGTGTCAGGTGCCCACGGGCCCAGGACCCCATCTGCCCACCAGGCCATGTGCACACCCAACCTACCGAAGCCTTTGCTCGCGTTTGAGCTCTTCTGCTGTGAGGCTGAAGAAGTCCCCGGGCAGGTCGAAGTGCGAGGCCAGTGGTGAGGGCCGGAAGACGCGGCGCTGGCGGTCCAGCTGGGCCCGTACTGGCTCCGCCGCCAGCAGCTGCTCGCGGTGCCGCGCCAGGTTCTGCAGCTGTGCCTGTGCAGCATCGCTCAGCACGTAGAACTCCTCCTCCATGCCCTCTGTGTGAACACGGACAGGGTCACTGCACTGTCCGGGTAGCCCCCAACTTCAGCTCAGGTGGCTGGTCCCCTCCACTTACCCTGATCCATGACGGGCAGCAGCATCTTCTGGAAACCAATGGCCTCAAAAAATTCCTGGGTCCCTTCCAGGCATGTTATGCGCTCCTGGGGGTGAGGCAGAGGTCACACAGGCCCCCTCCTATGCCCAGGCCACACCTGACCCTGTCCCCAGACCAACATGCTGCGATGTTTTTCTGTTTTGTCTTCTGAGACAGGGTCTCACTGAGCTTTCCAGGTTGGCCTCAAACTCAGTTCTCCTGCCTCAGCCTTCCAAGCGTCTGAAGGACTGGTGTGGACCTCCACACCCAGCTCCAGGCATGCCATTCTGAGGGAGCAGAGCCTGCAGCCTCTGCCAGCACCTCAGAGGCAGCAGGGCCCTGTGCTGGCCATCAGGGACTGAGGGGCAGGCTGCAGGGGAGGGGAGAGGCACAGTAGCTGTAACCCATCATGCTCCGGGGTACCCGGTCTGTCTGTGTGAAACCCTCCCGCTCGGACATGTCCTCAGACAATTCAAACTCAAAAGTCACATGGCTAGCAAGGAAGAGCCACCATGTCCACCTATCCCACGTCACCCATCCAAAACCCACACTCAGCCCCCGTGCACCGGTCCCCAGCTGCGTGCTCAGGCCGGGAGCAGCCCACCTGGAACACCTTGTTCTGCAGCTTGATCCTCCGATATTTCTCCTCCTCTGGGTGCAGGTGGATGTTGTCAAGGTACCTGGGGAGGACAGTATGGGGCACAGGCCTGCTGGAGCCTTGGCTTCTAAACCTCTCCACCGGGTTAAAAGTCATCCCGTGGATGCCCCATGGAATCGATGTCCCCACCAGGGTCCCCCAGGAGTCCTCCCTGCCCCTGAAGGCACCGGCCGATCCATCGGGAGAAATGGACAGAACCAGACACAGCCATCACCCGGGGGCTGGTGAGCAGCAGGAAGGTCCAGGCCCACCTGATCCACTCACAAGGCCCTGTCCCATTCACATGTCCCCTGGATGCCTCGCAAGGGAGCCCCCAATTCCTCAGAGCCTGTCTCACCAGCAGGTGAACTGAGGCACAGGTGGCCCAGCCCCCCCCAGGGCCTGCTCACTTGGCCATGGTATCCACGCCTAGCTTCACCTTGTCCCGGTCTCTGTTGAAAGTATGGATCTTCATGATGGAGGCAGCCACAGGGTCGGTGGAGAAGTGCTGGGGAGAGGGGGAGGCTGAGACCAGCTCACACCGCTGCCCAGGGACCGGACCGGGGACAGCAACAGTGCTGCTGGTGCTCTTGGGGCAGCATCGAGCTGAAGCCTTGGGGACGCAGCGCTGCCTCCCTGTTGGCTGCCCTCCCCTCTGCGGACCCATGGTGATGGCCAAAGGAGGAGACAAGGCTGGAGGTGCGGCCTGCCAGGCACGTACAGGCCTCGGGCGCCATCCCCAGCAGCGAAAGCAAAAAGACAAGCATGCCCGGCTGAGCCCTGGTGCTGACGCGGCTGAGTGCTGCCCGCGCTCTGGCTTCAGGGCCATAGCACTTCCGGCCTGGAGCCCTCGAGGCTGGGCAAGCACACCAGGCACCACCAAGCAGCCTGTCCTCCCACCACTGGGTCACGGTGCTGTGGACTGTACCCATACTCGGGCTGTGGGATCAGACACAGGGCACACGGGAGGCAGGTGGCAGAGGGGCCACACATGAGTGTGTGAGCCCTGATATCTAGACAGAACTGGAGGTGGCCAGACACCCTGGCCACTTCCCTGGGCCTGCCTGCTCCCATGGGGTGGGGCAGTCATAGCTGGAACCCTTGGAGCTGCAGATGCCAGCAGGAGCCCAAGGATGGGACACCTGAGGCCAGAGCCATCACACTCTTTACAGTTCACAGCCAAGGGGCCAGGGATACAGCTCAGCGGCACAAGTGCCTGCCTGGCAAGCAAAGGTCCTGAGTTCAATTCCTGTTACAAAAACAAGATCAACAAGTACCGTCCACAGCACCGTGACCCAGTGGTGGGAGGACGGCAGCCCTGCGAAGGGCCTTCCTCCACAGGGGAGCCGCATGAGAATCACAGTGACAAAGTTCAGACTTCACGTCTCAGCAGCACAGGTGCTCCTGCTCTACCGGGCTGAGAAAACCGAACAGGCCTGGGAGTAAAGGAAAAGCCCCACACCCCATACTACACTCGGGAATGAGCTCTAGCTGGGTTACGGCTTCTGCACATCAGACTGGCCAGAAAGAACACAGAGGAAAGCAGAGATGCTAGGAAAAGCATGGAAGAATCATTTTAGTGTGACGGTAGGAAAGGCATTCCTAAGTAGGACCCCAAAGCCATGAAGTCAGACACACTGAAGTCCACAGAGACTAAATTCCTATCTGACAAAGGGACTAAAAGTAAAAAATACAGAGCTGAAGAATATGCACAGATAGGCAAAAGTCTAACTTCACTAATATATGAAGAGAGGGGCCTACAAATCAGTAAGAAAAAGCAAGCACACAATGAAGAACACGCAAAAGGCACGATCCCATGAAAACATGACAAACCCAACTGATAAAAAGGAGGAATGCAAACTAAACCTTCCCTAAGACAGATTTCACCCATCTGGGCGAAGATCAAGAAGTGGCGGCTCCCAGTGAGGGCGAGAGAAGGCCGCTTTCTCCGCCCCTGCTGGAGGGCTGTGGGTGGGGACAACCGGGAAGGCGTGACCTGGTTAGGGGTGCCCAGACCACTGCTGAGGGTGTCCTTTGTCCCCACACTCTGTCTCCTGCAACTGAGCCTGCAGTGTGAAGTGCTGTGCAGACGCGCTTTCTGCTGCACAGCTGCTTTACTAACAAAGGCCTGGGGTGGCCAAGAAACCCAAGCAGTTTTAATGTCACTTAAGACCTACAGAATTATGCAGAGCACAGCCCTGGGAGCCGCCCGAGGGAGTACAGAATCTTCCCCAAAGTCCAGCTCAGAGTTAAACAGAGGGGGAGGTAAAGAGAATGGCGCAACGCCCTTGTTACCACCTGGCTAATTCGGGCAAAGAAGGCCACATGTCGGGGCCTGCAACTGTGCCTCCGAAGTCACGGCTGAAGGGGACTAAGGTAGCAGGCCCTAACACAGGAAGGGCGCCCTGCCTTCTGCAGGGACCGTCCATGTGAGCAGAAGGGCCCAGGAGAGAGGGAAGAGAAGCAGGGAGGTACAGTTGGCCTGGCACTGTTGGCTTGGAAGACGCAAGGGGACAGGAGTCAGGGGCTGTGGGATTCTCTCAGAGCTGAGACTTGTAACAGCGTCAGAAACTCACACCCTGGGTAGAGTGTCTATGTGTTCTGTGTTGAATTGCAATTTTTCTTTTCATTTCTTGCAGTACTGAGGATGAAACCCAGGGCCTTCTCACTGACTGACATCCCCAGCCCTTTTTTTACTTTTTTATTTTTTACTGTGAGACAGCATCTCGCTAAATTACCCAGGCTGGGATTGAACCCTCAGTCCTTCTGCCTCTCCACAGTGCTGGGGTGACAGCCATGTCCCATCATGCCCAATAGCAGTTTTTCTATAAGTTGTAAAACTTTCCAATTAAAAGCTAAAGGAAAGCACCCTGCAGAAGTTCTTCCTGTGCCGATGCCGTGCTTCACAGCTGCCATGTTAAGCAGAAACAGCACAAGACTCTTTCCATGGACACTAGCGGCAGTGTGGGGAGACTTCTGTGCCACCAGAGGGCATCTCAGACATGGACCTAACCTGCTGGCAGGGGACTCCAAGGCGCAACGGCTGGCAAGGGGGAGACAAGCTTTTCTCCATCTGCTGTTGTGAGCCTGGACAACTCTGTGGCACCCTAAGTGTCCCCTCTGTAGACACCAGGGGCAGAAACAAGAACAAGCTGAGTGCCATCAGGCAGCTGCCTGGCCCTGTGCAGGCCCTAAAAATCCTGGGCCTGGGCCTGGCCAGGAACTAGGGGTGAGCACTCACCGACAGAATGGCCTCTCGGATGTGAGCGTCCCGCTGGTCCTTCCGCAGAGTAGCCCCTGTGAGTGGGCAGATGAAGTAGACGCCAAACACTGGCAGCTGGGTGGAATCGTTCTCTTTGGGTCCAGATACCTGGGGTCAAAGGCATCTAAGCCTGGCCTGTGGGCAGAGCCCTCCTGAGCCAGGGTGTGGAGCTCAGCCTTTAGAGCAGACACCAGCCCCAGCACTGTCCCTTCCATTTGTAGCCAGGAGTCCTCTTGGCCAAGTGGCTGAAGCCCTTTTTGGTGGGCTTGCTGGTGCCCCGGTCTGTAAAGCGTCCTGCCCATCTCTGCAGCTTCACAATTCACCGAGGGGGAAAGAGACCCCACCCCCCAACTCTGTCTTTGTACAACCCCAACCCCACCCTGGGCTTCGGGTTGTAAACTACATCCTGGTCTCCTCTGTTTGGAACCCACACACTCTGTGGTCCTACTCCTGCCAGCGCCAAGGTGCGTCACTGAGGAGCCAGCTCACCCCTCTGAACTTGTTTTCTCCTGAAACATGGGAGCTGCACCCCCGGCTGCAGCCAGGGGCCATGAGGGGACTGCAGCTAACTTGGCCAGTGCAGCCCCCACTCACTAGTCCCTGCCACAACACACCCACGCCCAGCCGACCTCTGCCTGCGCTGTGGGGCGGGATGTTTTACCATGTTGGTCCCTGGTGTCTCCGTGCTGCCGCTGACAGTCGCTTCCGCTTGAAGTTCCTTTCTCACTGAAAAGAGTGCAGACGGGAGGGGATGAAGGCCCCTGCCCTGCTCCCAGGGCCCCTGGTCCATGCTCCTAGGGGCCAGTCCCTCCCATGGGCTTTGCCCGTGTCTGTCCCCGTCTGACCGCACTCTCAGTCCTCCAAGGCTGAGCACACCCTCCCTGCGTCAACAACTGTCCCTGTCACCTTGCCCCCAGCATGTCAGAATCACTGCTGCCTGGTGCTACGTGGCCTCTGTGACCTTCTCCTAGCTGTGAATGAAACTGCCCTGGCGGTGCTGGTCACCTTTCCATTCCCACTGGCCCAAGTACCAGCTCCCACACTTCAGCCCAAGGGCAGCCAACTCTCACCCTGGTTCCGGATGGAGTCCTGCGACGTGGGGCCTCGGGCTCTGGGCTGCTTCTGCTCTAGTCTGGCCAGGGCAGCAGCAGCCGCCATCTGCGCCTCGTCGGTGGGTCCCTGGCGGGGCTGCCGGGGTGCTGACTGGCGTGCCTTTTCCTTAGGGGCCTTCTCCCTGGACAGAGACGGCAGTGAGTGGCCTCCCATGGCGGCCAGTGTGGGACAGCATTTGCCCCCCTACCTGCCTGCCCTATCAGACACACACGTCCCTGCATGTGAGCCTGCACCAGGCTTTCTGGCTGATACTGGCAGAAGGGCTGAGGCCATGAGACGGTGGGCCTGCTCCTTAGGACAAATCTTGCCCCAGCCAGGCCTCTGCACCTCTATCTATACAAAGAGCTAATGCAGCTGGGCACGGTGGTACTTGCCTGTCATCCCGGCACTCTGGGGGGGCTGAGATAGGAGGGTCACAAGTTCAAGCCCAGCCCACGCAGCTTAACAACTTAGCAAGACCATATTGCGAGTATCTGTGCCCCATGCACTCTCCAGGTGCTCAGGAACCATTCTTTCACAAACTTTTGGGGGTTTGCAGCAATTAGGCCAATGTGTTCCCATAACAGCACCCACAGAACCTCCGCGACCTCAGCACTTTGCTCCACACTTGTCTCCAGGCTACGATGTGACAGAGCTTTCACCTCCCGTCTGCCCAGGTGGTGGGCAGCACCAGCTGGCTCCAGGATCCTTTCGTGCCATCCCTGGTGCTTCCACCTCACCCTCCTCGTCCCTGGGACCCTCACAGAGCCCAGCAGCTCCAGCACCTCAGCACTAGGATGTGCCTGAGTTCTGTGCTGACTGCTACATCCATGACCTTAGCTCAGATGCTTGGCAGTGACCCGCCTTCCCCAGCCCGGCCATCTCCCTCTCGTCCTCCCAGGAAGAGGATCTCTGAGTGAGGAAGGTGATTCCTAGAGACAGTGTGTCCCAAGACACCTCAACCAACTTGGCAGGGACTCTTGCCCTGGGTAGCCGGACGGTCCTTCTGAGACCCAGGCTAGGGCCTGTACCTCTACACACTGCCCGCCATGAATGCACAGTAACCCCCAAAGTCTGCTTCTCTCTATCCACACTGGGCTCCCTGCTGTCCTGCTGCATACCAGTTCAGAAGGTCCCCACTGCAAAGTCCTTGTATTCCCTGTGCTTTCTGCCCAAGGTGTGCCACCCAGGGTTCTGGGAGGGGTGCGGGGCTGGGCTGCGGCAGACATGGAGCGGACTGACTGACATCCATGCCCTGAATCTGGCCACATCCCAGCCAACGCTCAAATGCCACCTTCTCTGAGGCCTCCTAGAGCACCCCTGGGGCAAGCCTCATCTAGCAGCTGGTCACCTGGCACCTGTCTCTGTCCA
Organism: Dinomys branickii; assembly: GCA_004027595.1. Taxonomy (NCBI): domain Eukaryota; kingdom Metazoa; phylum Chordata; class Mammalia; order Rodentia; family Dinomyidae; genus Dinomys; species Dinomys branickii. The sequence goes on from PVLD010000799.1 coordinate 238,062, forward strand.
CCCCAGGTCTCCTCAGGGTCTCACTCAGATGCACCCCGCGCATATCAGTCCCCCATCTCCCTGCCTCTCCCAGACATACATGGCCCTCCCACACCCTACCCCTCAGACATCTTTACGGACATCACTGCCTCTCCCAGACTCTTCCCCATCCTCCCACGTGCTCCAACGCCCGAGCCCAGGAGCCCTATTCCTGGGGACACTAAACCTCAGATTACATCCCAGGGCCTAGGCTATTACCTATACCTGCTCCTCCAGGTACAGCCCCAAATCTGCGGTCACCCAGATGTTCCAGACCCGTCTGCACCCCCTCTTCCTCCGGAGGCCTGTCCCTTACCATTTCTTTCTTCCTCCAAGGTGTCCCCCTATCCCCAACTCCCCGCACCTCCACCACCCACCTCTTCCACCAGCGCCTCCCCATCCTCTTCCTATCGCATTCCCCGCCCCACTTTGCCCTGCCCCGGGTGTCTCCCTGCCCCGACTCCCACCCCTCCTAGCTAAACTACTCTCCACCCCGCTGCAGCCCACAAGACTCCGCTTGTCTCCCAGCCCTCCCAGCCCGAAGGGCCTCCACTCCTCCAACTCCCATCTAGGGTCTCGGGAACCCATCACGCCCCGCCCCGTCCGCCCCCAGAGCCTCCACCCACCCGTACTCCCCGCCCAGACCACGCCCCCAAGCCCCCCCCGCTCCGCCCCTCCAGCCGGGCCCCGGCCAGAGATCTCCCGGCCGCCCAAATCCGGCCGCCCCTCCTCGGCCCCACTCCTCTCCGCCTCGTCCCGCCCCTGATCCCTCCGGCTTTTCCCCGACCCTCCCTGTCTTCCGCAGGCCCCGGCACAGTCACGCACCCTACAGAATCTGTGAGTTTCTGGCCCGGCCCTGCGCTCTTGAACTTCATGTCAGCCTTGATCTCCTGAAAGAATTTCTTCATGGTGGCGGCGAGCCCAGCCGCGGGGCCGCGGAGGACCGCGGGGGGTGGGGGCGCAGAGCCCAGCTGGGAAGAACCCGCAGGTCCTAACAACCGGAAAGAAAATACCGCAGCTCCGGAAGTCCCTTCTCCGCGCGGCCACCCACGTGACAATCGGCTCACGCGCCTCTCTAGCGCCCCGCGCCGTCGTGGCCTGAGCGCCCCTTCTGCACTGTGGAGCCGCGTCTCGGTGGTTTTCCCTGGCGTCCCCATCCGTTGTCGGGACGACCAGCAGGTTTCCTTCTGCGCAGCTCTGTTGGCTTCCCAAAGGGTTGGCAGGAGAGGGAAGGACAGGCCGACTCCCGTCCCAGAGAGAAAGCACGGGCCCTGCCCTTTGCCCTGCTGAAGAACCTTCCCTGGCTCTCCGGCGTTTATGCAACAAAGTTCCAATTCAGTGAGAGGACATTGAAGGCTCCCGCGACCCACTGTAGTTTGGACCCCAACAACAACCCCACACTCCGTTTTTATCTTTTTTCTTTTTCAGTACTAGGAATGGAACCCATGGCCTTCGCACAGGAAGACATCCCAAGCCCTGTCTTATTTTTCTTTTTCATACAGTCTTGCTAAGTCGCCGTGTTGCTCCGGCTGGTCCCGAACTTGCGATCCTCCTGCCTCAGCCTCCTAGAATGCTGGGATCACAGGTGTGTGCCTCCACGGCCAGTTCCAAAGGACCTTGTGGAAGAGTGTGCCGATTGTGCCCATGGGGTCCACTTGGGCAGTCAAGACAGAAATGAACCGCCAGAGACACCCAAAGCTCAGCAGAGGGGTTGGAGGGAGACAGACGAACCCTGGGAAAGGGGTGGCTTCCTGGCAAGGAGACTACGCCAAGCCTCGAAGAGCTTTCACTAGGAAACGGCAGAGGCCAGCGTGGCTGGAGTAAGGTGTCAAGAGTAGAGGTGACCGATGGAGGGCTCCAATCCCTGTGGGCCTTCGAAGGAGAAGGTCAGAGATTTTCCCGAAACGTGGAAAGGGGTCTCAGAAGAAAACACAGCAGCCCAGGTTTTAACCACCCTGGGCTTCAGTTTCTGGTCTGTGAAATTAGGTGAAGAATAGCACAGGTCCCATAGGATGGTAGCGATGATCCTGCCGTTAGATAGTTCTCAGTAAATGTCGGGTGGTGGCGTGATTTACTGCTTTAATATTACTTGAGTGTCTCCGCTGTACCACAGTGATGAAAACAGACAAAATTTCCTGTCCACCTGGAGCACAGTTTTTTTTTGTTTTTTGGGGTTTTTTTGGAAGTGAGGGGAGGGAAGGCGTACAGAAAATTGAGGTCAGGGTGGAAATTGTTATAGGAAAGAGCATAGCAGAGAGACAAGAACGCAGCCAGGAGCAGTCAAAGGACATTCTCTGTTGTTCGTTTGGTGTTGGGAATGAAACAGGGTAGGGCTGTCACTGTGCTTCTGAGGAAGCGCTTTAACACTGAGCGACTCGCAGCTCTTTTTATTTTGTTTCAAGACAGGGTCTCACTAAGTTGTTAAATTGCACATCCTAGGCTCATGCTTAAAGATTCTACTGTCTCTAAGGGCTATAATCCCAGCACTTGTGAAGCTGAGGCAGGAGGATTGCTATGCGTTTGAGCCCAACTTGGGCTACAGAGTGAGTTTAAGACCAACCTCAACTACACAGTAAGACCCTTCTCTTAAAAAAGATCCTCCTGCTTCAGCCTCTCAAGTAGTTGGAATTACAGGTTCACCACCATGACCCAGCCCAGAAGGACACATTTGAGACCACCAGGGAAACTTGAATATATCTCTGGTCATTAGATGCACAAAGGAGCTGTTCTCGGTCCACGGTGATGAGGGCGTAGTTATGTTCATAAATATGTTTTTATAGGAGATGTTTTTTAATGTGCTTATGGGGGAAATATGTTTTCACGTGCTTTAAAAGACCCCAGAAGCAAGCTAGGCGAAGCGGTCCAGGCCTGTTGGCCCGTCTCCTCAGGATGCTGTGCCACAAGGATTGCAATTTTGAGCCCAGCCTGGTCAACTCAGTCACTCAGCCAGACCCTACCTCAAAACGTTTTTTAAAAATCTTTTTTTTAAGGGGTAGGGATGTAGTTTAATGTGAAGTCTTTGGATTCAGTCTCTTTTTTCTTCATTCTTTTTAAAAGTTAAGTTTATTGGTGCAGTTTAGATATACATAATGATGACTTTTTTTTTTTTTGAGACAGGGTTTTACTATGCGGTTCAGGCTGATCTTGAACTCACTGATCTTGAGGTCCAGAGTGGCCTCATACTCACTAAAATCCACCCACCTCAGCCTCCTAAGTGCTGGGATTACACATGTGTATCATCACGCCTGGCTTCAATCTCTATTACTGCCAAAACATTCCAGAAAAAAATAGGCATATACACACTTAGGCAGGAGTTCCTTTGGATCCATTTTCTTGGCCCAACAGAGGACAGCAGTACTCCACAAACATTTACTGAGCACCTGCTACATGCCGGGGCCATAGAACTGCAGCAGGAAGCAAGAGAGAGTGATAATGACTCATTTAATTTTATTTTGGGGTCAGGGTCTCTTAGTATGTTCCTCAGAATGCCTGGGTTTCAATAATCATCCTGCCTCAGCCTACCAAGTAGCAGGCACTACATATAGGTATGAACTGTGCCCAGAGGACAGATGTGCTTAAGTAGCCTAGTCAGGTGTCAGATATTCATAGAGACCTTAGATGAGGAACCAAACCGTGGGCCACCTAGGAAAAGAGCATTCCAGACAGCACATGCAAAGACCCTAAGGTGGGAATTTATTCATTTACAGAACCCTGCCCACAGTAGGGTAAGGAAGGCCAAAGAAAATTCTCTGCTAAGAGCAAATTGTGTATGTGTGATCTTAATCTCTCAGACTGTTTCATAGGCACAAAGCACAAGGTGTGGGTATAGGAGCTACACTGCACTGTGGTGTGGCTCAGAGGTACAGAGCTTGCCTGGGAGGCACAAGGCCCCAAGTTCTGTGCCTGGGTACAGGGGCAGGCTGCCCAAGGAGACATAATAGTTAGCAATTTCTGCACAACCAGTTTTCCCTGAATGTAGCTGCTTCAAATAACATTATCTGGCCGGGGATATAGCTCAGTGGCACAAGCGCCTGCCTGGCAAGTGCAAAGTCATGAGTTGGATTCGTGGTACCAAAAAAAAAAAAAAGACAGATAACATTATCTGCTAGTTTCTGTCCACAAGGAATCAGGAATGCAGTCAGATGTGCTGGTACAGGCCTGCAATTCCTGCACTCTGGGCAGCTGAGGCAGGAGGATTGCTAATTTAAGTCTAGCCTGGCAATTTAGGAAGACCTTGTCTCAAGATAAAACAAACAAACCAAAATAAAAAGAGCTGCAATGGAGACAAAGGTGAAGGTCCTACTACTGAAGAAAATAACCAAAGAGGGACATATTTGCGCATGGTGGCATACACCTGTGATCCAGCACTTGGGAGGCTGAGGCAGGAGGATTCCAGCAACTGAGGCTAGCCAAGACTACATAGTGTGTTCAAGGCAAGCATGAACTACATAGCAAGAGCTTTTCTCAAAAAAAAAAAAAAAAAAGCAGGAACAGAGGGTGTGAGGTGGAGAGAGGCTCAAAATGCCCTGTTCTAAACTGGGTGCGGTCACACACTGTAATCCTAGCATTTGTTTCCCCCCTCGCCCCCCCCCACAATCCTAGCATTTGGAGGCTGAAGCAGGAGGATCGCTGTGAGTTCGAGACCAGCCTGGGCTATAAAGTGAGCTCAAGGCCAGCCTGAACTACATGGCAAGACCATGTCTCAAAAAGACAAAAAAAAAAAATGTGGCACAGTTTATGCCTTTACATAGATGATAGCTTGTTACTGCAGCCATAAGAAATAAATGCAACCCTCTGGCCACCCACCCACCTTAATGTCTTTCCCCAAGTTACAGGGAGGTCTCAGCGTTTCAGACAGATGGGTCCACATCCTTCAGGCAGCAATGGCAGGGTTCACAGCCAGCACACATGCTAGACGAGCGCTGTAGCACCAAACTGCCCCTAGCCTTTTTACTGTTGAGACAGGATCTCTCTAAATTGCCCGAGGTGGCCTCAAACTTTCGATCCTCCTGCTTTAGCCTCCTGAATACCTGGGATTAGAGGTGTACATCACCACACTTGGCTTGCAATATACTTTTTTTTTTAAGTGGTAGTATGATTTAGACCCAGTGCCTTTGCACAGAACTACATCCCCAGCTGTTTGTTTAATGTATTGGTTTTCTGAGACAGGGTCTTGCTGTGTAGCCCATGCTGGTTAAGACATCAAAGCAATCCTCCTGCCTCAGCCTCCCAAGTGATAGGATTACAGGGGTTCCCTGCTGTGCCATTTCTTTCTTTCTCTTTTTGACACAAGGTCTTGCTGTGCAGTTCAGGCTGGCCTTGAGCTTACTTTGTGAACCCAGGCTGGTCTTGAACACACAACAATCCTGCTTCAACCTCCAAGTGCTGGGATTACAGGCGTGCGCCACCACGCCTGGCCTCAGGTGTTTCTTTTTTTTTTTTTTTTTTTAACTGTGTCTTGCTAAGTCTCTGAGCTGCTTAGGCTGGGCTCAAACTTGCAGTCCCGCCTCAGCCTCTCAGAGTGTTCTTTTTGTGGGTGTGTAGGTTCCTAGTGTATTAGGTAGGGCTGTCTCAGCAAAATACCACAGACTAGGTGGCTTTGACAAAGGACATTTTCTCATCATTTGAGAGGTGTGAAGTCCAAGGCCATGGTCAGCGGCTGAGGAAAGCTCTTTTTCCAGCTTCCAGAGGCAGCAACACCTTCTTCTCAGTGTGACTTCACATTGCAGAATTCACTCTGCTGTCTCTTCTAAAGGCATCTGTTGGAATGGATCTGCCTTGAATCTTACACCATCATTTAACCTTATTCGCTCCCTTGAGGCCCTATGTACAACATAGTTGTATAGGTTTAGGTGGTAAGGCTTCGACATATGCATCTGGGGTAGATGACCCTCTCCATAGCACCTAGGAATGTAATTTCTAAAAAAAAAGTCCAAACCCGGTGTGGTAGCTCACACATGTAGTCCCAGCATCCTGGGAGGCTGAGGCAGTAAGATTGCAAATTTGAGCATGTAGCTCAGCATAAAGGCCCTGAGTCTAATCCCCAGTGTCTGCTTACACACACGCAGTATTTGTACTCCGAGATGAAATCTCCAGTGTTTTTTTTCCTTTGTTTTTGTGGTGCTGGGGATCAAACCCAGCACCTTGTGAATCCTGCAGAAGTATTCTATCATGGCATTACACCTGCATCTTCAACAAATTAAAGTAAAACCTAAACTTCTAGCTAAGCTTCAGAAGGCTTTAGGACTAGGTCTTTAATGGATTTTTTTTTTTTTTTGAGACAGGGTCTTATTATGCAGTTCAGGCTGGCCTTGAACTCACTTTGTAGCCCAGGCTGTCCTTGAACGTGCAGCAGTCCTCCTGCCTCAGCCTCCCAAGTGCTGGGGTTACAGATGCACCCCACTACGCCTGGCCCTCAGTGAATCTTACTGGCTTTACCACCTTTCTGCCGCCCACCACTCATCATCCAGCTTGCCTTTGCTCTCTCTGTCCCAATATTCTCCCAGGACACTGGCTACCAGGTATTGGGCTGCGCCTCCAACTCCTTCCCTCTCCCGGTTGCTGTGCCTTCTCTTCCCCCCTATCCCCCGACTCCTGCTTCTTGTGTTGGGGATGAAATCCAGGTCCTCATGTCTATTACTGACCCACACCACCAGCCCCGTACTGGCCAACCTGCGGGGAAGCACTCAGTGGTATCGCAGGATAGACAAGTGACATCATTCAATCTTTTCTCAAGGGCTCTGGTTCTTTTCCTTTAGTTGCTTAGAACGAATATTTATTTATTTATTTATTTTTTTGAGGCAAGGTCTCTCGCTATGTAGTCCAGCCTGGCTTCGAACTATGTGTCCAGGATGGGCTCGAACTCAACGTGATCCTCCTGCCTCAACCTCCCGAGTGCTGGAAGTATAGACCTGCACCATAACACCTCATTTAGAATGAACCCTAATTTTAAAAAGAAAAGGGGAAAAAAATGCCTTTGTCTTGCTAGACTTGAGTTTCCAGAAGCCGGACTCACAGTGTCAAGTGCCCTTGGTGTTCGGGGAAATCGCTCAGTCTGTGCAATTTACGGGATCGGTACTATTGTGAGTTCCATTTTACAGATCGGGTGACTAAAGCACAGAGGTGTTCAGTGATTTGGATACGCGGGGTTCAATTTTTTACTGAATTAACGTGTATGTTGGGTATTTTGTGGCTTTAGCATGTAGTGGGTGCTCAACAAAATTTTCGTAAGTGAAAAGATGAGAATTCTGACCATTTTGCGCCTGAATACGCAGCTTCGAGGCCCCGCCCCTTCCCTAAGCCCCACCCCCTGGGCTGACATTGGTTTATCGCTATTGGAGTTGAACCTTTCCTCTTTTGATAGCCAAAGGTGGACCCCATCAGGCCCAGCCTGTTTCCCCGTAGCCAATGTATGCGTTTTATCTTGAGGCGCTTCTGTGCTGGTACTTAATCACCTGCTTTCCTACATTAAGTCCCTCCTATGAGGAGCAGTTGGGCTGTCAATAACCCGCCTCCTACACTGAGTGGGCCTTATTTTCTGCGCTATCCAATGGTCTGATCCCTATTAATACACCTCCTGCTGTGACTCCTATGTCCCGCCCCCCTCTTTTAAACTCCACCCTTGCGCTCCTTGAGCGCCTGGCCTCGGTTGCGCTCCTCAAACCTTTCCCCTTTCACCTTCCATAACCTCCTCCCCCTCTCTTTAGGTTTCTGGGTCACGCCCCTTAGTTCGGCCCGTTACCCAATCCCGTTAACTTGCTGTGCACCAACCTCTCTTCCCATTTGTCCCCGCGCTTCTCTGTTCCCGCATGTGGTCCTGAGTGACGGCGTCTCCGGCCCCTGGCGGCAGGAGGGCGGGATTTCCGGCGGCACCGAACCCAATAAGTACGCGCCGGCCGGTTGCCTGTGCGAACGCCCCCGCCCCCTCGGCGTCTGGCTCCCGCCTCCGGCTTCGCCTCCCGCTGCTGTAGCTGCCGCCGCCGCCGCCTCAGCCGCTTCCCGCGGCCTGGGCCTCCCGCCGCCAGCATGCCGCACGCCTTCAAGCCCGGAGACTTAGTGTTCGCCAAGATGAAGGGCTACCCGCACTGGCCGGCCCGGGTGAGGCTGCGCGGGGGATGGGCCGGGCGGGGGGTGGGGCAGCGGGGACCCCAGGCCTGACGGGCCGCGCGCCGGGGCGCTGGGTGTGTGAGGTCTGAATGGCCGCGTCCTGGGGTCCTGGGGGCCTCG
>PVLD010000800.1:0-246276 GCA_004027595.1 Dinomys branickii
TTTTTTTTGTTTTTTTTTTTTTTTTTTTTGCAGTACTGGGGATCGAACTCAGGACCCTGTGCTTGCTAGGCAAGCGCTTATTTCACTGAGCTATATCCCCAGCCCCTCCTATGTCTTTTCCTGCTGTGTTGTGAGTGGGGCCAGACTCCCTCTCCTGAAGTGTGATGAGCAGCTGATCATGCGTGTGGATACAGAAGAAAGTTCCATTCCAGTACTTTTCCTGAAATGCCTTTCATCAGAGGCCTGAGTGAGATGAGTGAGATGATGGCAGGTTATGTCATTCAAGAAGGCAGGACTTTTTGTCTAAATATTAGTGGAAAAGCTATACATTTTTATTGAAGGTATCTTCTAGAAATAGAGAAAAATATCAAGTTTTCTTGGTCAATTTTGGGAAAAATAGGTTTTTTCCCTGAAATTAGATAATTTAAGAAAGAGCTTCTTCAATACACATTATTTCCTGTTTTGCAAAGCTGAAAAATTAGTATAGCTCTTTAAACACATCAGGGGTTCAGATAATCATAACAAATTATTTAAAAATGAAATAAAAGACCCCCTAGAGATTCCAGCCTCTCCAAATCACGAAGTTTCTGCTAATTCTGGACCTCTGGTGTCCTCTGTGCTCATCACAACTTGGAAGGTCTCACAGCAGGGCCAGCTCCTTGTTCAGTTGATCTTTGCACAAATCTCATTTTTTTTTTTAGATGAGAAATTCTTTTATCATATTTAGAATCAAAATATCCCTTAAAATATTTACATTTTACAGTAAAAGGGATAGCAGAACACAAGATCATGTACAAGCTTAAATATTCAAGTTTCTGAAGAGTCAAAAAGTGAAAAGAAAAACGATGGACGACCACAAAGCTGTTGGGTGTGGTAATAAATTTTTTCAAGGAGTGCAGATTAAAGCAACAAATGTACTCCTTGGACTTTGATTCTTGGTCAAAAAAACCTGTCAAGTGAATGATTAGTATAATCTAGTTACCAAGTTGCTTAGCTTTTTGTTGCTCCTCTACAGTTTCTCTAAAAACAGTGCAATTTTAAACTCACAGAGCCCAATTACCCTCCAATAGTCATTACGTAAAGGACACTCAGTAGAGGCGGTAAATATTTTCCTTAGTTAACCGCGTTTACCAGTGAAGGAATAAAAACTAAAATTTCCAAGCCTTTACTGCATGTTAATAAAACAAATCTTTGCATATACAGCAATGTAAAACTTTTAGAAATATTAAATTCGTACAGCCGGGTTCAGTACAAAGGGACGACGAGCACTGCACCGACAGACAGAACCGAGCGTTCTGCCAACCACCAGCAGCAAGAACGGAAAAGATGGGACAATCATGGCGGGCAATGGGAGCAGGCGCGGCACTGGCAGTCCCTTAAATGGCGTCCTGCGGCAGCCTGCAGATTTCACCTTTTGCTCTTAGCTCCGACAGTACGGTCCCTATCCTTGTGATACCTCTCCCTGTCCTTTCCCGGCTCTGTGTTTATTTTTCTCTCGGTCTCTGTCCTTTCCTTGGTCTTCCCTCTGCAGTTTGACTGGTTTCTTTTCTAAGTTTCCATTGTCTCCGCTCACTTCGCTTTTGCATTTGCTCCCCGATCACCATGTAACAGCCGAGGCCGGTCCTCCTCTTCGCGCCCTTCCTCTCTTTTTTTGTCCCTACAAGTCTCATTTTGTGTTCCTTACCGTGTTCACTGTTCTGTGACTTTTGAAGGGCCAAGAAAACCCAATAAATGTTGAGAGTGAATTTAGAGAGTCAGATAATTTCTCCTTTCCTGAAGTAGCAGGGCTTCGTAAAATGCATTCCGTAACATTCCTGTGTTTTGTCCTGGTCTTATGTTCATGGCTAAAGTCTGGTTAACGTGTTGATTGCTTTTCTCTACAGTGGCCCTGTCTAGCAGAATTTCTACTGTCACGGAAATGTTTTGTATATTCTGAAATGGTCATTGCTTGCTACCCTTGACTATGAAGCACTAAAATAAGGTTTGTGTTACTCAGAAACTGTTTAATTCTAAATTTAACTAAATTTATGTCACCTTTAAACAGCCGCATGTGGTTAGTGGCTATTACTTTGGAGAATACATTTTAAAAGTTGAATAAATCTCGAGTCCCCTCATGGCTCTCTTATTTTATTGTGCTTCATTTAATTTTAAAGAACACTCTAGGTAGACTTCTCTCCTTTTCACTTTTGTTTTTTAAAAGGCAAACAAATAGGCAATTTCAGCATAGGGAAGAAATGCTTTTGTAAAGTCTCAATATTTCAGGCCAAAGTGTCCATTTGTCTTGAGAAATATCTGGCTTTGAAATTTAGTTGCTGTGGGAACTCAATGGAGCCTCAATTTCCACCCTTCCGAGGTGGTACCGCTGCATATTAGCAGCGTGTGCTGCGCACACAGCGTCAAGGGAACAGTCAGACGCCTTGAGGTCTGTGCTTAACAGTTCTGCCTGGGGAATCCCGCAGCTTCTTTGAGTATCCTCCTAAAGACTCTACGATCTGTTCTACGAGAGGAACAGATGCACGTTTCCACACAGTGCAATCAGAGAAGTTCAGGAGACGGAAGGCTGGGATATATTCATATTTCTTTCACAGTGCTGAGTATATCGCTGGTACTTACACCAGGCTTCTTAACAGCTAGCTTCACTATTTTAAAAACTGGTTTCTATTTTGGCTGTTTGTGATCAGGAGCTATTGAGTTTTCCCTTGAGTCAATTATACTCATTGCTCAAATTCTTTCTAATGCAGTGCTTTAGGGTATACTAGTGGTTTTATTTTAAAATGTGATTTTCAGACATTTCTATCATTATGAAGAAAATGGTTGTTTACATTCTATTATTTTAACTTAATATAGATACTATGGCTTGTAGGATTTTCTTTCTTTTAGAAATAAAGTACATTTTATACTATGGAAGGAAGTAAGACTGTCTCCCAAGTACATTTAGATAGGAGCAAGAAGTTCTGACCTCTTTTTGCATTTTAGGGTGATTATACATAACAATGTAATGCGTATTTCAAAATGTTGGAAGATAGGACTCTGAAAAATTTTATGCTAAAGCACTGTCAAATGAGGAGACAGAGATGTTTAACTTCATTTAAACATGACACCATGTTTACATGCATCAAAGCATCACGCATTCATTGTATGTTATTCCATTAATGGGTTTTAAGAATCAGTTAAAATAAATTTAATTAATTATAAAACTAAAGATTAACAAAGGCAGAGCATCAGGTATTAACGATATCATAAACTTTGTAATACGGTAGTGTCTATTTTTACTTAGGAAGAGAGGAGCATGATTAGCATGGAGAATTAACTCTTTTTCCAGATAGAAGGAGAAATGACAATGGACACTAGATATGGCCCATTTCAGTTGATCTTTCTGATATTTTCTTTGTTTACCTTGGAAGGGAAGGGAGGAAAAGGAGCAGGTACATGAAGTAAAGCAGCTCTCGTTAATGTGTTGAAGGTTGAAGCCTTATCATGAACTCATGAGCTCCACGCTAAAAGTAAACAATTGGTAGTAAAAGGAGGGTTAACTGAAGATTTGTCTTAAAAATCAATATGGTAAACCAAGTACTAAATTAAGTGATAATTACAAATAAATAAAACTCAAGGAGACAAATCAAAGCCATATGGTAGCATTTTTTCATATCTTGCCATACATTATTTTGTTTAGTATTGACTGTTGAATTTATGCTCTTATTTTGTACACTTACAGATTTATAGGAAAAATAAAGTTGGCTGGATCAGAGTCTTTATCTCCAACAGTTTGCATTGCCCTCATGCACCAGAACATTACTTGTGCACCTTTGAATAGTTTGGTGCCATTCACTTGGTGAGATTTCTAGCTTCATAATGTTGTTACCAGGTGGTAGGCAAAGCGCCAGGGAGTGACAGGGATCAGAGAGTAAAGTTCAGATACATCGTGCAGAAGCATTCTTAACTGAACCACGGTGCTGCCAGCCATGGTTTTCCTACGAGATGAACACTTCCCAGGTAAGTGGGATTCCCTTGGTGAATTTTTCTAAACAGCTAATCTGTTTTTTAATTGCAAATTAATTTTGAATGAATTCTTTAGTATTTAAAGTGGTACCTTGATAAAGCATTTATTGGAATTCATTTGAGGGCTTGTTCATTCTTCTCTTCATTTTCTGTTCTTACACATGGTCTGTAAAGAGGTCATAAGACAGAATTTCATATGTCAAGCCTTCCGTCAATTTGTTTTTGTTAGAATTCCCACCACAGAAGCTAAAAAGCATGACTTGGACTGGTACAGCCTATGGGAAAATATACAACAAAAGGAAGCCAAATTACTCAGTTAATCATTTAACATTTTTCTTTCCCCATCCTGTGTTCTGAGCAGAGAGGAAAGAAGGATGTTAGAACCAAAACACACTTTTTTTCAAATATCATTTTAAAAACAACTTTTTTTAAAGACATAAAAGTCACACATATATTTGTCTTGGTTACTATTCTATCATTGCTGAGACAAAATACCCAACACCCAAAATGAAGGAAGGAAAGGTTTATTTAGCTTACAGTTTGTGGAGGTTTCAGTCCACACTTGGCTGGCTCAGAGGCAGAGTGGCACATGGCAGAGGGCAAACGTTCATGGCAGCAGAACACAGCAAAACCAGAAGAAGAAAAGGGAGGAATGGCTGCAAGCAGCCTCTTTTTCTCCCTTGTAAACAGCCTACTCCTACCCAGGTGGCGTGTAGCTCTCACACAGTCTCCATGCCCTCCTCTTCCACAGGCTCAGGAGGTGTACAAAGTAAGCACCTTGGCTTCCTGCTGAGTCACTCAGCCAAACTTCTAGACTCCCCAAGTTGACACAGTGTATCAAACATAACAATATTAAAGCAAGATTAAACATTACACTAATTATCTAAGCACCAAGAAATAGCAAGAACAGAATAATTACTCAGGAGAAACTCAAATACTTCAATAATATTTCTAGTTATATCTGTTATTAATAGAACACCATACTGTAAATATGACAATGCTTTTATTATTTTTTCAGTTTTTGGTTAATAAATTTGAAATTATTTACCCTTAAAGTTGATTTCTTTTTGGACACTGCTGGAGCTTTTATTACTTAATTCATTCAGTACTTCCTTTGCTCTTGGAGGGATAAATACTAATGTCTTTCTATTTATAAACTTTTTTTAAATAAGAGATTTCTTAAAAGCTTCAAAATTTGGATTTTTAGGAATATGTATGTTGAATATTTTGTAGAGATTTCCAACAGAGTTTAAACAAATTGCAGCTGAATATCAGATTAATAACAAAAGAAATAGTACAAAATTTTAGGATGATTTACAAAGGAGTTCCCCAAAGACTTTTAAACAACTAAAAATTCTAATGTATGGATTATCATTTAAAACAAGACAATATATTCTATCATGCTAAGAAATATTTTTTTGTATTTGATATCAACGTACCACAAAAATATCATATAATGTTTCAGATACTAAAACAAGGCAACTACATACTTAAAAATTTTGACAATTGTAGCTACTAATTTCCTGGGTACATAGTGCATTATGTTTTAAGTATGTATTTATGTAACATATATCCAAATTTTGAGCATATCTCTTCCATAGAGATGTCTTCATTTGATTAAAACAGTATAAGAGAGAAAACCAATTTCCTATATTATAGAAACTGGATGGATGAGAAAAAAATACTAGAAGCATCTCTATGTCAGTAAATTTCACCAGTTCTGGGCGTGGTGGCGCACGCCTGTAATCCCAGCACACAGGAGGCTGAGGCAGGAGGATCATCGCAAGTTCAAAACCAGCCTGGGTTACAAAGTAAGCTCCAGGCCAGCCTGAACTGTAGACTGAGACCCTGTCTCAAAAAAAGACAAAAAAAAAAAAAAATTGCACTAGTTAAATGAAATAGACAAATTCTAGAATGACAGGAATTATTAAAAGTCACTCAAGAAGAAATAGACAATCTAAATACTCTTGTTTTTGTTAAAGAATTTAGTGTAGTAATCAAAGGCTTTTTAACATAATGAAAATTAGACAACTTCTGGTTGATTATATAAAACATTTTAGATGGAAAATAACATTTAAATTATACTAACCCTTCCAGGGAAGAAGGAAGAAGGAAGCGCTCTGCTGTAGGTGCCTTTCTGTGGAGACAAGATACCTGGCAATTCAGAAGTGAAGATATCTCTCTAGGCTCATGGTGGGAGAGGCCTCAGTCCGCGGCTGGCTCAAAGGCAGAAGCGTCACGGCAGAGGGAAGCTGTTTAACTCAGGGCAGCCAGAAGCAGAGAGGGCAGGAGGAGCGGGAGAAGGGGAGACGTGCCCGCAGGCCTCCCCACGTGGCCACCGCCTGCAACTGGCCCGCACCCCCTAGTAGCTGTGAATTTACCAGTGCATTGGTCATTGGTGAGGGTCGTGCTCTCCCAATCCAACCACGTTAAAATAGCCCCACCTCCGAACACGTGGGACATCTGGGCGACAGTTTAGATCTGAACCACGTGCATTGTCACTGTATTTATAACGAAAGGCAAAGGCTTACCCTACTCTCAAAACCAGAAGTGCACTGCAGGAAATACAAATTTGATCGACAGTCTTCATTCAACAGATGCAAGGGCCCTTAAGAAAACATGAGCTTGTCAGATTCAAATGTTATATATTTGATGTACAATATATCAGGAAATGCAAAGCTTACTTTCTTAAACTCATTTGTTCATATTTGTTACAGCCTGAATATGTCCTTTGTCATATAAATATATTGCAGATAGTTTTCCTACTTTGTGCCCTACATATATATTTTCTTAAGATGTCTTTTTAAAACGCAAAAGTTTTTAGATAAAATTCAATATATCAATTTTGTTTGTTAAAGACAAGTAAGGTTTCATGTCTGTGTATCATACTAAGACATATTTCAATATTCCACACTCATGAAGATTTTTGTTTTGTTCTTCTAAAACTACCGTAGTTCTAACTTTGACATTTAGATACAGTGAACTTTGCTGCTTAATAAGAAATATATAAATAACTAGAAAATGATAAAATATTTGAATGTACACTTCAGAAAATAATGTAAGAATGGAACATTAGTCACCAGGGTAATTCAAACTGAAGCATGATGTGCTATAAACTACACTTCCTAGAGTGATAAACACATCTCTTCTTTTGTGTTGGAATATATGTACAGTAATTGGAAGTCTCATTTACTATCTGTAGAAGAAAAAATTGTACAACTGTTTTGGAAACTGCCTAGGTGGATTCTTGTCAGATAAAACATACCTTTAACATATGACCCAGAAACTGCACTCCTAGTTATTTAATCAACAGAAAAGAAAACATATGTCAACCTCAAGATCGACGCAAGAATTATGATGGCTTCAGTCATAATAGCTCCAAATTAGAAACACCCACCTGACAACAAACAACTAGAGAAACAAATCGGGGTATATTCATAGTACTCAGCAACAAAAGGAATAAACTAAGAATGCACACAAACATAAATTAAAGTCATACTAGATAAAAGAATCCAGACAGGAAAAGCTTACACTGATTCCACCTGTAGTAAATTTCAGAAGAGAGAAGAGTAACTTGTAGTGAGAGCCGCTCAGTAATTTCTTGCATCCTGGGGCTCGACTCCCAAGGCTTAGCAGCAAAGGCTTTGTGATGATGAGAATGGCCTATATCTACATTGCTTTAGTATTTACCTAAGTGCTCACATTCCTTATAATGAATCATCAGAGCATTACAAATGGATAAATTTTTGTCATATCCAAATTGTGTTTTACTACATTTGATTTAAAAGAGTGCAACATTTCACCTTCAGAAAAAGAACTTTTGAAATTTATTTTGATGCCAGTTTGCATGAAATTATTGTCAACACTGGAATAAGTTGATTTTTCTATTTGTAAGATATATGATAACACTAATCTATAACTACCACCATGTAATTATTTATCAAATATTACTATTAAATGAGCCAGCACATCAAAAACTATCATTTAACATTTCATAGGTTTATAGAAACATGTGATACTAATTTAGAATAATAGTCTTTATGATAATGGAGAATTTTGCTTCAGAGAGCTGCACAGAAGTGCATGTTTAACTGTGTGTGCTTGGGTATACTTTCCTTAACATATCTATTAACTTTTGAAATGAATACAGATGCATCTTCAGAAGATTCTGAAAGTTTGTGTTTTCCAAGGAGGCAGTAAAATTACCGAATGGAGGTGGTGAATATTAACACAGTGTAAGTTATCTGTGTATCATCAACAGTGCGGATGTAGAACATTCTCACCACGTGCAGCATCCTAAGAAGAAGAATGTCGGCTTTTGTTTTTTAAAAAAATTTGCACTTTTGTCTTTTTAGCTCATTATCAATCAAATAGTTTATTAAAAAAACAAAGTAAAGTGCATTACCAAGCAACAAAATAAACAGGCATGCAATAGACCTCAAACCCCTGTGGTTCTAGCGTTCCGACTACTCTGGATCTCCGGCTGTTCCCCTCACATCCTTCACGTGTACGTGCTCTGCAGGGTTCCACATTTCTGACGCTCTGCTCAGCTTCATGGTGGGTGGTGTGCCGACATCTCGGGCTCTGTAGGGTGAAATCCAAGACCGGCTTTGTGCAAGTACAAGTGCTTCTCACAGAGCCGTGCTTTCAGCAGGGCTGTGCGCTCATTAGTAGGAAGTTTGGAGAAGTTGCTTTTTCTGAAAGAAAAAGAAAGATCTGACTTTAAAGTCCTATTTCGCAGTGTCTGTGACACGCTTACACTTGTCTTCCCCATAACTCTGCTTTCCAAAGGAAGCTACTGTGTATGAGTGAGGATCATAGTTTTTAAAACTATGTCTCTCTGTGTGTCTCCCTCTGTCCTGTAACTTGTTAATTCTGAACAGATTGTAGCTATGCTTCTCTGTCAATATGTATATGGTATCTGCTGTAGTTTATGGTTATACTACAATTTAAAAAATCTATTCCAATTGGTTTTTTCTAAATTTGCAACATCTATAACCTGCAGTGAGTGAGAAAACGGACGTAAGAACTACACAAGCAGTGCATTTTGTTGTGAAGTATTAGCTATATTATGAAAATCAAGCATCCTATGTTCTCCATAGTAGGCAGTCCTCTCCATTTGCTGCTCTGGAATTACTTCGGAAAGGAAAGGTTCTGCTGTGTTCTTTATATTGAGTGCCCTAACCAAAATGATAACCATTAGTTTAATTATTGCAAATACAGGTCATTAAAAGATGGTCTACTTCTCCTTCTTTCTTTATGTCATGCCTCAGGGAAAAAGATCAGAAACTGGCCCACTGAAATGCCCTCACGATATTCAATGAGCAGTAGGAAAAGCTGGGTTTTCTGTGCCTACGGCTTCACCACTTTGGGTCAGACCAGACAGATTGTAGCCTAAGAGGTGTTCTTTATGATTCCAGATTCCACCCACTCTGAGGGGCTCGTTAGGAACCACTGTAATGCACGCCTAGAAGGAGAGCACTGACAGGTGTTTTGATAACAAGGGCTGACAGCTTGGATTTGAGCTGTTTCAGTGCTGCTGCTTTAACATTCAGCCTGATGCATTCCAGAAGCTGCCGGTCGGCACTCATCTGTGGGCCACAGACCTGCCCAGGAGGCTGTGATGGGGTTGTGCTTCCTCCAACCACTGCCCTGCCTCACTGCCTCCCGTCCTTGGTGCAGCCATTAGCTCTCACCCTATGTTGTATCCAGGAGTCCAAGAGGACTTTGCTCCTCTTGGGCACTCAGTATGCTTCTATTCAGTTCAGTTTGAAATCGCAATGATTTTGCAAGCTTTTCCCTATCTCCGTACCCCATTCTGGGGGCTGAGCCTATTTCCTGTGAGGAATTCCGTCTCCTTTCTGTCTTTCGAATTCCTTTCGTCTTTAGCTTCTCTTTATAGTCTATTGAACTCCTTGAACTTCCAATCAGTATCAAATAAAAAAATGCAGACTTACGTCAGGAAAGACTTTATTCTAAATGTGGAAGGAGATTTTTGCATGAACCAGAAGAGGAAGGTATGAGTTTTATTGAAAATAATGAGAGAAAGCTTATGATACATGTCAGTTGCAAGAAGATAATGACTGGAAATCCAAATGGTGGAACCATCTGGATTTTATGTACATAAGCAGAGTGTGGGAAGGGAACTTGTTCAAAAGAAAATGAGAAAAAAAGAGTTCAAAAGGAACCGGTTATGTTGAATGTCTAAAGTTTTTTTGAGCCCAGTTGAAGTCCGAGTCCAAAAGTAAGGAGGAGCCATTAGAGAACTTAGCGTAGCCCTTAGTTCCTGCAGGGAAGACACCCGATCTCTCTATTCTCGTCTCAAACTTTTACCCTGCGCCTCACTTACATTTCTAAGCTTAACCAGCTACGATTAACCAGTTGCTTGAACTACCTCTTCTATCTGACCCTATCCTTTAGCTGCTCTGTCTACTCAGAATAACTAAACTAGCTACCCGCCCCCCCCCCCAGCATTGTCCCTAACTTTCACTGGGTAAAAAGAGGCAAAGTTCACTCTGCCTACTTTCCACTGACTGTGGTGAATGTAGGGGCTAGCAGTCAGGGGTTTTCTCTGGAGGGATAATCTCAGGAACCCTCGATGAAGGTGAGGTTGGGGTTCAGCAGCTATGGACTCTGTTCAGAAGGTTGGTCTCATAGACCTCAGTAAAACAATAAGTCAAAATTTATTATTGATTTTAACTTTATAACCATTTGGGGTTTGACATTTTCTAGGCAAGAAGAAACAAATTTTTTTTGTTAAGTGAAGTAGCCAAGTCTAGAGACTGTTTTAAGGAACTGGACTATGTTTTGTAATCAGCTGGGTTCTAGTTTTATCTACTTATCAAGGTTTTCTTCAAGTGTAACATTTTTATGGTTTAATTATTTTTTCTAACCGATATGAATCATTTATCTAAAGAAAATGAGTTTCATTTACGGTGTGCGAGCTCCCCTGGCGTTGGCCATAAGATGACTGCAGGCTCTGTGGTTTTGAAGGACTATTTTGACTAAGTAATTTAGACTGTTACTGAACTTACGTAGCTCCTACCTCTGTCACTTTCTAGGCTCAGATAGGTATAGCTAGAAACTGTCTGTATTATTTGGAGCCATCTTTTTATATCTTGATTTATTATCATTCTCCCTCTACATATCCTTTCAGTTATACTTTTCTGCTGGATGTTTAAGAACAAGGCAGCTGGGGATATAGCTCAGCAGCACAGCACCTTGCTTGGCAAGCACAAGGTCCTGAGTTTGATTCCCAGTACCAAAAAAAAAAAAAAACAAAAAAACTAAGAACAAGGCAAAGTGAGACCAGCACTAATTAAAATTAACCTCTCAATATGTATGTCAATATATATGGCAAGGTCGGTTAAGCCTCCGCTGGGATCATGTTTCGGACCATTACGTAGAGCCGTTTAGCTCCTCTGCCGGTATTATCTGCCAGGACGGGTAATGGTCTTACCGGACCACACGGCGTCCTGTGAAAGCATACAAGATGTTTCTCTATTTGGTGACACTTGCGTTAGCACAGTGTACACTGGTTGACTCCTGTTCACCTATCTACCTGCTTGGGACATTGAGTGACTCACCAAAGTTGCAAGAGCCTTTAGAGAGGTTCCCTCATATCCTAGGTTACTGTTGACCTGGGAGGGTGAGAGCCAAAATATTTGCTATCCTCTTAACCCAGCTGTCTTTTAAGCTTTGGCCTCCAGCCCTCAGTTGCTGAACATCGAGGTCAGTTACACCAGTAATGAAGTGGAAGGAATAGGATTAATTATCATAATCTTTGTATTTGAGCACTTTGAAATATACTTTGGCCAGAGCACTGTTATTTCTTTACCAATTATGGTTGTTGTAGAAATCAAATTCCTGCAGAATATTAATAAATAATAGTTATAAAACTTTACAGGACAAATTTGCAATCAGGAGCAAACAGCATTTTAGCACAACAATTATGGTGACATCACCTTAGAACTACTAGGGTTTTTTTGGTTATCATGTACTCTGGTTATCAAGCCTTTATTTTAACAATTGCTTACCTCTAAATAGAAGATATTAAATGACATAAATAAATGCCCACTTAAATTTGTTGCCTTTTAATAAAATGTCTTTTAAGTACATGTACTTGTTTATAGAGGCACTGCACAGATTATTTTTGTCTTTTTTTGGTACTGGAAATTGAACTCAGGACCTTGCGCTTGGTAGGCAAGTGCTTGTGCTGCTGATCTATATCCCCAGCACTTAATAGGTTATTAATAGTCAATCTCTAATCATTACAGTGGTCCTCCCTATACTGAACAGTGTTTGGATATCTCTGACTGTTATAACATAGTTACATAATAAATACACAAGTATAAGCCTGAAAAGTTCACCATTGTAAATGACTTTAACTTGGAAGAGATTAGTATGATAAAATGTTTTCTTAGTTTTGCATCCTTAAAGGCCATACACTTGAGTAACACAAGTATATTTAATATACCATGAGGTTAACAATAACTAGCATCACAGTGATATAAAAATCTTTATATATACTCAGTCTTTATTCTTAAGGCAAAATTTAGATTGATTGAACAGATTTGCAGTGGATAACTATACTGACAAGAATTAAGGACATCTTTAGACCTTTTATAAGTTTACAAATTGGTGTTGTTGATTACAAATAAACTATATATATATATATATATATATATATACACATACACACATCTATCTATCTATATATATCTTTAACTAAGGAAAATCTCAAGTATTACGTATACTCAGTAATAGACATTGTATTTGCAAAACCAGTTTTTAAATATTATCTTGATTGGTTAATAACCTGGGTATAAATGTTACCAACCTAAAAAAAAAATCTTTCTCTCATGAACCAATTTAAACTAACCTACTGCTAAACCATGTGAACAATAAGCACCTGAGCTAATATTATGAGTATATTTATCTATAAGCCAACATAAGTAGAACTTTTAGAGGATAATAAATACATAAAAAGTTAATAAATTAAAACATACATATTACCCTAACTCGGATATAACCTTTACATGACCAGACTTTGAGGCCCTTATTTGTAAGCCTTACATAACCCTCAAACCTATCAACCCTCATCTGTAATGTTTTAAATGAGTTTGGCTACCCGCTTGTTATGGTTTGTGTCTGGATGTCCCTCCAAAGCCTCACACAGTCATGGGGCGGCTCCTAGGGTTTTTGATTGACCCACGGTCCAATGCTGGGATTATGGGTGTGAGTGCTACACCGGCCCCAGGACAGGTAATTTGCATACAAATAAGGGAGGAAAAGAGCCTGCTCTCTTCTGCCCCTCCCTTTTTGGTCTGTTGCTTTTGTTATCTTCTGTTGCTATAAACTATCGCCCTCTGCCATGTGCCACTCTGCCTTGGAGCCCGCTGAGTATGGGCTAAGACCTCCACACACACTGAGCTAAATAACCCTTTCTTTCCTTAATTTAGGGCATTAGGTATTTTGTCTCAACAGTGAAAAAAAGAGTAACTAAGACATCCCTGAGAAACCTATGCAACATGTTTTCTGTGAAAAGTCTCAAAAGAACCAGAATTTTACAAGGGAAAAATAAAGAGGAAAAAATGAAAAGATACGAGATAAAAAATATCTTTAATGAAGCAACTGCATGTACGTAAAACAGTTATTAAAACAGATCAACAGTCAAAAAGATAAGAAGACATATAGAACACATAAAACAATTATGTTTAATCAGAGTGAAGGTTAGCTATATTGACCATGGTGAGTTATAATAATCTTTTTGTAGTCTTAGATTTATAATTCTAAGTAGACTAGTCAGAAACTTCCCTGGGGGTATTATAATAATTTTTAGGTGAATCATAACTGAGATTTCTTGTCAGAGATCAGAGAGAGAAGCTCTTTTATGCTGGTGGAGGCATGAACTATTTTAAGAGGGGTCTTAGATTGATGGTTTACCTTAATATCGGATAAGTTACTACCACAGCAGAGGGTCCTCACAGCCGTCTATGTTAGACTCGTGGAGGTAAACTGTGGAAACTATTTCTTTGATAGTATACTATTATCTTGGTTCATGGTTTCCTTCTATAGAAGTCACATTTTAAATAACTTTGTATGAGAAAGTGGTTGGGAGGTGCATTTTTTGAGTCTGAAGTGTCTCCATTCTATATGCCTTTATGTAATCAGTAATCTAGATAGGTGCAGAGGTCTAGCTACAAATCATCTTTCTTTATAAGTCTGCAGGCATTTCTTCAAAACAATAGCTATCAAGCATTCAATGTGATTGTTGACCTTTCTACTGTAATTTTCTTGCTACTTCTTTGTGGATGGTTTTGTTTTCTTCTGGATTGCTTTTAAAATGTTTTAATGCCCAATGTTCCAATATTTGACTAGAATTTTCCTAGGTTTAGGTCTCTGTTCTTCTATCTTACAGGGCTCTTGATGGATGCTTCAGTTCTAAACATTATTTCTGTAATAACTTTCTCTCTGTTTTTTAGTTCTCTCTCCTGAAAATCTTATTTGTTGGATGTTAGACTTTTGAATTGATCTGTAGGTGTCATAAGGAAAGATCCTAGGTCTCTTTTTCTTATTTTATAATTTTGATGGTTTCTTTGACTTTTTGCTTTATTCATGAATTTATAACTTCATTTACTGTATTTTTATTTTCAAAGAGTAGCATGCCATTTTATATTTAGCTGTATATACTATTATACATTTATTAGTATTATAACATCATTACTCTATATTAATTTTGTTCTCTGTTGCCTGAATTAGCTGTTTCTTTTCTTTTGAGAGTAGTTTTTTTCCCCCGCAGCACTTTTTCTTTCTTATACTGTTGGTTTCCTTCAAAAATATGTAATTTTTGATAACCTATTCATGTTGACAAATGAAACAATAGGAAACTAGTCCATTAAAGTTTAAATTTTTTCATTGTAAGCATCATTTCAGAGAATTGAGTGGGGATCTGGCTATTTCTCTGAGTGACTTTGCACATGTAGCCTGTCTTTCAGACCTTTTGATTTCTTTGTAGAGGAAACTTTTGATTTACTGCTTTGGAGAAGTTTAGCTAGTGAGTTTTGACCTTTAGTTGTGAAATTAATTTTCTACATACAAGTTTTCCATATATCTCCCTGTTTTCAGCATCTATTTTTCAGTTTTTACTATTATTAGTACATGTTTGCAGTTCATAATGCAATGTGGGGAGTTGGTACATATTCATAATGTAGTAGTTTAGTTTAGTTATTACGAGTAGGTAGTCAGGTCAGTCTAAGGATAAGGTATGGGAAAAGAAGCTAGCCCATGGTTTCAAAGCTCATTCAAGGAGCTATTTAAGTTTAGTTATATAAAAGAAAACATAAGTATAAAAGATAAAATGTTAGGATGAGAATGGACAGATAAGGACCCTTCCTTCCAAGAAGAAGTCTCTATCTGCAGTGAGATCAGTTAGTTAACAGCTCTTCTGTATCTCCATCTTCTAGAGAATTAGAAGTGGAAAACAGCCAGTTCTTTTTGAACTCATTTTCTTTGAAAGAAACCTTTTCTGCTTTCTGCTAATTCATATAAGAGCAGGATAAAGAACACTATTTGGACATTAGTTCAGGATCCTCTTGTTACAGGCAGCTGAGTTAGATAGAAATACAGGCAGTCAGACAGAGCCAGGCCTTCAAAGAGGCCAATATGGAAGGCAAGATATCTTGTGAATGGAGGAGTACTTGGGGGCCAGATCTCAAGAGAAAAGATTAAACAAATGCATCCACACACCTCCCTAGGGATGAACATCTGGCATTGATGTTCTAAATAGGTAGTGATCACCTTGAAGAGTCCCTGACCCAACCCCTTACAGGAGAAGCCCCTGTTCTGTCTTCATGCCCACTTGTTATGTGACTCACTTCCCAATTTGATCCCCATTTAATCAATTTTACCTCAACAGTTATACTTGTAATCTTACTGGCTGACCATAGTTTTGTCCCACCTCATGCCCACCTTGTGATTTCCCATTTACCCCCTGCCTTGGACCCACCTTACCTCCTGGTTTTGTTCTATAAAAATCCCTGGAAAAGACAGGTTCCTGGGGCCGCCCACTTGGGCCTGCCCTTCTGTCCTTTTCTCAGACAGAAGCTTTCTTCCCCTCAATAAATATATTCTGCTGTTAACCTCCGTTGTTCCTAAAATTCATTCTTCAATTTCAGAGAACACGAACTTACCCCAGATACCATTGAGGTTGGGAGTTTCTTTCCCCTATATCACCCTGGATCTCTCCCATGAGCTTTTTCCTTCCTATTTCCAATAAAAATTTTCCTAACTACCTCCTTTTGGTTTGCAACTTCATTGATTAACTTTGTAAGACCACAAACTTGGTTTGTATAGAGTTAACTGTTTCAATAACATATCTTAATTCTTTAATGTTTATTTTGACCCTTGTTTTCCTAAGTACATCACTGCTTGGAGTGTGTCTCTTGTGACTCTGCAGGGGGAGTGGTTTCCATGATTTGTATATTTTTTTGTGAGAGATCCAGGATAGGCTTCCTCTGTCTTCCTTCCTAAGTTTTAGACCTTCTTCGAAAGGTGGTCTCCAGTCTATCCTTCTTGAGGCCTTTTACTTAGGATTCACACGTTTTTAAAAGAAAATTGTCCTACTTTTATTTGTTGAGGTCTTGAAAGAGACAGGAGATAACAGCAGTCACTCTTGCACTTCTAAATGTGCTTGTCCTGGTTACTTTTCTCACTGCTGAGATGAAATACCTAACGCCTGAAAAGGGTTACTTTGGCTCAAAGTTTGCAGAGGTTTCAGTCCGTAGTTGGTTGGTTCAAAGCCAGGGAGGAATGGCTGAGGGGCATCATAGAAGAGAAACAGTTCATAGCGCAGCAGGCGACAGGCAAAAGTAGCACCAGCAAGCCTTCCTTTCCCTTGTATCCCACCCTGAGTACAAGCCTTTTGGGTGGTGCTGTCCACACCCCAGATGGATGCTCCCATTACCCACACTCAGAGTGAGCCTTCCCATTACCCATACCCTAGAACTACGATAAACCAGTTAGCACACTCATCTGCTGCCACACAACCTTATTGCCAGTATCACATGCCCAGGATCCAGCCAGTGCCACCTTATGAGCATATGAAGCTTTCAGGGGACATTTTCAGTTTTCCAAAACTTCATTGTGTGTGTACCAGTCTTCCTGACCTAGTTCAAAACCTGAAACATTGGAATGTATCCTACAATACTCTTTACCTATATCCATCCAGGAAACTACAGTCTAACCTTGCAAATGGAAGTTGTGAAGAGTCAAAAATACATTCCTCAAACATATGCTGTTTTGGCATATAGAGTATTTTGAATTAAGGACACTTTAAAAAGATAAAAGTTACAAGATGACACTGAGCTTCACTGTCTTACTTAAAAGCAGATGGCACTGCTGTATAAGAAATGTCTTCTAGATGTCTCCCACAGACTGAGAACTACAGGTGCTTCTCATCAGCAAGAATGGAAAGCTTAAATGGTGAAAAGTGCGCATCAGCAGCCTCTGTGGAACTGTCATCTGCTTTGCAGCGTCAGAAGCCGTTAACCACCCCAGCCCGAGCCCTCCACTTTGCCGTCATTTACATCTGTCATTCTCTGTGTAGTTTGTATATAAGTAATCAAATCCAGCTGCTGTTTTGAGACTTTTATTTCCTTAGGACAGTTCCCGGGTCATGCAAGCCTTCTATTAAATAAAGTTATGCAAATTTCTCTTCTTAATCTACCTTATGGGCCTATTGAAGACCCTAAGAGAATGGAGTTCGAATTTTGCAACTCCCTACAGTTGTCTGTTGATTTTACTTAAAACATGTAAGAATCAGCACTTTATATTTAATGTTAAAATCATTTGACATCCTGGGTGAATATGTTGTAAATTCACAACTTTCAGGATACTGAGACGTTTTGCTACTCACATTCTCATTAAATGTTCTCATCCATGTAAGGGGCAACATCCTGAGAGTAAGATGTCTTCAGCTGCAATAAATGTTTTTACTGTACTCTTGTTAAAGTACATGATTTGGTCATATTGCTCAATATCTTTTAGTTTTTGTGTACTGGAGAGTTTGAATCAAAAATAATTTGTCAAATCCTTTTATCATTAAGACCACACAATTCTCTAATTCTAAGTACTTAGCCTGAATTCTGTGTAGTTATACCAATGTCTAGTATACAGTGAATACTCAATAATTTTCATGAATTAAAATAATAGGAAATCACATTCACTCAACCAATCAATGAAAAATTTTATGGGGTACGTTTTATGTGCCAAGTACAATTCTAAGTTGGGAAAGAAGCTGTGAACAGACACAGCATGAAAGTTTGCCTTCATGCAGCATCCATTCTAGTGGGAAAGGACCTAAATCAGCAAATGTGTGTTGATAATTGTAATAGTTGCTACCCAGGAATAAAAAGGTAAGACGTGTAGGGGTAGTTAGAGGAGCATAGGCAGCATGGGGCAAGACCTGGTGTCTGACGATTGTAGAATTGCCACATACTTGTTGTGCACTGTTGATGAGGAAGTTACCCTTGTGAAACTGTAACATGCACTTGCTGTAACCCCTTGTCTCCCTGACCTCCTCTCCCCAGAAACAAAGGCTGGGATCCTGATTGGCCTAGATTACAACTATCAGTGAAACAGTTATGTTTAGACACCAGCTTAGACCCCAGAGTACAATGGTTCCCTGACCTTTGGGCTAGCGCTCAGGTCCTCCTACCTCACAGTGTGCCCTTGCTGTTGTAGCTTCTCTGCCGTTGCCAAATCGTAAATAAACTTTTGCTTTGTGCTACTTCAATTCTGACTCACAGCCCTAGACTTCCCCATTTTCCATGTGTGGTCCCAGTCTTGCCCCACTCCCTTCTCTTCGCAGAAGTGAGGAAAGTGAGGGTCATCTCACGGGAGAGCCCGAGCTCCCCAAGCTCTCCGCGGGATGCCACAGAAGGACCTGGTGGATGGTCTTCCATTTGAGAGAGGATGCTCAGGGAAAGCATTACTTGTGAAATAATGTCTGAGCAAAGAGCCAAAAGAAGAGAAAAGCTTGCTGAAAGTAGGACCGAGGGAGGTTTCTGGGTGGAAGGAGCAGGCAGTTCAAAGGCTTGAGGCAGAAACCTCTGTAGCCGTGAGAAACTGAATGGATCATCTCGAGTCTCCTGGAGTCCAGGACTTACAGCAGAGACAGTGCCTGAAAATCTAAACTGAATAAGAAGTCTGGATTTTGTTCTAAAGATTTCTGTGGATCGACACTACACTGCACCTACTCTCACCTGGCACTTCCCATTTCCCTGCTCTGTGTAACATACCATCTCACATGCTCTGTGTTCCTTCTAGAACGCACATTCTGTGATGACTGAGACTGTGGCTGATCTTATAGTCCCAGGCAATGGAGAAATCCCAAGCATGTAGTGGCTCTTCATAAGTAATATTGGATTAATTTATGAATAGTTTGGAGGGAGGAGAAGGCTTGGTAGAGCAGGGAGATAAAATACAGTGCAACAATGAGAATCTATGTGTGATGCAAAGTGTTTGATTGGAATGGAATGAGACAAATGGAAAATTCAAACTTCATTTTGGAAGTTTAACTGGTGGCGTTGTGTGGTAGATCGAATGTGGGAAAAGTGGGACATGCGAGGAATCAGAAAGGGCTACTGGGTTTTTATCTAGCAACTGTGCAAGACTGTAGAACTCAGGCACTGTAGCTTACTACCACAGAGGAGATGTGCCTATGGTCTCAGGTCTTCTTGATGCTTTCCCCAAGACTCTTGAACTGTGTTTGCTGAATGGCAGCAAGAGAAGTGTTAGCTACCGCGCTGTCTTGGTTACTGTTCTCTCGTTGCTGAGACAAACAACTGACACCCAAAATGAGGGAAGGAAAGGTTCATTTAGCTCACAGTTTGTGGAGGTTTCAGTCCATACTTGGCTGGCTCCGAGGCAGAGTGGCACATGGCAGAAGGCAACAGTTCGTGGTGGCAGAAAACAGCAATAACAACAAGATCAGAAGGATGGAATGGTGGCAAGCAGCTTCCTTTTCTCCCTTACGTATGCAAAACTATCCACCCCAGGGAGGAAGGGTGCAGCTCTCACACCCATAATCAATCAGACCCTAGGAGCCCGCCCCATGACCGTTTGAGGCTTCGGGGTGACATCCAGACGCAAACCATAAATGCATCAACATTAGTAGCTGTACGTGCCTGTATACAGAGAGTTACTGTAAATAGGAAGGGGCATAACCTCTGTAGGAATTGGCTTAACTTATTTGTGTTTGTACAAGATAAAACTGGTATTTCCTGAAGTACGTATGGCAATATGTAGTTGCTCAGTGTACAGCTTCTATAGCTTTCCCTAAAAAGTGCCAGATAATAGATGCTATTACAGTATGTATTTAGATGTCCCCAAAGCTTCAAAGGTGGGGCTTGGGGAGGTGGCCAGATTGTGGGGTTGTGATAGTCATCAGTGGACTGGTCCACTGATTAGTTTGCAGTTAATGTGATGCTGGCAGGTGGGGCCTGGCCAGAGGAGGTGGGCCGCTGGGCTCCTGGAAGGGTCCGACTCCCTCCCTTCTCCCTTGAGGTCCCTCTCTGCTTCCACTGCCACGCCCTGAGCTCTTTCTTCTCTGCCATGCTGGCTTTCCTTGGAGCCAACTGACTGTGGACTGAAACCTCTACATATTATGAGCCAAATAAGCCTTTTCTTCTTTAAACTGTGGGAGTCAGTATTGTGTTCCAGTGATGAAGAAAGTAACTAAGACAGATGCCTTAAGCAAAGAAATTGTATTTTACCCATTCTTGTATGCTAAGTATGAGCAGTGGACTGTTCATATGACCACTGAATTGAATTTAAAAAAATATAAAGGTACTTCCTTAGGATTACAGAGCAAGAAAGGATTATATATAATTATGTTCATTTTGACTTTGTAGTTCTGCCCTTGGTACACTGGGATGGGGAATGGTTTTCTTACAAAAGGTGCATTTGGCGCCTGCAAGAAAAGTGCTGCTTAGGAACATACCTGTGTAGCCATCTTTCAAATTTTCCTAAAGTGACACAACAGTGTTTTTGCTTCCAAGTTCCTTAAAAGCATCATTATTGTTCATCTGCAATGAGACAGGAATAATTTGTTGTAATTTTACCTGTAATCATGTTTGGGCATCAGCATATCATTTTAGTCCTGAAAATCCAACAATGAAGGCTTTTGGGTTTGATGTTGAAGATTTTTGTCCTTTATATGCTCTAAAGGAGTCTCCTGTAGATCATGAAGATTCTTTTAAGACCAGGAATTAAACCTATCATAAAGTCCCAGGAAAGGTGAACCAAAGTATTTTCCATTGCCTCAACTTGTTAGAATTAGATCTAAAATAAGAACATCTTAAAATTTCACTCTATGTATTTGTTTATGTTCATCTTATTTTGTCTTTAACCTTTTTTCTTCACACCTGCTAAATTCCCCTCATGGTCTCTCCTTTTTAAAGTTGCAGAGAGTTTAATACATAATAAAATTTGCAACTTATATAATTTTCTCTGTCTGTAGGGTTAGGTCTGTAGTTCTGTGTCCTCCACAGGGAGATGCATGGATCTCTATTAATTAATTGAGTTTGCATCATATTAGTTTAGATTTAAGAGAAAGGATCTTTTCATTTGAGTGGAACAATTGAAATTAATAAAAAGATGAAATATTTAAGTTCAGCATTTAGCCATTTCCCATTGAAAGATTTTGCATCTAGTAAAATCAAATTTCTAAAAAGTACAATGTCTTCTAAGAATTAAAAAAAAAAACACCTGCTGCCTCTTAGAGAATATTGACACATATATAAAATTATTGCAGAGTTTAGTGGAATCAGATTATGTATTAAAAGATAGAAAGGTAAATTCTAGATCTATAGCAAATCTTGGCATCAAAGTACTGTAGTTCATTAGGTGAACTGGTTTGCAGATAATATTACATATATAGCATGGGGAATGGGCCATCCCTTTATGCATCAGCTTTATGCAATATCATACTATTTGGTAATGTACAGTAACATCTTAAAATATTCATTACATTTAATTTCACTCCTGAGAATAAACTCTAAGTAAAAATTCTGAACTCTCTGTCCCACCTTTAAAAATCAACATGATCAACGTATCTCCCACATTTCAGAAACATTTAATTCAGAAATATTGTAAAATACTAAAAATGAACACAGTATTTATAGTCAAATTGAGAAGTTAGAGGAAATGTGATGCAACCAGTTAGAAGATGTATAATGAAGGATTTGTAATAAGTTAGCAGTGTTACATATGAAAGACCCAGGGATGCTTCTTACATACAGTGCAAAGAAATAGATGGGAACCAACATTTATCAGTGATTTTGTAGGCTTTGTGCTTTATAACTTTATATGCATTTTAAACAATTGGTTAGTTCTACTTTTATAATCAGAAAAAAGTGAAATATACTTGTATATAAACAACTCAGCTTAGTGATAATTTATCTTCTAGCAGTGGTCACTAATGATAACCTCTTGATGTGGTATCTTCCTGTTTGAAAGTATTTTCTCTGTTCTTGAAACTCTTTGATCCCTTTTACTTTGAAAGTGACATGAACTTCTAAGCCCTGGCTTTGTAGTTTCCTTAGATGACTGGTTTTGAGACATGATTTTTGTAACATGATGAATTTCATAAAATGAAATTTATATCTAGAAATATACTTATGTTAGTGATTTAATCAAAATCTAAGTATGAAGTAATTTGATTTTGTGTTTGCTAAATTACTGATAATTTCACACTGAAAATGGCCCAAATTTTCTTGAAAAATTGGACTTCATCTTTAACTGAGATTAAGACTGTGCCTTATGTTGCAAAATTATGGTATAGGGCCAGGGATATAGCTCAGTGGCATAAGTGCCTGCCTGGCAAGCGCAAGGTCCAAAGTTTGATTCCTGGCACAAAAAAACCCCCTATATATAAAATTATGGTATATCCTACCTATTTCTAAAAAAGATTGGGTGCAGAATTATTGAATATTCAACTGAGATGCCTCTAAATCCAACTTTACTTGTCTTAAACCCCAAATTTTCTTTAAAGACTATATATTTTGATCTCCAACTAATATCCAGTGAATAGTTTGCACAAACAAATCTAGACCTTTGACTGGAAATGGATGGAACATGTGGAACCAGCTACTAAACTAACACATGCAAAACCATAATTTAATAAAATGTAATTATGTCTGAAATATGAAAGGTCAATTTCATATTATTGAATTTACTAATGAAAAGGCAAATGAAAATTAGAATGAATTCAAATTATTGTTCACAAATAATCTCTGCTTTGACTTCAAAGTATATATAATTCCAAATACATATACTTTAGATACTGTGATTTAATTTTTAAAAATTCCCAGACTGATTTAGTTTTATTTTTTATTTTATTAGTAGATTCTAGATATACATAATGGTAACATTCATCATAGGGAATTTGTACCGGTACATGACATATCTTGCTATTTCTTTTCCCCCCTCCCTCCCCTCCCTCAGCCCCTCCTCCTCCATTTATTTACAAAGGCTTTTCTTCCACTTTCTCTTTTTGCTCTTTTATTTCCCTTTCCCTTTTCCTTTCCTTTACTCCCTCTCCCTTTCTTGTTCTCTTTTTCATTTTTAGACTGATTTTTAAATTTAGGAAGCAGAACATGAAGTGCAATAAATGTACTAAATCCCATGAGGAATGTAATCATTATGTACTACAAATGCATACTGATAAAAAATTTTAAAAATTCAATATCCTGCATTGCTGTTTGAAGATGATCATCCTTTGCTCTTTCTTGAGTTTTTAGATTTTAGAATTATACATGGATGACAAGTATCATTAGCTGAGTTTAAACTCACTTATGCATTAAGAAAACAGGTCTTTGTGGCTGTCACTGAAAGAATAGGATGTATCTAGAGACTTTTTCCCTACAGTCAAACATAAATTAAAGGTAACATGGATTCCTGTTTGAGGATTAGGGGAGATAAGAGGAAAGGTTATAAGCACTCACTTGGGCAAAGGGTTCATTTTTTAAATTTTGCAGACTGGCTTGGATTATGGGAAGTTGCTAAAATAATGTGAAGTCTGGCGGCATTATTTGTTTCTAGGTTAATATTCTCAAACATTGGTATGAATTGGAATTATAGGGAAACCTGTTAAAATCCAGATTGCTGGGATCTCTACATGGAGACTTGGATTTGGAATTCCAAAATGAGGCATGGGAACTAATTTCCTGGTGATATTGATGCTGTTGAAACAGGGACCATTTTTTTTATTTTAAAAAGAGAAAAACATAATAGAGAACTTCAAAACAAGATAGGAAATTAACAATGGTTAAATATTGCATATTGTTATATTCAAAGTAGTTGCTCAGATTACAAGACATGTGTCCAAAATTGATCAGACAATATAAGCACAAGTCATTCTTTTCAATTAATAGAAATTAGTAGTATAATTATCTTAGCTATCACATATGTGTATATACATATATATTTTTCCTTTTCTGTTCTGCCTTTTCTCCTTTCCCACATCCCAATTGTTCTTTCCTTTAGGACAGTTTCTTTCCCCTTCACAATATCTATTGAGCATTTTGGATCCCTTTTACTCTCTCAGTTTGTCACAGTAGGGAGACAATATGACATTTACACACATATGAGTCTGATTTATTTCACTTATGAGTATGGTCTCTAGTTGCATCCATTTACTTATGAAAACCCCTAGTTTGTCCATCTTTATAGTTGAGTCATACTCCATTGTATAAAAATACCACCATCTTTTTTTATCCATTCCCCAGTTGATGGGCATTTGGGTTGTTTCCAAGATTTACCTATGAAAAGCTGAGCTGCTATCAACATGGATGCACATGTATCACTGTGGTATGAAGTTTTTAATTCTTCTGGGAAAATACTCAGAAAGGGAATAGCTAGATCAAATGGGTCATTTAATCCTAGTTTCTTAGGAATCTTCACACTGATTTCTACAATGGTTGCACCAGTCTACACTCGCACCAACAGTGGGGAAGCATTCCTTTTTCCCCACAGCCCCTCCAGCATTTGTTATTGGTTGATTTCTTGATGATAGCTATTTTTTTCTGGGATAAAATGGAATCTCAGTGATATTTTAATTTGAATTTCTCAAATGACTAGTGATGTTGAACATTTTTTCATATATTTATTTGCCATTTGCATTTCTTCACCTGAGAAATGTATATTGATCTCAGATGCCCATTTTTTGGATAGGGTCTTTGAATTTGGAGGTCTGATTTTTTTGAAATCTTTATGTGTTCTAGATAGCAGTCCTTTGTCTGAGGGACAGTTGACTAAAGTTTTTTCCCACTTTGTAGGTTGTCTTTTCACTGTGTTGATCATTTATTTAGATGGGCAAAACCTTTTTAATAAGATGAGATCCCAGTTGATACTTTGAAGTGCTTCCCATGCAGTTTGGTTTTTGTTCATGACCTCTCTGCCTACCCCTATGTCTTCAAGATTTCTACATACTTTTTCTTCCAGTAGATTCAGTGCTTTTGCTTTAATATTTAGATTTTTGACCCATTTTGATTTTAGCTTAGTGTATGGTGATAGACATGGGTTTAGTTCTAGTGTTTGGCATGTGGAAGCCAGTTTTTCCAGTACCATTTATTAAAGAGGCTATCTTTCTTCCAGTGAACAAGTTTGGCCCAATTGTCAAAGATAAGGTAGCTAAGTGTTTTTGTAGTTGTGTCTGCATCATCTAATCTGTTCCATGGATCACTGGGTCTGGTTTTTTTGCCAATACCATGCTGATTTTATCAGAGTAGCTCTGTAGTATAATTTTAAGTCAGGGATTGTGATGCTTCCTACCTTGGCTCTGTTGCCCAGGATTGCTTTTGATATTCTAGGTTTCTTCTGTTTCCAAATGAATTTTAGGAATGATTTCCTCTAGATCTGTGAGGTATGCTAATGGTATTTTGACTGGGATTGCATTAAATCTGTATAACAGTTTTGTGAGTATGGCCATTTTCACAATGTTGGGTCTTACTATCCATGAGCAAGGGATATCTTTTCATTTTTTGAAATCCTCATTGATTTCTTTTTTCAGAGTACTGTAAATTTTAATGTATAGACCTTTTGCTTCCTTGTTAGATTGATTCCTTTGTATTTCATTATTTTGGATGCTGTTGTGAAAGATGTGATTTCCCTAATTTCTATCTCAGTGAGTTTGTTTTTTATGTATAGGAATACTACTGATTTTCAAGTGTTGACTTTGTATCTGGCTATGCTACTAAATTTGCTTATTAATTGTAGAAGTCTTTTGGTGGAGTTTTTGAAGTCTTCTCTGTAGAATATTGTGTCATCTGTGACTAGTGATAGTTTAACTTCTTCCTTTCCTATCCTTATTCCTTTTATTTCTCTCTCTTATCTAATTACCCTGGCTAATGTTTCCAGAACTACACTGAATAGGAGTGGTGATAGTGCACATCTTTGTGTTGTTCCTGATTTTAGAGTGAAAGCTTTCAGTTTTTGTCCATTTAGTAAGATGCCGGCTTTTTTTGGTCATAGCTTTTATCAGATTGAGGTAAAGACCATGTATTTTAATTTTCTGTAGGGTTTATCATGAATGAGGGTTGGAATTTTTCAAAAGCTTTTTCTGCATCCATTGAAATGATCATGTGATTTTTGTCTTTGGCTCTGTTGACATGGTGTATTGTATTTATTGATTTGCATATGTTGAAACATCCCTGCACTCCCGGGGATGAATACCACTTGGTCATGGGATATAATCTTAATAATTTGCTGCATTCTGTTTGCTAGTATTTTATTGAGGTTTTTGCATCTATATTAATTAGGGAGATTGGCCTGTAGTTTTCTTTTTTGGTTTGGTCTGTTTCTCTGGTTTTGCCTCCAGGAATGAGTTGGGGAGAATTTATTCCTTTTCAATGCCATTAAAGAACTTGAAAAGTATTGGCATTAAATCTTCTCTGAATTTCTCATACTTTTCTGCTGTAAATCCATCAGAATCTTGGCTTTTCTTTTTTTTTTTTGGTACTGGCAATCAAACTCAGGACCTCATGCTTACCAGGCAGGCATTTATGCCACTGAAGTATATCCCTGTTGGTAAATTTTTAATTACATTTTCATTAAGTAATATTGGGTGACTGAGAATGTTTATGTCTTCTGGATTTAGTTTTGGTAGTGCATACATCTGTAGGAATTTCTCAATTTCTTCTGTGTCTTCCATCCTATGTGAATAAAGAGTTTTCAGGTAGGTTTAATTATCTTATGAATTTCCACAGGATGATCTGTAGTGATTTCATGTTTTTCATTTCTCGTTGCATGAATTTGAGTTTTTTCTTTCCTTTTTTTATAAGGTTGGCTAGGGATTTATCAGTTTTATTTATTCTTTCAAAGAATCAACTCTTAGATTTATTCATTCTTTGTATTATTTTCTTAATGTCAATTGCATTAATTTATGATCTGATCATTATAATTTCCTCCCTTCTATGGGCTTTGGGCTTCACTTTTTCTTCTCTAGAAGCTTGGGTTGCAGCATTAGGTTGTTTATCTGTCCTAATTCTATTTTCCTGAGATGAGATTTCACCACTATAAATTTCCCTCTTAGGTCTGCTTTCATTCCATCCCACATGTTCTGCTAAATTATATTTGAATTTTCATTTGATTATAAATATTGTTTAATTTCTTTATTTTATCTGTGACTTATTGTTTGTTCAGGATGGTGTTAATTAATTTCTATGTGTTTATGGAGTTTTTGCAGTTTCTTTTGTCATTAATTTCCAATTTCGTTGTACTATGGTCAGGTAATATGCAGGGGATAATTTCATTTCCTTTGTACTTTAGCATGTTCTATGGGCTAGTGTATGGTCTACTGTAGAGAACATTCTGTGTGGAGCTCAGAAGAATGTGTATTCTGATGTTGGTTACAAAACTCTGATTTTTTTGGTCTAGTTGAACTAGCTCTGTGCTACAATGGAGCATTAAGGTAATCCATTAAAATTGTGTCATTGCTTATTTGATTTTTATTGTCTATTGATAGTTGTCTTGGGTGCTCCCATATTTGGTGCATATATATGTATGACTGGTATCTCTGCCTTGGAAGTTTTCCCCTAACAAGTTTGTAGTGATTTTCTTTATCTCATTCAATCATTCTTGGTTTGAAGTTCATATTGTCTGCAAACAGAACAGTTACGTTTGCTTTTTTCTGGGTTCCTGTTGCATGGAAGATTGTTTTTCATCCTCTGACATTCAGTCTATGAATTTAATTTTCATTTAAATTATTTCTTGTGTATAGCTTATTATTGGATTTTGTTTCTCGATCCATTCTGCCAGTCTGCTTCTTTTGATTGGTGAATTGAGGCCATTTATATTAATTGTTGTAACTGATACACTTTGGCTTATTTTTGTCATGTTATTTTCCTATTTCCCTTCTTTTCCCCTTTGTTTAATTGCTTTCCCTTCCTGGTGGTTTCTTTCTGTTGTTGTTCTTGGAATTTTGGTCATCTTTATCTCTGTTTAGAATATCTTACAATACCCTTTTTAAGGTTGGTTTGATTGTCATGAATTTCATCAGTTATTCTTTTTCATGGAAATGTCTCATTTTTCCAGCAACTTTGAAAGAATATTTTGTAGGACACATCAACCTGGGCTGGAAGTTGTTTTCTTTTAAGGTATGAAATACTTCAAGCTCTTCTTGATTTGAGGGTTTGTGTAGAGAAGTCTGCCATGATTCTGATGGGCTTACCTTTATAGGTGATCTGTTTCTTTTCTCTAACAGTTTTAATATTCTGTTCCTGTGCTGAATTTCTGGGATCTTGATTATTATATGTCTGGGTGTAGATTTATTTTGGTTATGAATATTTAGAGTTCTATATGCCTTACTTACATGTCAGATTCTGTTCTCATGTTTTGGAAATTTTCTGCTATTATTTCTGCATTTGTCTTTTTATGTCATTTTTGTTGACTATTACTTTTTCATTGACACATATCAAGAATATACTTTTTTTCTTTGTATTGTGCAGCTGTTGAATTGTTATTTCTTGATCTGTTGTCATTTTTAAGAGATATTTCTTTTTTTATTTAAAAAAAAATAAAAGTGCAAAAACATATTGACAAACAGACACCAATTAGCATAAAGAATAGTACAATCACAACTAATCTATAGACAAGGTGATATGGTCTCAACAGTGGTTACTGCTTTATCCATTGATATCTTCGAAGTGTAAATATATGAACCCATATAGAGACATGCAAATTTAGTCAGACAATTAATCCTCTCAACAACAGAAAAAACACAAAAACCAAAAATCCAGAGACAAAAAACAAAACAGGCAAACAACAACAACAGCAACAACAACAACAACAAAAAAACACCAATAGTTGCTGCTTTTCATATTGATATCTTCGAAGTGTGTGTTCAGGATAACACATACAGACATACAAGATTGATCATAAGAGATCTTTCTTTTTGTGATCATGGCCACAATCCTATCTTCAAGGCCTGAAAAATCTGTCTTTATTTTCATTCAAGTAGTTTTTTAGCTCTCAGTGAAATGTTTAATTTCCTGGGTATCTGTTTGCATCCGTTTCATGCACTCTGTTTCTTTCCTATATTACAATTTCGTCATTTCCATCCTCTTCCTACCATTACCCTTTAAAAGAAATCTGTGTGTGTTGTAGATTTACTGTGCAATTCCTTTATAAACTTTGATATTTCTTTTTTTTACCTGAGAGATTATTTCTGATCTGATTTCCTCTATAGCCTCATGGATTTGTTTACTTCATTTACTATCATTTTAGAAGTTTCAGGTTTGTGTCTTCCAATTTCTTTTATACCAGTATCTCCTTGTTGTGGGTGGACTGGAGGCCTGAGATTGCATCTCGCTTCTGCATCTTGTCATTTTATACTTAAAAAAATTTTATTTTTTTCTATGTTGATCCTTGTAAGTTTTTGTAGTAGGTAACCATATCTCTAGTATCAAGTCCTCTCTAGGAAAAGTCTGTTTCTCACGGATATCTTCTGTATATAGGTGGTTCTTGGCTTGTGTCTGTTCCAACATCCAATCTTCCTAGTTAATTAACAGTGAAATGTTGGTGTCTGTTTGGTTCTGTCCCCAGTTCTTTGGTGCTGGACTGTAGTGAGCTTTTTACCACAGAACTATCAATGTTATTACAGAAGGGAGAACAGCTGATTACAATACATATGATATCCTAGCTGAAGTAGTATAATTGGCAATAATAGTAGCATCAAGCACATTTTAGAAACTAACGTACAGTGGGAGGTATTAATTTTGCACCTCAAACTATAGAAACAAAGCCTACAGTTATATAACAGCACTTATTGTAAATG
This sequence comes from Dinomys branickii, assembly GCA_004027595.1. Taxonomy (NCBI): domain Eukaryota; kingdom Metazoa; phylum Chordata; class Mammalia; order Rodentia; family Dinomyidae; genus Dinomys; species Dinomys branickii. The sequence goes on from PVLD010000800.1 coordinate 30,335, forward strand.
GGAAGCTTGTATTCAGAGTGTTTTCCAGTGGTAGAGTGATTTAAGAAGGATAGTGGAAAAAACAAGGGTAATTGGAAAGAAAGTAGAAACAAGGCTGGATAGGGTAACCACACATACTTTGGGAGACTGTTGAGAGGGCAGGATAAGGAATGATAGAGTAAGCAAGGGATTGTATGAACTTTGGTCTCTTGGAGGATGGGATTAGTTTTCAGGGTCTGGAGTTTCCACCAGCCATTTAGAAAAGAGAAAAAATAAAAAAGAGAAAAGGAAAAGAAAAAAAGAAAAACAGAGTCAATCAAAACAAAAGAAACAAAACAAAAAACAAAACTAGAGAAAGAAGGGGTGGCCTCACCCACCTGCTTCTATTCCCTGTGTCTTTGTCCCAACCAAGCACATTGCTGGGTCACCTCACTCACCACCTGCTGGCTTGTATTGACATTGTTGCTTCACACCACTTGTCCCTCCTGCCCATCCTGTGCACCGTAGTTGGGGCCCTACTACATCGCTGGCGTTTCCTCTGGTCTCTGGGCCTTCCCAAACAGTTAACCTCAGTTGTGGCAGCCACGAGGAGAGGGGCCATTCTCTAGGCCTTTCTAGTGTAGTCACCTGGGCCTGGTGGTTGTGTAGATGGTGATGGGAGGGGTTGCCCTCTGTGCCTCCACCTGGGTTCTAGCCAGGGACCACATTTTGAGAACCACTGCTATAGCTTGTCTTTGGGACAGCAGGGTTTGGTTGGGGAATGAGGGGGAACTAAGCTGTATTATCCTACACTCTGGTAGTTAGACAGGTTTTGAAGATGAGTTCTGGCCATTAGAATGAGGGTGTAGTCTTACCTGAATCTCCAGATCCTGGGCTGAGGACGTAGCTCAGTGGTACAGTACCTGCCTGGTAAGTGTGGGACCCTGTGTTTCATTCCTGGTACCCCAAATTTTTTATTTTCAACCTCTATGTCCCATCCCTGAAATACATCATGTGATCTTCAATATTCTTGTCCCTCTTTAGGCAACTGAATGTGAAAGATTCAGTGCAGGCCTTGGAGTAAACTTTAATGCTCTTCTTTTCTCCTTCTTTTAATGATACCTAAGCCACTCAGAATGACCTATGTTTCATGTGATTGCTAAAGTCATAAATTTGGCTTGGGCAAAACACTCCCTCATCATGTAGAAGTAGGTATATGTGATGAGGCTTCAGCATGAAGTGAAACCATAATTACGTACTGTGAGAAAGTGGATTAAATGCTTATGCCCCAACTCTTGCTACATTGCTCTCAGTATGTTAGCTAGCCTCATGGGGCATTGCCTCTAACTAGTTGGCAAAAGAGGAAAGTCTATTTGGATCTACTTATAGATACTCCTGCATAATATGCTGGCACAACTAAAGCATCAGCTACGCCACCCGTAATGTTCTCTGAGCCTTGTGGTCAGAACTTGAAAATATTGCTTATTTTTCTGAAAGAGATAGTCAGAAGTATGTATCTAAAGTTATCATAGTGACTTAGTTAACAATTTGGTCGGGTGCTCAAGAACTTAGATATCATAAAATGTTGGAGTTAGTGGCAAAGTAGTTTGTGGAAGGGGCATGTGCATAGGACATGTAGAGTGAGGGTTCAGTGAGGGAATATGAGTGTGACACATGAGTGGTCACCAAAGGTAAGCCCTGTGGGTGAGCCTTTTGACTATTAGGCAGATAAGATAGTCTATTCCATGGCGGTTGGGCAGCTGCATCCTCTTGCCATTCCTGTGTTTCTTCAGTGGGCAAATGAAACCAGTGGTGATGGCTTCAGAAAGGGAGGGTGTTACATATGGAGTCAAACTCTTGAATTTACTTTTATCAAGACTGAACTTTCCATCATTGCTGCTGAATACATAGCCTGCCAATTTCAGGGTCTACTTTTAAGAGCCTGGTAATGCCCCATTGCCTGGTAGGATCAGCCAGACACTTGGCAACAGATTGGTCCCGCTCCATCATTGAGGAGGAAGCAATCTGTCTTCATCAGAATAAAACACCCTGTCCGCCTTTCTTGCCCTCAACGCATCCTCCAATATCATCATACAGGGCTCACTGAGTGCCCCAAGGTAACACATATAATCTTGTTTTTGGCCAAGAAGTATATCGTAGAACAACAGAGGCAATGTACTTAACTCCACAGGAGTGCGTTAGAAGTCTCTGGTTTTGTTACATAGCTGTCTTGGTAACTTTTCTCTGATTGATGGGACAAAATACCTGATGCCCAAAATTAAGGAAGGAAAAGTTTATTTAGCTCAGAGTTGTGGAGGTTTCAGTCTATACTCAGCTGGTTCCAAGGCAGGGTGGCAGGGCACAGGAGCAACACTTCAAGGTGGCACAAGACAGCAAAAGCAGCCAGAGCAAAAAGTGGGAGGAGCAAGCCCCTTTTCCTTCCTTACATCTGCCACACCATCTCCAGACCCTGTACTGAGTCTCATTGTTAACCTCTACATTTCTCAAATTGACACAATGAACAACATCCTAGAACAGGAAGGGCACCTCCTTTTCACCCAAGGATGTAGAACTGCTGAGTTACTTAGTTAAGCTTCTAGACTCCTCAAGTTGACACAATGTATCAACCATAACAATAGCCCTTCAAAAATGCAGGTAACTTGATCATATAGTGAAATTTCCTATTATATGTGTGGATATAATGTTGCCTGAGTGACAACATTCATGGATTTGAGAAGTTGTCACACAGGATACAATATGTGCTCTATACAAGTGAGCATGTATGATATTATTTCTTCCAACCAGAATGCCAGAGTCTAATAGCCAAAAGATTGAAGTAGATTTATTCTCTGCTACCCCATATAATCCACTCACAAAAGTTATACTTCCTCCTCTCACTGTTTAGAATTGATATTTCCTTTGAAAAGAGCCACTATACTAGGAAACTGCAAAAGAATTCCATTGAGTTGGAAGCTGGAATTGTCAGGTGTTAACTTCAGTTTTCTCAAGCCATTAAATCAACAAGAAAATAAAGGAATTACTCTCTGGATTGTGGTGTTTGATCCTGGTCATTAGCGAAATGTTACTGTACCATTGTGGTAAGGAAGAGTGTGCAGAACCATGTTTTTATTTTTCTGGTACTACGATGACCAATAATAAAAGTTAATGAAGAACTGTAGCTACCATAAGTCAAGGCCAGAAAAGGCTCAGACCATGCAGGAATTAAAACATGCTAAAGGTGTAGGCACTACGGAGTGAGTACTGGAAGAAGGAAAAGACCAGTTCTGGAAAGGAGAATGGTGATAGTTGTATCTTAATTGTTCCTCAAAGGTCTGTAGTCTCAAGCTTAGTGCTGTTGAAAGAGAAGTCTAGTGGGAAGTTTGGGTAACTAAGGGAGTGCCCTCAAAGGGGATATTGAGATTAGAACCTTCGCTCTTCAATTTTTATTTCTGCACCCCAGCTGCCATGAAGCAAATGGCTCCCTGGACCACACACTCCCACCGTCGTGTGGTGCCTCACTGTAGGCCCAAAGGCCAGGGGGCAATTAATCATCGACTGCAACCTCTAAAACTATGAACTAAAATAGGTCTTTTCTCTTTTCAAGTTGATTATTTCAGGCATTTTATTACAGTGATGGAAAGTGAAAGCAAGAATGGCATGTGACCTAGGTTGGGAACAATTCCTGGGATGGTTTATAGTGTCATTTTAAGACATGTGGAGTTTATAAGAAGGCGGGGTTTTGGAAAGCAGAAAGAAATGGTATTGAAGAAAACTTGTTATGCATTTCTCTTTTGCTTGTAGAAGTCTCAGGTGTCAGAATTTATCTTATGTATTGTTTTCCTTGAAATCTGTCTGCAGGTGTTGCAGGGATCCAAGGGACAAAGCAAGGCAGTGAAGTGTTGTCTGCTCTGTATTGATCTGTCACTGCCCTTACAGCCATCTAGGGTAATGCCTACAGAACTCCACATGGGTGCTGGTGAGGAGTGAGCAGCAGCCTGGGAAGAGTGAGTAACACCAGGGAGAGTGGCATGGTGATTATATGCAACTTGTCCAAAGACTGCTCAGCAGGGAAGACAATGTCAGAGAAAACTGATCTTCAAACACAGAGGGTTGGACACTCATTTGGGCAGCTGTGTAAAACCAAAGCTGCTTCTGAATTTCACTTTCACTTTTCAAACTCAACATTTCTATAATCCTCAAGCAGAGTTGCTTCGTACTTCTGGCCCTTCCTTTGCCATTTCTCAAAATGTCAGTGTAGCTGGATGTATAGTCTTTCTTTTCATGAAACTGTGTTGGACACCATGTCTGACTTCTTTTCCTTCTATTGAATCTAACAATAAGCTAGTTCAACTTTTTTTTTTTTTTGGTACTGGGAATAGAACTCAGAACCTTGTGCTGGCCAGGCAGGCACTTGTGTCACTGAGCTACATCCTGGCCCCCAATAAGCTAGTTCAAATGAGAACCCAAGCTACAAAAAAATGAGAATCCAAGGTGAAAAAACAAGATGAACTAAATAGGTCATTTGTTATAATGCAGTTCCTGAATACAATAATTTTGAGTAAATATGTATTGAATCATAACAGTAATATATTTTTATTTTAAATGAACATGTAGTATTTGTACTTATTTATTGGGTACAGTGTTCTAATTCAACACACACATGAGAGGTAATGACCAAATCAGGATGATCAACATTTCTTTCTCAAATATTATTATTTCTGTGTGTTGGCAAGAGTTACATTCTTCTCCAGTTATTTTGAAAACCATAACTGTTTTAGGCCATAAATACCTCACTGTGTTACATAAGTCAGAGCTTCCTCCTCCCTAACCAGGTTTTGGTTCAGCACTTACATATTTGCTGCCTATCTTCTTGTGTCCCTGCACACCTATCCTCCCTATTATCTACTAACCTCTGTGCAAGACTGGTCCGCGATCAACGTTTCCACCTTCACAAAGGAGTGAGAATATGAAACTTTGTCTTTCTGTGCCTGGCTTACTTCACTTGAAGATGTGTCCTCCAGATCTAGTCCTGTTGCTGCAAGTGGCAGGATTTTGTCCCTTTCTTCTGTTCATTAAAGTTACATTATGTGTACTCTACATGTTTTATTCATTCTTTCATCGGAAGACATCTCTGTTGGTTCCACAGCCTGACTATGACGAATGATGCTGTGGTATTTTGTTATTTGAAATAATATAAACAGACTTCTTTAGTAACTGGCTTCTTGCCAGGTTGCTTACTATTCCTTACAAGGATGCCTACTAGGTTAGATTACTCACTGAACAGTCCTGTGTGGCCCGCTCACCTTTTGCTTCCTGGAGTCAAACTTGTTCTTTTGTTACCTAAATTCTGACTCAGTGGTTTCTAAGAGGTTTTTCCTGCTAACATCTCTTTAGCAAGTAAAATTCCTTTCTGAGACTGGTACGTTCAACCTGGAACAAAAGAAGTATTCTTTCTTACTTGTCTTTTCTGGCTGACTTGCCTCTGGTGGGGGGGGACACCTCTTTTTTCTTGGTGGTTTTGTATGTTCAGCCCCAATCAGACTGTCCTGTTCTTTTGAACTCCTTTATTTCTTAGACTTTTTCTATTTCTCTTCATTCTTGATACCAGTTATATAGCTGAGCACAGTGCTCACCTATGTTACACCTGCTGACATAATCTGCAGAATCCCAACAAAGAGCCATTTGGTAATGAAAATAATTGTAAAATTAAGTTTGTGTTAGATTTTTTGTCATAAACCATAGGTAAATGACATTGGTACAATGTTGTCATGAAATTATGCATTGTTATAGCTTCAGGGAACAAGAAGAGTTCAATTTAGTCTGATTATTACATGGATAAGGTTATGGTATGATAAGATTACTATGTAGATAAGATTGATGAGAAGTATTATATAGAAAAGATTAATGAGTGTCCCGTTCGGTCAACACATTCTAACTTCGGTTCAGTGCAAACTGCCAGTATTATGTTTCTGCTCTGGTATTATTTTTAAATGTAAGTGTAGAGTTGATAATTCCAGATCCCAAACTTTATTCAGTAATTTCACTTATGTAATGTGTTTCTACATTTGAAAGGCAATTATGTAGTTTTTTTTTTTTTAATTTCTTTTTGGAGAGGGAAGATTTTGCTACCATACCTCTTCTTCTAGCAGTTGTTTCTAAGATCGTGCTAAGAAACAAAAATACAGTTAGAACCTTTTTTTTGTATGTAGGGAAGTTTATTTTTACCTTTATTTTCTTGGAGATTTTATATCCTTTGCTGTAAATTTTAAGATGCTCTGAAAGGTTATATTATAATGACTTAGAACAAAGATACTTTTTGAAAATAGCCCATTATTATGTTACTCATTCAATGCATTTTCAAATTTATTGATTTAAATTATGTGAGAGATAGTTATTGGGACTGGATATTAGATTAGCTTTGCTTTTTGATACCTGAAGCAGCAACTGTACTAAAGGAATGCAGCTTGTCTTGCAGTGTATTAGTAGCTTCATGTCACGGTTGGTTAAACTTAATGGTTTGGGCTTCCAGTAATGGACAAAGTTTTAAAAGTCTCTGGATTACTCTGAGGCTATGCATGAAAGCCATATCTGGACATGTAAAGTGGAAAATTGAAACAATTTATGTATCTTGATAATTCAAATAAATGTTCTAGCATTTACCTCAATTACCTTGAATCTGCAAGAAAATGTGTTCTTGTGTATGAATTAGTCTGAAAACTGCCACAGTGTTTTATTCCAATTTACATGTCCAGGTGCAGCTTTCGGGTCGTAATAGTAGTGATGGCTTCCATTATGTTACAGGCACTATTAGGTGATTTCCATGTATTATTTCTAACCTTCATACCAACTCCACAGCTAGACGCTGCTAGTCCCATCTTACCCATGAGGAGACCAAGCTTGTAGAGGTTATCAGATTTATGAAGAGCTTGAAATAGTAATTTTCTTTGAAAAAAGTTGGCAAGGTGATGAAAGAAAGCAATACATGTTGTTAAGTCTCAGCAAATGAATCAAGGCTAGCAACATTATTTATCATCCTGGAAAGTCGGAAAGTAAGGTCCAACCTCCTTGTGCCTCAGGGAGTCTTACGTGTTTTGCCTGGACATAGTATGATAGTGGTTTTGGTTTCTGCTTTCCTTTCTGTATAAATTTAGATGATTATTTCTGGGCTTGTTTCTTTTAATTTCTAAATTTTAATTTCATTTTCCAAATTTTCCAGCAACTGAGTTGAAACAAAAATCTTTAAAAATTAAAAAAAGATGGTCCTTCATATAAAATGGCATATGTCAAAATACCACATTACATCCTCTTTTGAAGGCAGTAATTTGCACAACCAAACCATATTTGAATGCATTAACTTGCTGTAGTTTTGACAGAGATGGTCTGTATGCACAAATCCCTCGAATACTGATGGGATTGTGATTATCCCCTGAAAAAAGGAGAGTCTGAATACAAATTTTAGAGGGCCAGAAAGTGTTTAATGTCTCATTGTTTGTACTGAGATTCTAAATCACATTCAAGCTGATGATGGATCTTCATATCAATGCACAAATGGAACAGAAGATAAAAGCCGGGAAGGCTGTTTTCTGAGTGAAACACTGGTTTTGTTCTCATGTTACCAGCAAGAGACCATTTGGGATATTTAAGCCTGAGGTTGAGTGCTTCACATTTGTTAGAGCTCCTCAGTGTTTGAAGTGGGTTTTCCCTTTAGGGAGCCCATCCATTTGGACAAGTGCTACATCAGATCGAAAGACATGGGAAGAGGTATTTTGTGCAGAGGTTGAATTTTTTTTTTTGGCAAAATAGCATAGCCTTTTAGCAGAACTTTGTCTATTTTCTACTGAGTGTGCCTTTTCTTTTCTTTTCTTTTTAATGGTTGGAATCTGTTTCCCAAGAAGTGTCAGGCTTTTTTTGTGTGGCAAATGGCTAACAGCCACCTGGAGATCATTTAAAGTGAAAGCTGGTGTTTGGGGACTTGGTTTCTTAGCCCTAGTAGATATTGTTTTCCACTTTATTAAATGTTGATCAAATTATTCTGATGTTTATTCAATATTTGAGGGACACAAAAATATAAACTTTTAAGTTTTATAATTAGGTTATTAGGGTATTGTGTTTAAAATATCACGGAATTACTAAAACCATCATGTCTGTAGCTTTTATGTCTTTCCATTCAAAGAAAGATCGTGTTATCTGACTCTTAAGGATTTTATCACCTTAAGTACTTTTACAGGAGGTACTCGGAATTACTCAGATTACTACTCTAAATATAAAGAAAGCTTAATCCAGTAAGAAAAAGCAGTGACACGTTTTATTTCCAAACAGTGAAGCTGACGCATTTTAGGCAAGCATTACTGTACTTAGAGGGCCTTGAACATAAATCCCTGGCGACCCTGTCTGGTGAGCCAATGCCATAGAGTTGCAAGTGGTGCCAGGAAGAATGCCACTGTGGAGGATGACTGAGAAACTGAGGAAGGGAGGTTAAAAACTCTGTATTTGCTTTCTGTTACTATTCTTCTAGAAGAATTCCTGGCACAACAGGTCTTGTCTTCCCCTGCCATCATCAGCAATTGTCACCAATCCTGGGTAATCATCTGCTTCCAAAGTGAAAAGAGATTTGGCCAAGGGGCAATTGGAGCTACTTCTGCTGCACCCCTGGGGATGTAACTGGAAATTTTACAGTTTCTGTTTTCAAACTACTGCCTTCTGATACAATATAGTGGAAAATTGGAGCAATTATTCAGCTCATATGTGCAAACAGTACATTTTCACCTTTGGTTCAGTGAAGAAAAATCTCCATCACTAGGTTAATGTCCTCTTTTATTTTTTAGCACTTTTGGCTAGAACCTTACCATCTTTGCTATTCCACTTTATATTTGAATCCTCTGAATCTTGCCTTCCATACTACCTGGTATATGTCGGTGCTTGGGTAACAATTTATTAATTTTAAGGCTAAATAATTTCTTTGTAAATATGATACATAGCAGTTAGGAGACAAGATTTGGAGTAAGACTGCATGGTTTCATATGTTGTCCCCTTCAACTGATGGTCAGGTGCCTTAGAAGAAATCATTCAACTCTCAGGGGACTCATGTCTCTGTCTATGACATGGATAATGATATTATCGTCAAAGACTGGTATTCCACTGATATATGCCTGTGTGTCATTTGTTACAGCACTAAAATGCTTCCATCTGGCTGATAATTAATTATATCCTCAAGTCTCTCAAATGCCCCTCTTCTCACTACAGTGAAACAACATGGATTGATTGCTCAGTAGAGGGCTTTCAGGATTCTGCACCAGTGCTAGGTCTAGCATATGTTCGTATTGTTCCTGTTGATAAAGGTATTTAATGTTATTCTAGTTATAGAGCTGCAAAGGTTAGCTGAATTAATACATATTGATATGTTTAGAATAGTACCTGGTAAGCAATAAGCATTGTCCAAGTTGTCATTATTATAGGTAGATGGTCGCATTTATAAGACAAAGAACATATGCCTTACTATTTTGCCCATCTACTCAAAACACAGTTTAGTAGGTGGACCATCTGTTTATTCATTCTTTCATTGTATTTCTTTTTTATTTTAAAGAAAACAAAAAATAAAATACATTAAAATTATTCAGAATTTTAAAACAAGATGATAGCAAATCAACAATGGTTGTTATATTGCATATTTTTATTTTCAAAGCAGTTGTTCAGATTACCAGATACAGGCATGCAAAATTGATTAAAAAAATTAAGCATTAGCTGTTTCTTTCGATAAACCAATGGAAATTACTAGCAGAATTATCTTAGCTCTCGTGTGTGTGTGTATCCATATCCATATCCATATCTATCTATCTATCATCTATCTATCTATCTATCTATGTCCTCCTTCTTTCTTTTCCCCTTCCCTACACCCCAGTTATTCTTTCTGACATGGAACCTGCCCTACTAAAAATGTTTGGGTGTACAGCACAGTCTTGGTAACTATAGGCACAGCATTGTGCAGCAGGTCTCTGGAACTTGCTCACATTGCATTCATTGCTCATGTTGAAACTTTGTACCCTGTAATTGGATCTGGAACATCCCCCAAAGCTTCTGTGATCCAGGCTTGGTTCTCATTATGTTTTGAAGTGAGCTGTTTGGAAAGTGACTGGATCGCAAGTACCCCAGTGTGACCAGATAACTGAATGACAGGTTCTTTGTGGGGTACTGGGGAGTTGGAGAAATTTAGGACATGGGAGTGGGGCCTCTGTAGAGAAGGTTGGTTCTTGAAGGCTATCGTTAAAGTCTGGGTCACTCCTCCCTCCACTTGAGGGCTACCATGATATGAATGGCTTTGCTGGCTAAGCCTCTCCATCATGATTTACTGCCTCACTACCTGCCCGGAAACGTAAAGCCAGCCAAAACTTCTACACTGAGACCACTAGAATCCTGCCCCCAGATAACTCTAGTTTCCTTTGTTATTCCTAGGCATTTTTCATCACAGTGATGAAAATATAACATGTACCTTCGACTAATATCTTCCTATTTCCTCCTTTCCCTGGTCACTGCCAACCACCATTCCACTCTGCTTCTGTGAGTTTGACTGTTTTAGGCATCTCATGTAAATGATGTTATGTAGTATTTGTCCTCTGGGTCTGCGTTATTTTACTTAGCATAATGTACTCAAAGTTAATCTATGAGCAAATGGCTAATTTCCTTTCTTTAATGTAGGAATAACATTAAATTGTCTATGCACACTTTTATTATGCATTTATCATTGATGGACATTAAGAATGCTTCTACATCTTGGCTATTGTGAATAGTGTTGCAAGAATATATAAAACACAGAAGGCAATTGTATTAATCAAGGTACACTTTTAGATGCATTGCTCATGCTGGATCACAATAGCCCTTTCTCTTTCTCTCTCTTTCCTATTATCTTTTATTTCATGCTTTATTTATGTATTGAGTTTTTCAAACAAGTGAAACACTGAGAGGTTTAAGCTTAAAATTTGTTCATAAAGTCTTTTCCTATACCTGTGTCTCCCTTCTTAGGACTGCTTTTATTGTTTCCTATAGGTTCCAATATGTCATACTGGCATTATCACTTAACTATAGAAAGTGTGTAATTTCTTCTTTAATTTCATCTGTGACCCATTGATTATTCAAGAGGGTATTATTTAATTTCCTTGTGTTTTGCCAGATAAGTAAGTTGAGGTGGGAAGATGTTATCTTTCAGGACTTGAAACAAGTCACCCTGGCCTCTTCTGGCCTTTAGGATTTGTATATAGAAGTCTTCTGTAATTCTAATGGGTTTGCCTTTATATGTGATTCTAATAACAATTAAGAATTTGTCCCTTTGAGTATAATGTGGCACATATATGTTCTCTTTTGGTCATGGCTATTAGTGTTTGCAGATGCCTAACTTATCTGTATGTTTATTTCATTCCTTATTCAGTGGTACTTCAGTTTATGTACTTAATTTGTTCCACACTTCAGGAAAAAATGGCAACATTCATGTTCATATGGGAAAGATAGCTATGATTGTATTCGTTACCTGATACAGAAGTCAGAAATAAAAACAAAAATTTTCCAAATGCTTCTGTTTATAAATGAAATTTTTCACAAACAAAAGTGTTCTTGAAACAAAGTACTCTGTATTTAGGATGTTTTCTGCACCTGTTTCTATGAATACATTTTTTATACCATTTGTGTTGTCTTCTAACTTTTCACTTATTCCAGATATTCATGCATTAGTCTTCTTTGCATCACCTAGCAGTTGTTGAGTCAATTTTTGTGTTCTTTTGTTGTTTTCAAAGTGTCTTAGAGTAGGTGTTATTGAAGGCATCATTGTCTTCTAGTTATGAAATTTGGTCCTCACCTTGGTTGGTTCTGCTACCCATACTTTGATTCTGATTTTCAATCTCCTGAATTTCTGACTAAAACTTTTACACGGATGCTACTTCTTTGGTAAACTGGTGGTTTATATTTGAATCATTTTGTTTAGCTCAGCTAGCTTTTTATTAGTATTTCTGAAAGCTCCTGCATCTTTTTGGTTAATACTTACAATATCTGTTTAGTTATATCCTCTGTAATCCTAATGAGTTCCTCTTCGAGCTGTTTTCTAATGCTTCTGCTATACTTTCTAGTAATTTGGGTGGTTGGCTTATACTATTTTGCCTGTCATTGCCCCCTGGATTGATTTTGGGGTAGTTGGGAGTTTTGGGAGGCATTTTGTTGCTTTTTCTTCTCATGTTTCTATTTTTTGTTAGTTTTGTTTTATACTGAGGTTTGTGGATGCTTAGAGTCTACAGACATTTTTGCTTATATAATGATCTCTTTAGTTGCTTGTCAGTGATCTAGTTTGGATATGACTAAATATAATCCTTTGCCACAGGATCAAGATCTGACTATCTTGTTTAATTTGGGAAAGAAGAATACGGTATAATTAGCCTAGCTACCAAGTTTTCTGGGAATATACTCTGGTATTGTTAATGTCACAAAGGCAAATAGTGTTGACTTACAGAGAAATACTAACAATTATGTGACCCTGTTAATATCAAACAAATTAGCTATAGTATCATACAGAGAAATTAGCTATAACCTCATATGAATCAATTATGTATCACCTCTAATCCTAGGGGAAAAATCAGCAATTAAGATGTAAATGTGAAGCCAGCCAAGGTATTAATTTATAACTAATATGTACTAAATGTGATAGCTATATCTCTGCTAACGATAGAAGAGAATTCAACCCTAATTTTATATAGAAAACTATCAGAAGATTAACAAAATTTTATGGTGATATTGTTAAATTATAGCTTGAGAATGGGGGAATGTAAGAGGAAAACACTGAAACTTTAAACTCCACAATATGAGAAGGAGGAATGAGAGGTGGTACAAAGGCTCTTTTTGAGGGAATAGAAAGATGTTTATAGAATTAGGTAAAGATAAGAAAAAAGCTGGCAAGAAGTATTTGAAAAGAGGGGTAAAAAGAAATATAGAGCAAAGTAAGAAGAAATAATTGAGAAGAAAAATTAAAAGGAAGTAGAGGAAAATAGAGATAAAATAAGAAAAAGAGATAAGAATCAACATAGAAGGACAAAGGAAGGTTTCTTATGCTCCAGGACACTGGTGAAGAAGAAAGGATGGAAGGAAAGAAGAAAAAACCCGAAAACAATGGTTACACTCACCAAAAATAAAACCAACCAATCCAACAAACAGAAAAACGAATCAACAAAAAGAAAAAAAACACCTGAAATTTGTCTGTAATTTTGAATATGTGCTTTTCTTCCAGGGTCCAGAAATTTGGGGCAGTGTCAACTCAAGATATGCCCCTACTGTTGCTGCTTGATAAAGGCACAGGTCCCAGTTCTGCACTGTATTCAGTCACCAGCAAGCAAGCAGTGGGGTTAGAGCAGATGCTGATTCTGGGATTTTTAAATCTGCCATGATTCAGGCAGAGCCTGTCATCTGGCCATGGGGGTGAGACCTGAGTGCTTTGGCTTAAACCCCTCCCTCTAAGGGTGTCTTGCCAGTCTGCCTATGCTCCTTGGTCATGGGTGTGTCCCAAGTTTGCCCAATCACTCTGGGCTTACAGCACTGGAAGCCCTGAAGTGAAGCAAACCTGTGGCTGCTCTGAGTCCCAGGTTTAGGTGACTCCTCCCTGGAATGGCACCCAGTACTCTGTCTGGCGCATCTGCAGGCATTTGGACTAGAATCACTCATCGGCTATGGCAGCAGACAGCTTCTGCTAGTTTGTTCCACTGCTGTATTTCTCTTTGAAAGATCTAGTATCCCCTACTTTCACTGTGTTTCTGTTGATTCAGTCTTCCTTTCTTCTGAGATGTGAGCTGGGAGCTGGAGAGAATGTGCTGATCACTTCTTACTTTTTTTGCATTGTATTGTGTTTCTTCAGTTTCTCTGTAGGTTCGAGTTTTCCCATAAAATCCTTCCTGGATCCCAAGGATCCATCTCTCTCCCTATGTTCTTTCCCAAGTTGTTATTTTCTAGTGTCTAGATTCTAAATCTTGGAGAGATTGACTTTTTGCTCCTTAAACTCTGACATTTTCCCTTTAATAGGCTTTTGGGGGAGTCTGTTTTATATATTATATGCTCATTACTCATTTTTAAATTGAGTTTTTGTCTTTTTGCTATTGAGTTGTAAGAATTCCTTATATATTTTTAAAATTAACCTTTTATAAGGCATACGGTTTGTGAATATTTTATACTATTCTCTAAGTTACCTTATCATTTTGTTGCTTGTTCCTTTGACTGTGGAGAAGCTTTTTAGTTTGAAATAGTCTCATCTATTTTTGCTTTTATTGACTATGTTTTGTTCAATAAATTATTGCCACACCCTGTGCCAAGGAGTTTTCTAAGCAAATTCATTTTCAGTAGCTACAAAAGTTACCTTGGAATGAATTTAAGAAAACAGGTAAAAGATATCTACAGTGCAAACTGTTAAACACTTATGAAAGAACTAGAATATAAAAAGGTGTAAAGATATCCCGTCCTCATGGAATGGAAGAACAAATATCATTAAAATGGTCATATTATACAATATAATTATAGATTCAATGCAATCCCAATTTAAAAATGGACAAGCAACTGAAGCTAACTTCCCACAAAAGGAGATATACAAATAGATATATGAAATGGAGCCCAAGATCATTAACTTTCAGGGCAATGCAGATCAAAACCACAAGATGTCACCTCATACCTATTAGGATGTCTAATATGAAGAAGAGTTGGTGAAGATAGGAAACAACTGCAACTCATCTACATTGTTGGTAAGAATGTAATAGTGGTGCGACTGCTGTGGAAAATATTTTGGTTGTTCCTCAATAATTTTTAAATAAAGCTACCATATGCTTCGTCAGTCCTACTTCTGGATAAACATCCAAAGAAACTGAAGTCAGGAAATGGAAGTTTTTAACACTCCTTTGTTCACTACAGCACGATCCATGGTAGCCGCATGTGGAAGGCTTATAGATGCTCACCCATGGATGAATCACAGTGAAGTGTGTTACATACTGTGACTGTTAATCTTCACATGTTAACTTCATTGGATCAACAAATATCTAGGAAATTAGTAAAGCACACTTGTAGCTGTGTCTTTGTGGGTCATGGAGGTGTAGCCTTGGGTACTACATTCATTCTTAACCTGTCGGTCTCTGGTACCGTTCCCCTGCTTCGGTTCCCTGCTGACATGAGCTGTACAGCTTTGCCCTGCCACACTCTTCTACCATGCTTTTTCTGCCTTGGAGCATTCCATGGACTGAACTCTCCCAAATTAAATTTACCTCCCTAAATTGTGGGTGTTTAGCACTGTCACCAAACAAAAGTTGACTAATACATGTACATGCAAGCAAATATTGTGTTTTAAAGAAAACACACTGCCATTTGCTAAGAATAGATTGACCTTGAAGATATTATGCTAAATGAAATAACCTAGATGCAGAAGACAAAAACTGCATGATATCATTTATCTGAGGTAGCTATTTAGTCAAACTCAAATAGAAGCAGAGAGGTGGTTGCCCAGGGATTAGAGAAATTGAAAAACAGGAAGCTATTTGTCAAACTGAACATAATTTTCATTATGTAAGTTGAAGGATTGTAGAGATCTATTTCCTAGAGGACTTACGTTTACCTTTTCAGTATAACATATTGCATTTATGTTTAAAAATTTGCAGACAAGTTAAAGCCTATGTTGTGTTCTTATTCTGCATCGCCATGGCACCAGTGTCACCATCACCACTGAAGGAAATCTTTTGCAGATGATGGATGCATTCATTGCATAAGATGGGTTTATGCAATGGTTTCAGGAGTATATTATTTGAAGTTGTATGCTGGAACTACAGACAGCTTTTTGTGTGTCATTCATACCTAAGTAGTTATTAAAAAATTCACTGTTAAAAGAAAGTTAATCCAAGAAAGGCTTAGAGATTGATGAAGGATATTTATAATTACTTGGGTCCTAAGATCCAGTGACTTGAGATGTCTTTTAAATTAGGCAGCTGAGTGGGATGGCCAGATTTTTAATATAAGAGGATTAGTATAGAGCATCTTGAAAACTCTTGTTTTGAAAAGTGTTAACAATTTGTTGTCTGATAAAAGAGCTAATTGGTGGATAGATTAGTTTGTACAGATATATGTATTACGTTGTATACATGAAGCAAAGAGTGACATTATTTATTTAATAACAGGTTTTCTTCTGGGGAAATAGGTCTTGTTTCAGCTTGTTATTAGGGTCTCCACTATAGTTTAGATATGAAGTGTTGGCAAAGATTTGTGTATTGATCTTCAGTGCGGCAGTGTTCAGAGACTGAGCCTAAGAGTGTCTGGGTGACAAGGGCCCTTATCTATCAGCTGAGTGTCTGTAAGGAAGTGGGGCTTCGCTGGTCAGAGGATGTGCGTCAGTGGGGCTGTGCTTTCCCAGGGTATCTCTCTTGCTCTTTCCAACTATTTCTCTCTTCTGACTGCTATGAGGTAAGATGCCCTCTTTCACATTCTTTCACTTTGTGATTTCTGTCTTGAAGCCGACTGACCATGATATGAACCTCTGAGACAATGAAAAAAACAAATTTTGTCCGTTAAGTTGTTTTTCTCAGATATTTTAGTCAAAGTAATGAAAAAGTGACAAACAAAGGCTCTGATCTCATCCCCAATAGATAAGATATATGGAAATAGAGAGTCTCAATTCTGAAATTTCATGGAAGAAAGAAAATCTAAAATATCAGTGTAAGGAAGCTGAAATGCCGGGAAAGTTCAGGTTACAATATCAAAATGAGAGGTTACCCTTGACCTCCTAGTGAATGTAAGATTCAATTAAAAATTTGTGGAAGATGAGAAGTTATCCAAACTGGATATTTGGCTCCTTTATGATATTTCTATAGATTCAGTGTAGGTCTAAGTTTAATCTAATATGAGAGCAATTTAAGCTATTCAAACAGTACTACTTTGTCCTAAAATTTTTTTTCAATTATTTCCAATGAAAAATATTTTGATATTTGAATTTCCACTCAGTTGCCATAATATGGATCCTTATTTTAATTGAAGAGACTTGGTTTAAATGCAGTTAAATAGGAAGTTCAAGGAAAATTGAGGTAAGCATTTAACCATTAGTCATAGGACCACTTTGGCAAGTTTTAGCTAACTAAAATTGTTCTAAATTTGCAAAGTGTTCTGTCTCTTGTACCCTGCCTTCAATCTTCTTCATTAACAGTGTAGTTCTGGAAGGCTCTATTCAAATGACCAACTAATAATTTTTGCTTTTGTCTAACAAAACACTATATTCTTCAGTTTTCTCTTGTACCTGCAACACTCTTAGAAATTAGTTCAACTTATGCATTTTGAGAACTGTCATTTCATGTTCAGATAATTTTTCTTCTATTTTAAAATCTAGGTGACCACTTGGTAGAAACATTGAACTGTCTACAATGAGTATCCTAAGAAACTACCATGGGATGGATCTATTTATCTACCATCTATTTATCTACCACAGGATGGATCTACCATGGGATGGATCTAATGTAAATAAGTTAACGATTTCACTCCTTTCCGTAGTGCACAAACTGTAAAAAGTAAATAGCTGGAAATGACTATCATGTTTGTAATTTAGCAAGATAAGTTTTTGGACATTTCTGTTTACAATGAGGAGAAATTATTATAGCAAAGCTAAAAGTAAACACATTGTAGCCCATATTGAATCATAAATAGATTTTTCTCTACTGAAAAGATTACTGCACCATAGATGTATTCCTTCCCGTAACCACGTGGTGATGAAGGCACACTCTAGCATGGGAGTCCAAATCAGAGAGCCAGCACAGAATGCTAAATCATACTAGACACACTGCAGAGTAAAACTGATTTCATTCTTCCAGCGTTCAAAGCCAACAAAAAAATCTTACCTAGCTCACAGTAAAGTACTGCTAAATTAGCACAGGTACTGATATGCTAATTTGTCCTGCTGAATGCACAGTGGGTATTATTAAATGTTGAGTTTGCGATGCAAGATCTCTGCTTGCATCTGGAGAGAGAATCAAATGATATGTCACCCTGAAGTTTGCACCATGAGTTTATGCTCTTTAGTTTTTCACTACCGTGTATTTTCCAACCTATTGTACCATTAAGAACCTAGGCTTCAGATCAGAAATAAAGAAAACTTAATTCTGAAATGGAAAACTTACATATTCAATCCTCCTTAAACACTAGTTCTATATTTTCCTAATATTGTTAAGTCTTTATCGTCGTATCTTTATTGCCTGGAAATTTTTACTCATCTCTTTTTTCTTTTTCTCGATTATTTGCTCAGATTCTGTGTACAACTGCCATTGATTAAACTCTTGCAAAGCCTCACAGGGACCCTAGTATTACAGCTGTTATCCAGGTAAGCAAGTTGAAGATTAAAGATGGGTAGTAAACTGTGTCATTTCATCAGTAAAGCTATCATTTTCTCAGTTATGTTCTGTTTGTCAGAAGACTTGACTGGAGTTGACAGTGCCAACATGGTCTATCCATTCACTCTCCATGTTGCCACTGAGCTCCTCAGGTGAGTTCATCTGGGGGAAATATGGATCAGCTGAAGACCCGTATTCCCTGGCATTTCTGTTTGGTGGTCAAATCTAATTTCTTTTACTATCAGAAGTCATGTCTGAAATTAGAAAACTAGAACCAATGAGTCTGGGTAACAGGACCCTAACGTCATCAAGATATGTGGAACCCGCACCTAGCAGAGAACTGAGAACTGGAAGTTGTAGTTTGGAATATAGTCTGTGCAAGCTAGGCCAGATTTGCTGACTTTGCCAGTGGTCGTAACAACTTTCTGAATTTCTCATATCCTTGTTGTTGTATAGCTTCTCAGAGGCTTTCTTGAAAGGGTACAATAACCTCCTCATCAGTCAATCAACATCCCTTACTAAAATGACCTATTGTTAGGTCATTTCATGCAAACTTTCTGCAGCAAAGAAGCACAAGTGAAAGAATCTCTCAGGATAATTAAAGAAATAAAAGTTCATATTGTTTTTTGCTTCCATATGCCAACAGAAAGGGAAGTATTATGAAATTCTATGCAATTTTAACTACTTGCTACTTAAAAATACTATCTGATTCCTATTGGCTTATTCCAAGTAAAATAATTATTATGCATCTTGGGAAAAAGATTAAGAATTTTATTAGTCACATTCTCTACATTTTCTTGCATTTGTTCTTTTCTACTAATAACTTTGGTTAGCCTAGTTTACTTTTAAGTGCTTGGAGCAATTCTAATAAACATTGTTTTGAGATGTCATCATAAACTCCTCTTAATGTTAAAATACCACATGCAAAAATATGATTGCTGCATATTTAATTTCTGTATTATTTCAAGTTCTAGCCCAACAATTATTTAGGCAAGAATTCCTGTTAGGAACTTTACAGCAAGGCATGTTGACTAAAAATTAAACACTATTTTTATGTCATAAATGGATTTTACACCTGTTCATGTGTGACAATGAGTAATATGTGGTCAGAAATTACATTACTTATTTGCATTAGAAAATCCAACTATTGCTAAATTCTTTGACCCCTACTGCAATTATGATTTGCAAGGTGCAGGAGCCTTAGGCCATCTACTTATTCTGAGGCAAAATTGTAAAGTGGGAGAAATTTGTTTTCATATAGAATTTTTCATTTCCCTGTTCTTGGTAATTTTTCCCTATTTATTTCTTTAATATCCTAGTTCATTTATGGTCCTTACACTGCAGTACAAATTACACTCTTAGACAATTTCTCTGGAATACTTATTTCTTATTTTGGATGAAATGCTTTCAGTTTCTTTTTGTTTTCATATGATGTTGGCAGTGATTTGTCATAAATGGCTTTTATCAGTTTGAAGTAAGTTCTTTCCATATCTGTTTGCATCGGGGTTCTGTATCATGAACAGGTGTTGGAGTTTGTCAAGGGATTTTTCTGTGTCTGTTGAGATGATCATGTGATTTTTGCCATTGCTTCTATTTATGTGATAAATTACATTTATTGATTTATGTGTGTGGAGTCATCCTTGCATGCATGGGGTGAAACCAACATAGTCATGATGTTGCATTTCATTTGCAAGCATTTTACTTAGTTCTTTTGCATCTATGTTAATAAGAAGATTGGCCTTTTTAAAATGTCCGTATCTGGTTTGGTATCAGGGTAATTCTAACTTCTAGGAATAGGTCTGCTGATGCTTCTTCCTTTTCAATTTCATGGAAGAATTTGGTAAATAATGGCATCACGTCTTCCCAGAAGTTCTGGGAGAATTCTTCAGTGAATTCCTTGGGCTTTTCTTACTAGTAGCATTTTTTATTACTACTTTCACTTCTTTGCTTGTTGTTGGTGTATTCAGGGGTTCTGTCTTCTTCCTTCTGGTTTTCTAATGTGTATTTGTGTAGAAACGTACTCCTTTCTTTTATGTTATTCAATATGTTACATTCTAAATTTTCATAATAGTTTCTTATAATCCTCTGGATTTTGGTGATCTCTGTCATGTCTTCTCTTTTTCATTTGTAATTATTGATATAAGTTTTTTCTTTTATTTTTCTGTTAAGTTTGGCTACGGGTTTTTCAATCTTATTTCTCCTTTCAAAGAACCAAGTATGATTCATTCATCCTTTGCATTAATATTTTAGTTTGAATAGTGTTAATATTTTCTCCAGTTTTTATTATTTCTTCTATTGGACTACTTTTAGATTTGAATTGTCCTTGTTTCCCTGGGTCCTTGAGATGCATCTTGGGTTATTTGTTTGGGATTGCTTTATTCTTTCAGTGCGTGCAGTCAAGCTATAAACTTTCCTATCAGAACTGTTTTTACTGTGTCCCATAGGATTTTTTCATGTTGTGCTTCTTTTTTATTTGACTTTACAACCTTTCTGATTTCTTCCCTGATTTATTCTATGACCCTTTGATTATTTAATCATGCGTTATTTAATCAGCAAATCTTTTCTCACTTTCTGCGGCTTCTTCTGTTGTTGATTCCTAGTTTCATTCTGTTATAATCTAATAGTTACAGGGGATTATTTCAAATATTTTGTATCTTTTAAGCATGCTCTATGACATGGTATACTCTTAAAAATACTGTTGTTATGCTGAGGAAAATGCCTATTTTGCTTTTGTTGGAAGAAACATTCTGTAGATATCTGTTAAGTCCATTTGTTCAATGGTGTGGTTTATCCTTGATGTTTCTTGATATTTTTGTCTGGTTGACCTTCTATTTGTAAGCATGCAGTATTGAATTATTCCTCTGCTATGAATGTATTGGTGTCTATCTGTCCTTTCATATCCACTGGTTTTTGTTTTATGAAATTTGGTGCACTAATATTTGGTGCATATATAGTTACAATTATTATCTCTTTTTGAACTGTTCACTTTACCACTTTATAGTGATCATCTTTGTCTCTTCTGATCAGTTTTGGCTGGAGGTCTGCTGTGTATGAAAATAAGTAACTATTCTTGCTTGGTTTCAGCATCCAGTTGCATGGGGTATAATTTTTAATCTTTTCTCCTCCAATTGGTGTGTTTCTGTGTGGAAGATTTGACTCTTGGAAGCAAAATGTCGGTTGGCTTTGATGTTTGACCCAATCCCTCAGTCTGTCTTCCTTTGACTAGGTAGCTAAGGTCACTAACAAACTCATGACAGGACCATAATTCGTATGTCACTCCTGGGTGGCTCTGATCTGAATGTGTTATGTTTCTACTGGCTTGAGCCACTTTTGTACAGGCAAGACTGCATAAGTAACTTTTTAATTGTTATGAATAGTATTAGTTTTTATATTTAGGCAGTAGTTATGCATTTATAGAATTTTTATTAAAAAGACCAATAAATGTAATTAAATCTATTTGTACCACAGGTAGTGGAAAACAGTGGGGCAGTCATGCAGCTATCATAGGTTCTTCAAGCTGGGGGATGTGTTGGCACTGAAAGTACATTATTTGCTGAATCTGCTCACTGTGTTACTTTCCCAGTACTTATCCCTTTGTTTTTTCCTTTTTGTTTAACTGCTCTGTCATTAGATGTCTACTTTTGTTTGGGATCTTTGCTGCTGACGAATTCCCTGCCTCTGTCTAGGATTCCCTGAAATATTTTTTGCAATGCTGGTTTATTGTCCACAAGTTTCTTTGTTATAAAGAGGGTTTTTTTCTCCATCAAATGCATAGGATAATTTTGTAGGATATTGAGGTCTTGGTTGAAAATTATTTTGTTTTAGGCCTTGAAACACATCAGTCTATGCTGGGTTTTAAGGTTTGTGCTGGGAAATCCATCTGAATTCTCATAGGCTTCCCCTTATAGGTCACTGGCTGTTTTTCTCCAACAGCATTTAGTATTCTCTTTGTGTTGAATTTCTCAAATTCTGATTGTGAAGTGTACTGAATAGGTTCTTCTGTAGTCACGGCTACCTGGATTCTGTGTTTTTTGTGCTTGAATTCCTTAGGTTTGGAGAAGTTTCTGGTATAATTTTGATGAATAATTTTTTGGATGCTTGTTTTTGCCTTCTTGACATTTGCTGAATACATTAATTAAATCTTTTATCTGTTCATTTAAATCCTCCTAACCTCCTAAATATCTGATAAATGTGTTTATCTGCTTTTTTCTTTGATTTCTTTAAACACTTGAATCAATTATTTTTAGTTCTTTGTGACTTCCTTTCAGTGCCAGTGACGTCAGCTTTTGGAGATTTGGAGGGCTTGGGAGAGATTATTTTGCCTGAATTCTTCATATTTCTGTCATTTTTGTGCTGAGGATTGAAGATTAGTTAGGGCAGGAAGGCCCTCTTAGTAGAGATCTCTTTAGTTGCACTGCTTCTCCCTGCGATGTGTCATCTTTGGTTATGTTTTAGGGTTTATACCACTCTTCCACCTACTCAGTGTAATAAATTGAGGGTCTTTCTAGTGTTTAGCCTTTCTCTTGAGGTTTGATCCTCCAAGATCAAGAAAAGAGAAAATTAACCCTGATAATTTTGATAACACAAAACAAATATTGGTGAACAGTAAAAATTAATTAAAGCCAACAAGTATATCAATATTAACAACCAAAAAGAAGTGAGCATTAATAGACTCTCAGACAAAATGGGTATGGCCACAGCGTATCAGCTACAAGCTAAATCTCTACCCCCCTTACAAAGAAAAGAAATTTGCAATAATTACATAGCCACAAAGACAAACCAAATACCAACCAACTGTATGTACCTACTGAAAGCTCCAACTATACCATCATTAGCAATAATCATTAATAATGGCTCAGAGTAAATTAAGTAGCTAAAAATTAATAGAGCTTTATAATAATAATAGTGAGAAGGTTGAGAGAAAGAAAAATGGAAGAAGTAAAATTTGAAAAGTAAAGGAATATTAAAAGGAGGAGAGAAAAGTGAACTAAAAACCCAAACGAACAAATTAAAGAAAGTAAAGAAAATTAGGTAAAGGTAATAGAGAAAAACAAACAAACAAACAAAAAAAAAACAAGAAAAAAGCAGAAAAATTGTAAAAGTACAAAAGAAACAAATTAAAAAACAACCAAAAAAGAGAAACAAATCAAAAAAATTCCTGCGTTGAGGTGCTTGGGTGGACAGTTTCTTTTCAGGGCCTCTGACACTGTAGCCCAGCAGGTATGAGGGAGGGACAGTGAGCCACAGCCAGGGCCCTTTTTGCTGTGCTAGTGCTGAGGCCGGCCCTACCTTTCCTGCCGAGCGAGGTCAATAGCCTGTTGTTTGTCTCACGGCCACATTCATCCCAGCAAATTTCAGTGTGTGCCCTCCTGTAACTGCTGTCTCCAACAAGCTTTTCAGCCTGTGGGTGAGGAGCCCCACTTGCTCCAGAGGTACCTCTGTCCGTATAGCCTGGGATGTGGCAAACCTCCAAGCAGGGGCATATTTCTGAGCACAGCGATAGATAGAGAGGCAGACAGCTCGGTTCTGTCCTGGAAGGAGAGAGCGAGGAGGGCCAAAGCGTCTGGTGGATTCAATCACAGCACTCAGGGATTTAGCTCATCAATAAAACAGACATAGCCACGCTGGCTTCTCACACGGAAGGTGGCGCCAAAGTGCCCTCCACAGTTTGACCTACGCACCACTTCAACGTCTCAAGCCTTCTTCTGTGTGTCTGTCTATTGTGAACATCCCCCACCCAGTCACTGTGGTAGTGTGACCCCAGAAACCTTGAGGTGTGGTTGTTCTGTGATTTCTGATTTCTGGAATAGCTCAATCATAAGCAGTAAATCCTCTTTCAAAGTGCTCCTGGTTATACCATTCCTAAGTATCATGGGGTCTGCAGTGGATTTGTCCTCCAATGCTTGTACGCCATGTAAAAAGAATAATTTTCACCCCTTTGAGCAATTTTTTTTTGCTTTTCACAGTATCTATTTTACCATTTGGGTTTTATTGTTTTTGTGTTTTGTTTTTGTTGTTGTTCTGTTTTTTTCCTCTTTAAGAAAAATTTAAAAAAAATCATTTTCAGAGCATGATGCCCTCACTGTATCTACACCTTACAATAACTATGAGCTTTTCTTGGACCAGCCCTGCCAGTCCCTTGTTTATACCTGGTTTATACCTCTCCAGGTTTACCTTGTGTTTGTGGAGAGAGGACCTCCTCCCTGGGAGCTGGGGTTTGCAATGAATTTTTTCTTTTATTTTGTTTTGTTTTGAGACAGGGTCTCACAATGTAGTGCAGGGTGGACTTGCGCTCTTTTCTATAGTCCAGGCTCAACTCATGAATCATCCTGCCTCAGCCTCCTGAGTGCTGGGATTCTAAGCATTTACCACCACACCCTGGTCAATGTATTTTTAAAGGAAAAGGTAATTTTAAAAAGCACATGATCTCAAAGTAATCTCTTAATCATTGATAACATATTAATAATAGTGTTTACTCATGTTTATATTTTAAGAGAGGATCTACAATATCAAAAATAAATATCAACATAGCTAAAAATAGTGACACATTGGACTGAGACACGTTTCAGTCAGCAAAGTAACATTGAATTTTAAATGTTCTTCTGTCTTCTCACGTGATGATTAATATGACATTATTGCTTATGAGGCCTGAGCAATTAGGAAAAAATTTCCTTTCTTAGTACTTTAATTAGAAGTGGCAAATAAGATAAGCACTCCAAGGAAATACAATAATGCTCTCTTCATTCTAAAATGTTTCCATGGTTCCCACTTCAATTCCAGTGGCCTTCCAGTCTCCACCCTGAGATGTGCTTTTGTTTTCTCTGATCGTTAATATTGACATGCCATCGTTAATGCACACCCTTGCTTAAATAAATGAGGTTGAGGCACTGTCAGAACTCATGGAAGGAAAAGGGCTTCGTACAGTGGCAGTCATTACTAAGTGCAGGCTTTGCTTCTCTCTCCATCTTTATACAGGTACACAGACACACGTGCACACCTGCACGCAGGCATGTGCGTGTGCATGCACGTGCGTGAGCGTGCGCGCGCGCACACACACACACACACACACACACAGTGTCTATTCCAAGGAGACCCTGCACATGTGGTGAAACTCTGCATTCACTGTAAAATGGGGCAGTGAAGGCTGAGTGTACACACATGCAGACTTGGAGGGTTCACTAAGATTCTGCTAGAAGGGACAGACTGATAAACTTCCAATATCACAGCTCTGAAAACTCTGGGCATACCTTTGTCATATGTTCCATCCACATGTTTGTTTCAGAAATCTGTTCTGATTCATTTCAAGAATGGCTGATGCTCCATTTTCCTTTCAGAGACTCAGCTTCACCTGGATTTTCTCCTCTCAGGTTACACCAAGAAGCTCCACTTTCTCGGGTGGTATAGCACATTCCCCACTTGATATATGTACCACACCTCTAAGTACTTGCATTAATTCAGTCGCATCATCTACAGTGACTCATATCTCAATCCTCATGCTTCTGCTTGCCTCATAGTTCTAGCAGGAGAACTCACTATGCATAAAATAACTTACTGAATGTAGGATCTGAGAAACTTACTCCTATTTTATATCCCACTATACTCAGATTGCTCAATCTGTGAATACCTGCCTACTTCCAAGCAGGCCTTCCCCTGGTTCTTTGGTAAACATGTTTTCTAACAGGAAATTCAGTGCAGTGGATCCATAAGGGGTTCTCCGCATCCATTTGCGTTGCAGTGGACCACTCCTCCTGTTATTCTGGTTGAGAATGTAGCCACTGAGCCGCTCCTAGTGAAAAATTCATCTGAAGTGAGCTGTCCTTTCTTCAGCCATTAGGATTTTCAGACCCCTCTTACATCATAGTTCCCTCTGACAGAGAGAAGAGTTCTGTTGCCCCTGATTACGGAGCCCAGCATCTCTGTGTCTGGATTCATTACATGGGTCTTCTGCATGCATCACAGTCTCCTGCTCCATTCTAACTGAGAATCTTGCATTTTTCCCAGAAGGCCTGTAGGGCCTTGGAGGCTTACTTTCCTTAAAAGGTGGAGGTGACTTCCTAGTGTCCAGTTTCCCGCCCTAATTCTAATGCCAAGAATGTTACTACTGCTTGTGTTCTTTCATTTTTTTCACACAACTGCTTTCAGATATCATACTACATCAAAATTCAGTGCTCATTAATAACTCCAGTTATGCCTGACACCGAGTGGGCGCTTGGTCATGATGCCTTAGACTCTGCCATCCCCTTAAGGGTTGTTCCCCTGCCGATGCGCTCAGGGTCAGGTCTCACCATCGCCGCTTCTCACTTGACTGTCTTACAGTGTGTCAGCAGCTGTGACGGCGTGAGGGAAGCAGATGCCGGAGCGCGGTCTACATTCACAGCGATCTGAATGTATCACTGAACCAGAGACAGACCTAAGAGTGAAACTCACGGACGATCAGAATCACAACAAAGGCTCCTTTGCTTCTCTCTGCCACTAACATGTCCCACTTCCCTCCTTAACCTTGGAAATACATTTTCCCGTCTTCTCTCCCTGACACGCCTGATGTCTGAGCAGCAGCAGGCAGTGTTTTCTTTTTCTTAAATCAATGTCAAAGATGCTCAGTTTCTGAGTTGACAAGTCCTTGTGTTCTTTCTGGGAAGCAATTTCATTTAGTAAGATAAAATCATGTGAAATAAGACAACTGTCTTCCTCAGCATTATCTGAGACTGTCTTGTACCAATCTGTCATTCTTTAACTTCTAGTGCACTGAGACAATTATTAGCTGCCCGGGTTGCAGTGTCAAGTGTGGGAAAGCAAGCCCTTCCCAGAAGATGGAGCAGGAAGTCTGAGAAGCTCCAGCGGAACTGAGCCATCAACTTACTCACTGCTTCCTTTATTCTTGGTACAAGAAACATTGTTTCTCATAATTTTGAAAAATATATTCATGAAAATTACCTGGAATTCCCTTATTGCAATTTCAGTGGCATATTCCTCAATATGCTTTGAATAACCCCAACTATTATTGTATTATATCATTTTATTTATGTGTTAATTATAATGTAACTACACTTCTTCATATAATAGGTAAATTTTTTCATTTTTACAACCAAAGTATGAGGCAAATAATTACATAAGTATTATGCAAATGAAGAAACTGAGGCTTTGATTAAAGATTTGACCAGATCATCTGACACTGATAACTCAGACAATGAGGAGGAGTCCTGGACTGCACCTGACACACAGAGTTTTACACAATCTGGACCTCAAACATGGGACCAGGAGGCAAAGCTCCCTGAGAGCTCGTGAACACTTAGGGAGTTTACCATCTCTACATTATCTTTTGATGTTAGATATGAAAACAGAATCTAATATGGAATTCCATCCTGGTTAAGTACCTAGTAAAGAAGACTTATGCCAATATACTACCAAGTAGGTGAACTGACAGTGCACAAAGCTATGTGAAGGTACGAGCGAGAATAACCAACACACTGCAGTTGACCTCATAAGCGTTCCACTCCAGACGGAAATGTCTCAGCAACAGCACAGTTGTCATGGGCTACTGTGCTGAAAACAGCAAGTGTGCACCCTCCTTTTTAGAGACCAAAGTGGGGAACACAGAGAATGGGTCTGTTTGTCTGATCACAACCTACGCCGCCCATCCCACTCCAGGGGCGTCTAAGATAAAGGCCACTAAATGGAGAAAACACAGTAACATTGAATGTCGCCATCATTATCAAAGCCATTAAAGAGATGTAAAAAGCACAACAGCTAACCACATCCATAAATAGTGAACTAGACTTTGGGAAGGCCATAAGAATGCAGTCACATAAGTATCTAGATGTACATTAATTTAATTTGATGGAAAGGAGAAGTAGATAATCATAAAACATTAATCACCACCTCTGGAATGATTTATTTTGTACGTATGCCTTCAGGGACGGGGAAAGCTGCTTGCTTCTGGTAGACTTCCAAGGCCTGCCTCCCTTGTGCTCTGCATTGTCAATAGTGAATTAGACTTGATGGGCACCCCATACTTTTGTTTGTGCAGCGCAAATCCATGGCCAGGCACAGGCAAAAGGGACTGAGTTTGAGACTTGTGAGAAAGTTTCTATGTATCAGACTTGGGGATCAGAAAGCTCGATTTAAGGACTCTGGTCTTGGCCAAGTTCTCGTCCTCCATCCTCATTATAGATGAATGAGTTTCTGTCTGAGAAAATCTGCCTCTCATCAGAAATACAGCACACAAAATCTTCTAACTTATATAGGTCAGTACATACATTGTATTTCAGTTGAGAAAGTCACTTTCCCATTAAGCACGCTTGAGAAGTCGTTCTAGCATATGGAGAAAATATAGCTTTCATAGTCGGACTGATTTTTATCTATTTGGCTCTATAGGTGTTGGAACTTTTCAAAGTAAAAGAAAACTTTCCAAGTAAAACAACTCAAGCCAAGGGAATAACAATCTTATCCATACATAGGCCACAGGGTGTCAATAACTCCCTAGTAAAATTCAGCATACTGAACTTGAAAGTAAGAAAAGCCCTCGGAAAGGAGGGTACAGCTGGAGGAATGCCACTGGTTTGATGTTTTTATGTATTTTACTGGAAAATAATCAACCCCAAAACTTCATTACAAAAAATTTACAAAGTGTTTGAATGAGGAAACTGACTACTTTTAGGATTGTTTGGTCATAATTTTCAAAATTACCAACTCCAAAAACCAATTTCTTACTTAAGCCTTGCTGAACTCATGTTTCTAATGGAATATGCAAATTATATGTGTTCTGTAAGGCATGTTGTTAAGCTTGTATAAATGAGAATCCTGCCTCTTAAAGCTGATCAGAAGACTATAAATATATCGTAATTACCCTATTATTGTTCAAGATATTCTTGGAACTTTCAGTTGGCAAGCCATTTAAGTAATTTCCTCCTGAAAAGCTTCTGTGGAAGTGTGTGTTGCTCTGATGAATTTGGTGTTTCTGAAGTGGTCAGAAGGAGTTCTGAAGCTCACTCAGTCATTAAATTGAGGCGCTGGATAGATGGAAATATATAATTTATGTGTTGATTGGTGTGGTATTTGTATAGTTTATAAACTAGCTCTAAAAAACTTTTCCAAAATGAATCCTAATCAAGTTCTGAGTAGCAACCTTTTCAGGGATAAGTTGTCTCAAATACATGAATATTTTGAAGGAGTACATTCTTTGGGAACTATGTGCTAACATATTTGTTAAAACTTCACTTACCAAAAATCATTCAGTGTAGCTGGGAACTAATAACCAGCTACTGAGCTGAGAACAAGTGATCTCTGGTTCCAGGGTGGCTTATCTCCTGGATTAATATATATTAGCCTGGAGACAGGTGTTTTAAAACAGTGTCTTTTACGCTTGTAGTTACTAACCCACTAAGCAAATTAAGAGTAGTACTATCAGTGTGTCAGAACTGATGCACAGTGGAGAATTGTTCATGGTGGTCAACCTTATCTTTTATAAAAATGATACTGAGCACTTGCTTCCAGGAAAGGAAGTTGGGCTTATTGTTTGTTGAAACTGAAAGAAAGATATTGTTGCTTCCAGGTAGTAGGTAGGAATTAAAATATTTTAACAACACATTTGAAAATATTTACACATTAAAAAGTTCTGAAGTGCTTTTTATTTTTTTAATTTTTAAAATTTTATTTTAAAAATAAAAGAAGAAAACATATTAGCAAACAGACATCCATTTACAAAATAGCATAAAAACAATACAAACAATACAGAATTACAGACAAAATGGTAGGAAATTAACAGTGGTTGTTGTATTAAGCATTGATATCTTCAAAGTGGTTTCTCAGGAAAACAAACAGAGACATGCAATATTGATCAAACAAGTGCTTTTTAAAAAGAAATAGAAGGCCGGGGATTTAGCTCAGTGGCACGGTGCCTGCCTGGCAAGCACAAGGTCCTAAGTTCGATTCTGAGTATAAATAGGAGTAGAAGTACAATATCTTAACCATAACGCGTACTCAGCATTAGCAACAGTGTCAAAATAACAGACCCAACTGATACTTCTATGAATAAGCTAAAGCTCACATTACAGAGAGTCAAAAATGCTCAGAATCTTCTCTCTAATGTATCAAGCACCATAAGGGGGGTGCTGGATATGGCCCAGGTCTCCTGTACTCTGTGCTACACGTGGGGGCTTCCAGTCTAGCTCTGACCGCTCTACTATCCCCAGCGCACCAGGACTCGGAGGGCTTGCCCGACACTGACGTTGCTGACACCCCGGATTTCTCATGAAGAGGACCGAGTGGAAAGCTAATTTTGTACCTCTCCTTTCCTTATGATCCATTGCTGGGGTTGGGACAACAGCTGGAGGACCGGGCTGAGCGTCAATTTAAACGGGATGCTTGTAGTGCTTATCTCCCCGGCTTCGCTTACCCTAGCTCGGTACCCTTCATCAGGTTTCGGGGCCCAGCTCTGTCGTCGCGAATCACAGATTCCTTTCTACCCTTGGAAGTATTTCTTAGACCCTTGTGCAAACAACCCTTGGTTGTAGGTGCCAGCAGCTCTCTAGAGCCGACTCGATGGCTAAAACTTAAGCAGCACTCTCGGTATAGGGTCCACTTAGTGAGCCAGCTCTTCACTTATCATGTCTCTGTAATAGCCATATTGTCGCTCTCTCTCGTGATTGTTATTTTAACCACTAAAGATATCACTTGAGGCAAAATTGTAACAAAATAGTTCTAACTAAAGCAAACTGATAGCACTCATTAAGTCCCACTACGTGCATCACACAGTTCTGTGGTGTGTTTTACGCTGACTTATCATTTCCTGTACACAGTAACCTTTTAACGAAAGCGCCATGGTTTCCTCTACTTTACTTTCCTGGGCACACAGAAAGGAGGCAATTTGATTGAGGTGAGACTAATCTGCTTGACAGCCATGACATCTGAGGACTAGCAAGGAAGGAAGAAAAGGGGAAAATTGGCCTTCATTATAACAATCTCTGAGGCACTTTGTCTATTTCTTGCACGAAATAAACAATGAGTATTTGTGGGACAAATGAATAAGTGATCTAAAAATGTATTTGGTTTTTCTTAATTATGCTTTTTCTTATCTTTCCCACTGTGTGCTTATTTTAATCTGCTCTCAAGAATTATTGCAAAGTATCTGGATTATATTAAATCCGTACTCTCTCAATAACTCACGTAGCTTTCTATTGGCTGTGCAGAAAGAATTGGAGCTAGTCAGGAGATGAGTAATTAAGAGTGTTTCCCACATGAAGTATCATCATAAAAATTTTTCTGAGACTTATGATGATGGCAGCATATACAAGTATGGAATCAGTGTCTGCATGGACAAGTCAGACTTCCAGTGCTTCCTTTGATTTCATTAATTACCCCTAGAAATAAGAAAAATTTCCAAAAATAATGCCTGGTTGTATGGTGCCAAAGCTTACAGAACTGATGAAGCAGTGTGAGTTACACGCACTGTGTTCTGTAAGTGGACTTGTATGACTAATTTATACATACGGGTCACTCATGGAAGGAAGTGGTTCTGAACCAAACCTTGTCCTGGTAAAAACTCGGTGTTCATTCTAGTGTTTATAGTTTCTTAAGATGGATTTGATCATTAATTTTGTAATGCCTCACATTTTCATAGGTTTTGATCATTTCCTGCTTCTTGGTTCTGAGATGTCAGGCTATCTTCATTAAAAGAGTACGGAAATGGCTTTACTTCACAGAATGTTTTTAAGCCTTTGATAGCATCCTGGAATTTTAAAACATCCATCCATAAATTATTCTTATGATTTGACCTTGATCAATTCACTTAAACTTAGTGTGCCCTCTGCTCCCTTTGCAAATGAAATGGCAGTCTTGACTCACTTTTCACAAAAGTCAATAAAAATGATTAATAGTGCCTTAGAGAGAGCTTCAAAATATAAAATCGTTCTGGAGATAGCGAAAAACAAGTAGCAAGAAACGATGTTTAAACATAGCTAGGTGAAAAACCAAGGATGCAAACACGTTGAATAAGGCAGAAGAATGTATTTTTTGCCAGTCAGTTTCACTAGTTTAAGTAAAACCCATTTAGTTATAAAAATCTATCTAATCAGCAATGGAGCCATTCCATTTTAGTGCGTGTCTATTTGTAGGGGAGCTCCAGAGCACAATCACGGCCTCCTTCTGTTGCACTCAGTTTAAGAGCGCTTTCAATGAAAAGTAACAAGGAAGCAGTTCCCTTGACGCAGCACTTTCATAAATAAGTAAGTAGCGTGATGGATCTACCAGTAGGGGCGAGCAAGGAAGCAAGTGGAACTATAAATTCTGCGAGAAGAGATTTACCATTTAAGAAAACTTTTATGGGTTATTTAAACTGCGCTTCTCTAATTACAATAGCTTCTAACATTTCACTTTGTTTAATAGCATTCGCCCCATCACACCATTGTCACAGGTAGCAGGGCGCTGTAACGTCTGCCTGACGGTAGCTCTGCAGTAATGCGAGGGGTAATTGGAGCTGTGTGAGTGCACTTTCCCTTTATATCCTCAGACAAGACCCTACTAGGCAGGGATCTGAGGAAAATTCATTGGCTGAAAATTCACATTTCATAAGCCACTTGCCCCACTCATGCTATATCAGATTTATTTATTACAAGTTTAATTTTACATATTTACCCATTTGAATTGCCTCCTCACAAATTTCAATGACTCCTCTGGCTTCAGGGGTGTAGCAACAAAGGTAAATTCCCCAGTTTTGTTCTTTCGGGGGCACATCTGCAGTATTGTGGAGGTAATTTTAAAGATGTCTTATATGTTGACAGCCTTGGGGAAGCCTCTGAGCTCGTTTGGAGTCACAGTGCTGCAGCTTTGATACGAGAGATGATGAATGACAGAGACTCTCAGCTTCTGTCTTGCTTTAGATGGTCTCTTGCAGTCAACTTCCTTAGATTGATTTGCGAGTGAACAAAAATATTGTAGAAGGAAGGGGTCAAGCAGGGATTCAGAACCTTTGTGGGGGTGTTTGTGTTTTCCTGTACCTGTGGAGGACGAGCATGTGTTTATCTACAGTAATGAGTTCTAGTATAACAGTCTCCGTCAACACCGTAACAGGAACCTCAGTTTCTACAATTACTCACAATCAACAATATTCTGTGTGTGTTTATAAAAGATAGTGTGCTACAGTAGAAAGAAATGGGCTTACTATTGAGAAATACCAGTGTTTAAATATCAGCTCTGGATTCACAAGTCATCAACACTGATTTGTTATAAAATGCGTTGAATCCACCTGAATCTGTTTCTTCATCTATAACTTGGGGACAGTAAGAAAACCTCCTAGGGCCGTTGTGCATAGTAAGTATGCAAACTATGTGGAGTATATATTCTAAGCTTTCAGTTAATATATTCTTTTTTCTGCTCCTCTGTACTCCTCTGAGATAGCTTACCAAACACAAAAATGTGAAAGATATTTAAAGCAGAACTATTAAAATAAGAATAATAACTGTTTAGCAATTAAGCAAAACAAACACTGAATTTTGCTTATTGTGACTAATTGTAGTATTTACTTCTCAGATTCTTGATGGGCAGGTGACAGTGGGACAGGGGAGATTATATTACTGTCAATATTTGAGATGGGAAAAGAAAATTTACCAATTTCTCTCAGGACCAACCTTTAAAGATGGAATTTTCAATATCTTAACTTGTATTCAGAATTTCAGATTTCATTAAATTTTTAATTAAAACTTAATTTCAAATTGAATAGTGGTGAAGGACAATCATCAGAAAATGGGTGGATGTTTATACGACACCTGCTTGTTCATGCCTCTTAAGAAATACACTGCTAGCGAATAAGAGCGAGAGTGGAAAAAGCGCCTCGGAAGCTTTGCACTAGAGGTTGTTATATTCCAGAAACAACGGCAAACAAAAGTGGACCAAATGAGGGGCTAAGGAAATAATGGCTGATGCTTGTTTTCTTTCAGTCTCGGAATTTGAAAAGGATGAATTGCTGTTTTTCTTGACTCAGTTTCTTCATCTGTGACTGAATTCACGTAAAACTTTTCTTAAGTGTCCCAGTTGTTCCTTTGTTTCTTCCTTGGTTCTGTGGATCAGACAGGCATCTGTCACCCCCTTCCGGCCTGGCCTCAATCCGCGCTCTCTCACTTGTTTGGCCTTTCCTTGTAGTACATCAACCTGAGTGAACTAAGAAATGCCTAAGAGATTAGTAAAGCACACTTTCAGGTGGGAGTGGTGGGTCGCGAAGGCGTGGCCGTGGGTGTCCTATACAGTGCCTGTCTCTTGACCCTTTCATCTTTGTCTCCCTGCACTGCTCGTGCGCGGCTGTTAACAAAGCATCTTTCCTCAGTCTTGTCCTTCCTGGGTGATGTTTATCCCTTGAATCCAGCTGACCTTGGACAGAATCTCCTGAGACCGTGAGCTTAAATGAGCTTCTCCTTCTTTAAGTTGTGTGTCGGATATTATGTCTCACAAATGGGAAGATGGATTCACATCTCCCCACCGTGTTTCTTGGATGCCAGACATGTAACTACTACAGGATTTAGTGTTTGCCCTGCTGGGCTTTGGTCTTTCTTTGGACCAAGTTTTTTCTTTACCCCTATTCCTTCCCTTTAAAATGGCAATGTTATCCTGTAGCATTGTACCTTGGGCTTATGTAACTAGCTTTTGATTTTTATAGTGGTTTGCACCTAATAGGTTGCCTTAAATCTCAGAAGCATCAACTTAGATTTTTTAAAAGGCTGGAATTGTTGAGACTTTGGAAAAGGCATTACTGAGTTTTCAGTTCTACCCAAGATAACTGTATCGTGTGAGGTGGAATTAAGTTACTGTGCTTATTTGCAGATTAAGGAGATGTATTTGGATGTTAATTTGACAAGGGGTGCACTGGAACCAGTAATGTTGGTAAGTGAATTAGGCTGAGATTAGACACACTTTGGGTGTATCTGGGTGAGTCTTGCAATCACGGCCTTGGATACTGTATATAGTCCCTGGCCCTTGTCTGCTCAGGCTCTGTTTCCTTTCTCTGGTTTTGAGACCGTGAAATAAGAAACTGTGCTTAGCCATTGTTTTCTGATGTGGTATTTTGCCTTGGAGTCAGGTGACCCTGAAGTAAATCCCCTGAAACTGATAGCCTAATTAAATCTCTCTTGCTTAAAGTTGTGGGTGTTGTGTATTGCATCTAAGTAATAGACAGCTGACTAATAAAACCTACAAGATTAAATATGAAAAACTTTGATTTTTGTAGCATTTACTCACTGATTGTACTAAAACTATAAAAGAATATGTAGTATTTCCTAATCCCTGACAGATGCTAATCTTTGTGATTTTTCATCAAGTAGTTGAACTTACTAAGAGTTTTAGGAGTTTGTTATACCCAGGGCTTTCAAAGGAAAAGATTTAACATAGGACACATAATTTATAGGGTTACGTTATAATATCAATCCAAATAGTCAAATGCAAAACAGTGTGGGAGATCTTTCCACACACTAGAGACCCGAAGAATTAAGCTGAGGGGCTGAATCTCACAACAATGTCCTGAAGGAATCCAGCTGAAGACCTAGAGGCCAAAGCAATGTCCTCCATGAGTCCAACAGGAGGCCTATTACACACAAAAATGTCTCACGCAAGTCTATATGAAGGATCTGAACTGGGAAGGCCCAAACCCCAGTGATGGAAGGTGCAAAGTCTGTGCCAGTGGGATGAAGGATCTGTGCCAGCAGGCTGAGGGGTCTGCACTGGAGCCAGGAAGTGACACTGAAAGTAATAAAAGAACTCCCCCGAAAAGCACCACAGCCATCCTCAGCGACAGCAGGGACCCGAGCCCCTACAAAGATGAGAACAGCTGGGTTCATATCAGGAAAACCAGCAGGACAAGCTTATCTAGGACAATCAACAGCACATTGTCTTCCCCTCCAGTTCTCCTTTTACGTTTTCCAGCAACAATCCTCATGTGGCCTTCTATACCCGCTACCACAACGATCCAGTTCAGCTGTGTGCTACAAGTTGACCATTGGCTAATCCACCACAGAATTCATCAACTCTCATAAATGATTATTAAAATGTTTCAACATTTTTCTACACGTATGGACAGCTAAGC
This sequence comes from Dinomys branickii, assembly GCA_004027595.1. NCBI lineage: Eukaryota > Metazoa > Chordata > Mammalia > Rodentia > Dinomyidae > Dinomys > Dinomys branickii. Next base: position 66,719 of record PVLD010000800.1, read on the forward strand.
AAGTGAAACACTAAGTTTGATAGCATTTACAAAGAACTATAACCCAAAGTGCATATTTAAATACTGATACAAACAGTGAAAAACTGTGAGTTATATTTGAATACTGTAATATTCTGAATCCCTGCAGTTATCAGTGCTACAGTCCTCGTTATATATGTCCTCGTTACCAATGTAAGGATTTATTTTGCTTCCTAAACTTGTTATTTCTTGGAAGATCACTCATGGGATTCATTTTAATTATACTGTGCATATAAATGCGTTAATATTTATGCTATTTACAAGTGTGACTCGTTTTTAGTAGCAAATCGGGCCATGTACACATATTCATAGCGAGGCAATAGCCGCGAGCAAGACAGCATGATTATATTGTAAAGGTGTCTCCTTCCTGGGGCACCCTTCTTGCGCTGCTTTTGTTTGACTAGTGGATTCTTTCGAAGCAAAGGGGCCTCTGCATTGACTCACATTTTAATTCTTGCAAGAGAATTGCTATACTTTTTTCCCCCACTTTCTTCATTTCTTGACTGACTTTTCTCTAAGTGCGAAAGAAATATATAAACCACCCTGGAAATGTTTGTAAAGGATTTCTCATAAAAATAGGCTTTATTTTTACAAGGAAATAGCCTATTTTTAATACTGTAGTTTTTAAACTTGGTTAAAATTCTCCTTTATACTTCTTTTTGGTGGTGGTGCTGGGGAGATACTATTTTGAAATACTTGATCTTATCCTTAGCCCCAAGAGAGTTGATTTAACAGAGTGTATTTTTTTTCAAGTTCTGGTGATTCTGTTGTTCACCCAAGTCTGAGAACTTCCCCTTCCCAGTGGGGTAATCACCACACAGAATTTCCTATTCCAAAAACTCTACACTCCCACATAAATGTGTTTCTTATTCCTTCAACAGAGGCAAGTTTAGTTTTGTATTTTACTACAGGACTTGCTAAATTCTTAAGAGAACAATGTATTTATTTTTGGAAAATTATTTTTGATTGGAAAAGTCAGAACTTTTCATTTGTTTGTGTCTTCCCAGATACTTTGAAAATGAGTAGGATAAAGTGTGAAAAACAGACTGCGGGTCGTAAAGGCCCAAAGGCTTCAGAGGTAAATGGGTATATCTAAGGCAGAGTGAAATAATACTTAGGAGTTTAGTAGATGTCAGTAACTTTAGGTTACACTTTGGCAGTTGTACATGCTAAAGCTGAAGTACATGTTTTATCTTTCATAGGTATGTATTGTGTGCACTTACTTAAAAAAACCAGGTTGTCCACCATTATTTATAATGAAAATAAGATGTTCCTACCTCAGTCTCTCTCTCAGAAATATCCATTACCAATTATTTTAACTGCTTGTTTACTTTTCGTCTTAGCATTTCCTTTATTTTGCATTGGGAATTAAGCTCACCACCTTGCGTTTGCTAGGCAGGGGCTGTGCCGCTGAGCGGTACCCCTAGCATCTTAACATTTCTTAAGTGCCTTGTGCTGTTATTTCTTGCCAGTTTTTTTCTCCTTTTACATTTTCTGTTAGATAAGTACTCTCTCTACTGTTTCCTCTATCTCTCCATTAAAACATATTCATATTTTCAATCATCTACTGGTTATTTTTTGAATTTTCATTTATCTATTTGCATCATTCTGTTTTGTGAATTAGCCAGGACTTGTGGCCTCTGGCTGGGGATTTTAGGAAGGTATCAGCACCCTAACCACCTCTGCCATGCCCACAACCTTCTCGTCTATTGTTTTTACCTCTCCATCATCAAAGTTGCTGAAAAGTGTATTTATTTTAGAGGATACATGTTTCAATTTTGCTGGTAAGTTAGTTTTAAAAATTGATAGCTAATACATATTTTACACTATTTCAACTGCATAAGACTTATAAGTTGAAAGGGCAATTAGGTATTTGACCAGGGTATTTTTTCCCTGTTTTCTTTACAGATTGTAATTGTTAAAACAATTGTTTTCATTAGATACTCTCTATTGTCTCCATTTCCTTAAGACTCTTGCTAGACTCAGCCAGTAGATTGTTTTCCTTCTCCAGTAATTTGGACATTCTCTTGACTCAAAAGTGTAACTCTGGTACTTCCTTCTTCTTTTTTCTTTTTTCTTTCCGGTACTGGGGATCGAACTCAGGACCCTGAGCTTGCTAGGCAGGCGCTTATTCCACTGAGCTACATCCCCAGCCCCTGGTACTTCCTTCTTGATTGCAAATTCTTTTCTCTCATATTTTAAAGGTATTGCTATATCATTTGCTGACATCTACTATGGGTAATAAATTTTCTGCTACTCATTTTTCTTTATTTGTAGATAAACTTCAAAACCTTCTGAAACTTTCTGAATCTTCTTTTTTATCTTTGATATTTAAAATTTGTGAAATTTGAAGTCTAGATCTCAATAACTTTCTATTCATTACACTGAGCACTTACCCCACCATTTCTATTCTGAAAATCTGTGTCCTTAAGTTCTGAACACTCTGTCATTTTCTCTTCAGTGGTTTTCTTTTTTTTTTTTTTGGTGGTACCAGGGATTGAACTCAGGACCTTGCACTTGCCAGTCAGGCTCTTATTCCACTGAGCTATAGTCCCAGCCCCTCAGTGATTTTCTTATCTGTCCACTCTGATCTGGTCTGGTTTTCTCAACTGCAGTTAAAGTGGACATGGAGTCTCTTGCAGCAGGCGATGATATATTTTCTGTCTTTTATATTTCTCTTATTTTCTGTCTTTTTCAACCTTTTTAGATAATAAAATTTTTTTTATCTCTCAGCTATTTCATTCACTTTTGATTTCAGCTATCATTTTCTCCAATATCAGAAGATATTAGGGGGTCTTCTTCTTCCTCTCTGAAAAAAAGATATATAATCTCTCCTATATATTTTATTTTTTTATTTGTGGTAGTTATATTCATTATTTTAATGTTCTCTTCTAGTTCCTCAATGATGTCCATTGCTTCTGGAATAACTTTAACATCATTTTATGTATTCTGTATTGGAAGTTTGCTTTAAATGTCTCATTACATTTCGCTGCCTATCCACATTTGATGATAAATCCACAGTTTCTGCTGATCATTTTCCTGCATTTGTAGGTAAACTTTAAGACCTTCTGGAAATACTTTGAATTTTCAAATATTTCAAAATGAAATTCAAAAATGCTTTGAAAATGAAGCATAAAGGTTCCTTCCTTTATAAATATGAATAGGCAGCTTAAAAGCTGCTCTCACAAGGACACAGATTAGTGATCAGTAGACACTCGGAGGAAGGCGTTGGGAATGTAAAACGAGGTTGGATCATGGACATCACAATAGTTAGGAGAAATACGTTCTCCAGGCAGAAGTAAGTTACATGCTGGAACAGTAGGTGATTTCAGTTTCCAAAAATTTATTCTGTTGTTTTTAGAGAAGTTTGAGTCCCAAAACAAAGAAATGTAAATGTTTGAAGGGACAGAAACGTGAATTACCTTTTTTATCATTATACATTGTGATCTATGTCTATATCATTAACAGCATTTATGATTATTTATTATACAATTATAATAGGTCAGTAAAAATACAGCAATTAAACTACATTAACCCTAATATGCACAGTAGGACTCTGATAGGTTTATTTTAGAGCACTTGGGCAGGTATGTGATAATCACAGCTGTTATAAAATGTCAGCATTTAACAGTTCAGGGAATTCTTTAGAGAAGGAATTTCTGCTTTTTGTACAAATAATAAATGTCTAGGTGCCAGGTGTTCATAAAGAGAGGTGGGAGTTTAATGAATCTTCCTACTGTTACTTCAAGTCTTTCTGGAGTGGTGATTAGAAACTCCAGCCTCTGCTCTCCACTGCCCATGTTTTCAAGCTCGCTTTACTGGGTTGCTGCTGCTTCTTCCCAAATCATCTTTATTTTATTACCTGCTTTTTGTTGTTCACTTCATTGTTTTGGGTGCAAGTTGCACAGTCAAATGCCCAGATGGCCCTGGGAGGTATTTAAGTAAATGAAGAAGACTGATCCTTAAGAAATAAAAATGGACCCACACGCCTCGGTGTGGGAGAGATTGTCACTGTTTACTAAGGTTCAGCTACTGTGATTTATTCCTTCACAGTTAGTTGAATGAATTTCCCAGAGGCAAAAGAACAACACGTCTGGTGTGTCGTCCTGACCCAAGATTCCTCCTAGGTACTGCGCTGTAAGAAATTTATTTTTTCATGGGAGGGGGCTTTAGGGCTATTATTTTCTGCAGGATTCTACCACACTACTTAAATGAATATAGGTTTTAGGTTAAACTGTATCCTCGTCATGCACACACAACCGCAATTCACACCAAAAAAACCCATTGTACTTTCTATTCAGAAAGTTTCAGTGTAGGAGGCCTTGACTGGTGTAGAAAGCAGTAGTTCTGCCTTGACCTTACAGTGCCACGTAAGTGCTTCATGTTTCTCAGTTGAACCCTGGATAGAGATGTGAGGTGGAATATTGAGTTGTAACTCACGCAAATGATTCTGTGTGGTTCTAGGTTACTGTGATTTATTTATTCAGATTTCTGGTCCTATAACTTCATCCACATATGTCATTGAGTTCAAATGAATGGCTATTCCTAGATGATCACTTTTACTTTTTTCTTGCCTGGCCATTAGATAACACAGCAGAATCTCAGCTGGTACATTCTCAGGTGAGATTTTGAATGTCATAGTGTTCTGATGCTGATTGCAGAAATGATTACTGAGAATTATTTACTTTGGAAATGTGATAATGGTCAGGTTATATTGTATTAGATACTGAAAAAAATGTAAATTTGTTTTGCACTTGAGGAAGAACTTTAAGGGGATTGTCAAAATCAGGCCAAAAGGAATATTGAATTTGCCACACTGTCCTTATGATTTTGGCAAGTGAGTCAGTTTTCGCAATTAGTACCGAAGTGTGGCTGGGCGGTGTGAGGACAGCTAGGTCTCAGCAGTTTCTGTATGACTTCCCCAAAACACCACAAAAAAGTGTACAACGGTGTCCTTTACACATGAAGTTAATTCTGAGCCCTGATAGCAAATACACATTATGAGGATAGTATGTTTTCTACTCTAAGAAGCTACAGTGCACAATTTTTACTGCCAACCTGGTTGCTACTTTTTAAAAACAATTTATTTTACTACATGTTTGTAGTCTGTTATGATTACTTCTGTGGGGAGTTGATACACACAAAAGACATTTTTCAGTTCCTTCTTAAACCACCCTCCCTCTCCCTTCCTCGCACCTCTTGAACCCCTGCATCTATATATAATATTTACTTTTTTAAACACACGTCTGTGGGACATGATAACCATCTTCCTCACAGGGACCTGGTGCGGGTTCAGGCACTTCACAGCCCCCTTCACTTTCTTCACTACTCTGCTTTCCCTCCCCTCCCTCCCCTCTCTCCCCATCTTTCGGCCTCCTTCCCACATGCCGAAGATCCACCTCACTATTTCCTGTTGTCTGTTCTTTATTTTGCACTTTATTTACATATGAGGTTGTCACATAAGAAAGATCATATGATATTTAATCTCGTGTGTCCAATGTGCTTTACTCAGCATTATGTTCTCTAGGTGGATCTATTTTCCCACAAAAAAAACAAAGTTTATACATTCTTCATAGACAGTAGTACTCCTCCGTGTATAAATCTGCACTGCATTTCCCTCATCTGTTCTTCTGTTGATAGACATTCAGAATGTTACTACGAATTAGCTATTATGAAATGTACTGCTATAAACATGAGTACGCAAGTATTGTTATAACATGGTGTCTTTAACTCTCTGCAGAAGATACCTAGTAGGGGAATAGCTGGGTCAGATGGAATTTTTATTCTTAATTTTTTGAGGAATCTCCATATTTATTTCCATGGTAATTGTGCCAGTTTAAATTCCCACTACCAGTGAGAAGTGTTCCTTTTTCTCTGCAGACCCACCAGCATTTGTTCATAGTTGACTTCTTGATGACAACTATTCTTTCTGGAATGAGATGGGATCTCAGTGTGTTTTAATTTGCATTTTTCTAATGGCCAGTGATGTTGAACATTTTTTCATGTATTTATTGGCCATTTTAAATTCTTTATCTGAGAAGCATTTATTCATTCCAAATACCCATTGTTTAGTTGAGTCTCTGAATTTGGAGGAATCTAATGTTTTAGTTCTTTATATATTCCAGATATTAGTCCTTTGTCTGATGAATAGCTGGCAAATATTTCTTCCTATTCTGTAAGGGGTCACTTCATGCTATGGGTGGTCTCCTTTGCTGGGCTGAAACTTTTTAACTTGATGTGGTCCCATCTGTTAACTCGATATTATTTTCTGTGCAACCGGGGTTCTGCTCAGAAAATCTTCCCCTATGCATTTATGTTCAAGAATTTTACCTACATTTTCTTCCAGCAAACTAAATGTTTCTGTTTTAATATTTGGATATTTGGCCCGTTTTTATTTTAGTTTAATGCCATACTCTTCAATCCCTCCTAACATTTAGAAAATTCATTAACATGTTCATAATATCAATGGAAATGTCAAAATGGTATAGAGTCACAATTTATAGCATATCTGTACTATCTACCGAAAAATAGGGCATGTTGGTTTTAAAATACATAAAAGCATGATATAAAATATTTTATTCATTATGATTTATTCAGATCTGTAGGACAAAGAACAGATTTGTAAGATTTTAGGGTTTGCATTACCGATGATGCAGAAGAAAATGAAATCAAAGCTCAGCGAGCGTGAGGCACGTGGTTTGCTGCTGTGGGTCCTCATGATGGGTACAGATGTCTGAACAACCGATAAAGTTGTGGTGCTCTGAACTGACTGCTGAGCTGTGGAGGCGCACAGCACATACTGTCTTTCCCTTGCCACATACTGCTTGACTTGCCTCTGCTAGCCGTGTGTCTAAATCAATGTCCCAAAACATGAGATTCTTGGAGTGTTGAAAACAGAAGCCATTTAAAGTTAGTTTTCAGCTGCAAAACTTGGAAAACATTTCAAATAACAAATGTGAAAACCCGAAACTCCAGGCGGGGGTTGGGAGATCAGAAAATGATCCCATCATCATTTTAAATTACAGATTAAATACTTTTTCGTCTGTTTGGAGGACTCCAGGATGGGAAGGATACACTTAGCACATGCCTTGCTTTTGGTACACTAATTTATTTTGGCGTCATTAATTCACTTTGTACAGGCCAAAGAGCTAAAGTTTCACCAATTTTTCAGTGAAAGGAATTTATGGAGTCTAGTTTCCAAATTTAAATCCTGGAAGTAAATGCATTAGATGTGGAGAAAATACTATATAGTATTTCAAATGATTCTCTAAGGCTAGACTACAAAGATTTATTTTATCTGTTTGATTCTATGCACACCTTCCTGGAACTAAGAACAAAAAGAGGAATTAACATGTAGGTGCCAAGGGACAAGTATATCTTTGAAGAAAATATTCTTGGAGTTGAACATAGTGGCACATTCTTCTGTAACAGGGGTAAGGAAACTGTGGTCTGTAGGCTAAACTAGTCCTGAGATCCCCTCTCTCTGGCTTACAGGTAAGAATGAGTTGTCACACTTTTAACAGGTTACTGAAGGGAAAAACCCTAAACAAAGAAACAACAAAGAATGCAAACATCAAAGTTGTACATTTTAGTGAGTACCTTTATGCTGACACATTGGTTTATCAATTATGATGGCATGAACCATAGTTCAAAATTATTTTAGGTATTTTACATACCTCAAATTATTTTAGGTATTTTACATACCTCAGAATCACAAATTATAGCAGAAATTCTTTTCAAAAGTGTGTATAAGATCCAAAAATATTCATACCTTCTTTCCTTCCAAACACATATATCTGGCACACACATATATATATATATATATATATATATATTATTTTTTTTTAATCTGACATTTGGATCAATGGGACAGAATAGAGGGTGAATAGAACAACCCCAAGGGCATTTCATGTTTGACAAAGAAACAAAAACACACGATGGGAAGGGTAGACTCTGTCTGAGTCACCTTCTCATTGCTGAGACACAATGCCCTCCCTACAATTTATAGTAGGAAAGGTTTACTATGGATGACAGTGTGTGCAGGTTTCAGGTCGTAGTCAGCTGGCTCCATGGTAGTGTGGTGCAGCAGACAAAGAGCTGACAGCATGGCCTTGGGAAACAGAAGGTGACCCAGGGAGGAGCGAGGGAAAGACACCCTTCCAGCCCATGCCCACCGTGACCCACCTCTCCCAGCATCGTATTAGCTGTAAACTCATCAGCGGGCTAGTCCCTGGATGCACTAACATCACACCCTGTGATCCAACCACCTTCCAGAGCCCTACTTAAGGGTTCATGAGACTTTAGGGAAACGTCTAGATATCAACCATGATGGCCTCTTTAATAGGCGCTGGTGAAAAATGGAATATCCACATGTACAAGATTGAATCCAGATCCATATGCTCACCATGTACTAGCTAAAATCAAAATGGATCAATCCAAATGTTAAGACAGAAGCACTTAATCTGCTGCAAGAGATTTTGAAGGCAAGGCAAGGACTGTCTGAACAAAATTTCAGTAGCATGAGAAATAGGACCAAGCACCACCAAATGGGATCAGATCAAATTAAAGAGTTTCACACAGCAAAGGAGACCAGCAGAGTGCAGAGACACCCTACAGAATCAGAAAGCATTTCTGCTGCTTTTCCTTAGAGGATTATTTACAAAGAACTAATTTGTAAAGAACTAATAGCTAGAAAATGTAAAGAATAAAGAAAACTTATACCCTCTCAACTAAAAGACTAAATAAAAAATGAACAAAGAAAATGAATAGACATTTCTCAGAAGAAAAACAAATGGCCAACAAATATATGAAAAAATGTTCAACATTTCTGGCCTTTAAAAAAAATGCACTTTGAAACAGCACTGAGATTTCATCTCACTCCAGAAAGAAGGGCTGCCATCAAGAAATCAACTAATGACAAGTGCTGACAAGGTTGCTTGGAAAACGAACTGTTCTATATTGTTGGTAGGATGTAAACTAGTAGAACCACCATGGAAATCAGTATGGAGACTTTTCAAAGAACTAAAACTAGAATTCTGTTCAACCCAGCTATTCTTCTTCTAGGTGTCTTCACAACGTAGCTAAAGAAATCATATTATAGCAACCTGTGCCTACCCATGTTTATAGTGGCACAGTTCATGGTAGACAAATCCTTGAAACATTCTAGATGTCTGTCAGCAGATGAGTGGGTAAGGAAAAAGTGGTACATAGTTATACACAACAGAATACTACTGTGCCATAAAGCAGGATAAACTCAAGTCATTTGTAGGATTTGAGACCATGAATGTAAATGAAATTAATCAAACACACACATAAATATCCCAGAGTTTCTCTTGCATGAGATGCCCAAAATATATTAATGGAGCAAAATCAAAGAAAATAGGGATTGGAGAGCTTTTATTCAAATGGGAAAGGTATCAAGAATTGGAGGAAGGAGAACAAGAGGGAAAGGGATCAAAAAAGAATTAAGATGTGCACATGCACCAACTCCCTACAGAGAATGTAGTCATTATGGACAGCATACATGTACTAATAAAAAAAATAAAAAAAAAAGAAAAATGTGAACATAACAATTGCATTAGAATAACAGATGAAAACATACGTCATGAGAGAAATTCAAAACGGTCAATAAATCTACAGGAAAAACCGACAAAAATTTTTATCTTACTCTAAATTAATGTGAATTTATGAGGATAATTTGTATATGTGTATATTTTATGGTATGATTGTGTATTGGAACTAAAGCTTTCTAAGACTGAAACTGAGCTAGAGAATGTGAACGCATACACCAAAAATTTTAGCACATTTTTCCTCAGTTAATTGAACTGATAGAATTTTAAAATACTGTTGTAGTCAGGGTTTGAAATAAAAACAATACAGGACATATAATTTATAGGATTATTTTATAATAGTCACACAAACAGTCATATACAAAGAGAGTGCAGCAAATCTGTCTACACACTAAAAACCAAAGAATCCAGCTGAGGGCCTAAATACCATGGCAGTGTCCTGCATGAGTCCAGCTGAAGACCTAGAGCCCATCACAATGCCCCCCCCATGGTCCAAGTAGAGGCCGAGAGCCCGTGACAACATCTCATGCAAGTCTGCTTCATGGATCTGCCTTAGGAAGGCCCTCTGTGGTGGGAGCTAGAAAGTCTGTGCCAGCAGAATCTGAGCCAGCAGGCTGAGGGATCTGTACTGGAGCCAAGAAGTGATGCTCAATGTAAGAACCAGAGCTCTTCTCAAAGGTACCACAGCCATCCTCAGTGACAATGAGGTCCTGAGCTCCTGCAAAGACAAGAACAGCTGAGTCCATATCAGGAAAGCCAGCGTGACAATCTTCTCCAGGACACTGAACAGCGCACCATCTTCCCCAAGTGATACTCGAAGGGAGGACCAGAGCTTCCGCAAAGTGAACTGTAGCCATTCCCAGTGACAAGAAGGGCCTGAGCTCCTTCAAAGGTGAAAACAGCCAAGTTCCTGTCAGGAAAGCCAGCCCAAACTCCTCTCGGAGAATCAACAGCCACCGGAGAACCAACAACCCCTAGCAGCACCTCCTTTTCTTCTCCAGTTCTGTTTTTTAAATTTCATTGGCAACGGTCCTCGTTGGAGCCCCTCACACCTAGTACCAAGCTGGTTTGGTTCAGCTTGGTGTTACAAATTGACCACCGGTTGTCATCCACCACAGGTACCATGTCAAAGCCACCGACTAGCACAGGAATACACTAAGCAGCCCTGGTGTTCCATGGGTTACTGTACCAGTGAAGTCACAGGGCCCTCTCAGAGGCCACTTTCTCAGGCTTCTGCTCCTCATGCTGTGATTTTACTTTGTATAGATTTTCACCAGTATGTGCGCGTCGCCTACCCTGACCGCACTCTTTTGGGGAGTTGGTACCTGTGCAGAACACGTCTGAGTTCTTCTTTCGGCCCTCCTCCTCATCTTGGCCACTGTTTTATTGTTCTTTTCAGATTCCCAACCTGGAGCCGTGTTCTACGAAGAGGAAGAGCATGTTGGCAAAACAGCATTTGGGCTTCGTCGGGAGTTTTGAACCTGGAGTTTGAGTTCTGCTTTCTCTTCTCCACCGGCTCCGTTGGTGGGAGCGGCATGCCGAGGACAGGCCTCGCTTAATGATGTGCCGTGAGATGGCTTTGTGCTCCCAGGCTGCACCTCTTCTGCGCAATTTTCATTCCTCATAAAATCATTTGTGTTGAACGCTAGACTTGAGTTTGTAAATAGTGAAATCTTTGGCCTTAATGAGTGTCTCTGGCCTTAATCTACTCTCACTGGCCATTTGTCAATGAAACACAGCAATGAAGAATCATAAATACCACAGAAAAGACGTAACTTTCACAACTAACTTAAGTCCTGCTCTGTCCTTTACCTGGGGGCTTTTGGTGGCTTTTAGAGAAAACAACATAATGTAGGCTCTATAAAGCAACATTTAAGTCCTTGATAGGTTGGAAATTGCTGTGGCACTTTAATTTTTGAAATAAGTTTTCAGCGCAAGGTAAAATTGATGTAATGACAGAAAGAAGCAAAACAAGTAACAACCTTTCAAAGAGCTTCAACGTAATTGTTACAAAGTAAAAAACCTTTTAGAACTCCCCTGCATTTCAGTAAGAATTGTGTTGTTTTCCATTATGGTTTTTATAGAGCTTCTGTAATATTGGTTCATAAAATGTGTGTCTGCAGAAATTATCTACGGAAGTTAGAGGAAGAAAAGACCTGCGAGGGTATCTATTTCATTTACAAGCCATCAATAACTAGTGTAAGACAGTACAATAATGCAACATTAAGGTTATACACTTAAACAGAGAAGCCAGGAAATGCAAAAATCAAGCATCTCATAATAACATCAAACACCCACAATACACAGATAAAATATTTTTGATTGCTAATTATACTGTTAAGGGTTATACCTTAAAATGAAACACATGAAATATGAACAAGCTAATGTTCCCTTGAGGTATTGCGTTTCCTGGGTTTTATGTTTAAATCGGTAATTTCAAGAGTTTCATTGACTTAGATATTCATTTTCATTTCCTTCCTTTGTTTTTAAAGAAATGAAAGCAATGTCCATTGCCCACTGGTATGTTAGTGGTATAAAGGACCATGCGTCCCCTCCACACAGCTTTCTAGAGAAGGGATTTTAGGAGGAGACCTGTAAATTAACCAGAATCATGGCCTGTGGTCCTCGGGATGTGGTCATCCACACTTCCAGGCTTGGCTTGTGTTGTGATTGACCCTTTGCTTTAGTCACGGAGCTTTCTTCCCTACTTAAATTGATTCTGTGACATATTTATAGATTTCTAAATTCTACAAGTAGATAGGGAATGTGGGGTAGTGCTCAGTCCACATTATGCAAATTCTGATTTGAGGAAGGATTTGTGAAAAGGTAGGTTCTGCCTTTTCAGGAGATTACAATCGGCACAATTAAAAGAAAGAAAGTGCTAAAGATATTATAGCTCTAGAGGGTAGTGGCACAAAAATTCTTGAATTGTGAGATTAAACACTGAATAGAAATTCAAGATGGAGACCTGAAGATGTCAAAGACGTTACTGGGGAGAGGGAGGGTCTCAGAAGGTAGATGGTAGCTTTTGTTGACACTGGACTGTTTAAGGTCCAAATGCTTCCCCAGTTTACCACCAGCTGAGCTCTCCTGGTGGGCAGAACAGCAGATCTCTAAAGATGCTCATGTCTTAGATATTGTGGCCATGTTACATTACTTAGCAAAAGGGATTTGCAGATGTGATTAAGCTAAGGATTTTGTGATGGGGATTCCAGGAAATCACAGCAGGACCCATGTATTCACCAGTGCCTTTTATAAACATTAAAGGGTGGCAGGAGAATCTGAGAAGATACGCTGATGCCAACAGAGGTTGGGAGTGTGTGGCTGCGGGCTTTGAAGACGGAAAGGAGGCACCAGCGGAAGAATGCATATACCCACCAGAGGCTGGGGAAAGCAAGGGACAGGTTCCTTTTTAGGTGCTATTCCACTGTACCTATAAACCACGTTTTCTTTCCTTTCTTGTGCAGGGAACAGAGCCCAGAATCTTTCATATGTTAAATATGTGCCCTACCACAGACTGTATCCCCAGCCCACACCTCCCTTTCTCTATGCACGCATCTGTCCGTACTTTGGTTGTTTCCGCATCTCAGTTATCGTGAGCAATGCTGCCATGGATAGGAGAGACAGATGCGTCCCGCATAAGGCTTCATTTCTTCTTGATATGTACCCAGGACTGGATTGCTGGATCATAGGCTCTGTTTTTAGGGTCTTTACAAATCTGCATTCCACGGTGGTTGTGGTTATCTATATTCTGACCTGGCTTGTGATTGGAAGGCAGCCTTGATTTTAACACTGTAAGCTGTCTGTTGGCCTTCCATCTCTGGAAATGTAAAACTAAACTTGTGTTGCTTGAGGCCATTATATTTAGGATAATTGGTTAAAATAGCAATAGGAAATGAATATAACTCTGGGTACCCTTAATGGTAGGACTATATTATTTTATCTCAAGGATACCATTAATTGTAACACAAAAACTAAGTTTTGAGTCTTTTGGAAGTGGGTACAAGCATAAATATTTCTTTTGCAAACTAATCATTGCTCATCTTAATTACTACAATTACTTATTCCTATTTCTTCCAATATCATAATAAAACTTGGAGCCCAAGTTTCCCTTAAGTTAGCATCTAATTATTCCTCTGATTTTCTTTAGGCTACTGCGTGACAAGTTTGATCTTGTCATGTTGCTTTTTATAACACGCACACCTGGCTTTTTAAGAGTCATATTTCTAGGTGTTTTGTTTGCGTTTCCTACTTGTTAATTCATAGTTCAATTCTTTCTTTAATTGAATTACATGTTTCTGGGAATTTAATAGCTTCCTTGAAACCCCAGTACAAGCACTTGGCAGGCAGATGTTGGTGCTCAAGTGGTAGATCTTCATGATGCATGAATCAGTCATGCTACGCTTCACTACTTTTAAAAGTCTTATGATTTATTTGGAAACACTGACAATGTCTTCTGCCTCTAATTGCATTACCTGGATATGGCAGCCTTCTGCATATGCAATCTGCTTCATCGGCCTCATAGTCTAATCTTTTTTGAAAACATTTAAATGACGACTAGAGATCCACACTCCAGTGAGAATTTAATAGTATGTGTTACTGTCAATGCGCAGAACTAACTCAAATCAGTCAATGAAAATCTACATTTTCTGTAGAGTATTTTTCTGTACTCAGCACAAAGACAACTGGGTTGCATCTTACAAGATGTAATAATGATATTATGACATACATTTTATCTACTTGTTATTTATTTATTTATTGAGACAGACTCTTACTATGTATTCCACGCTGAACTGAACTCATTGTGTAGCCTAGACTGGGTTCAAACTTTCAGCAATCCTCCTGCATCAGCCTCCTGAGTGCTGAGATTATGGCATGCTCCACATGCTTGGCCGGTTTGTGGAGACATCAACCTGCTATGTTTGACACCAAGAAAATACTTTAATAATGTGAATAGTAGCTAATATAACACAGTCCAGATAGAGACACTAAGCCTGGGAAGAATGTAAATACCTTTTCTAAGACCACAGGGTTGGCAGGTGGCCCAGGCAGCATTAAGATCCAGCGACACTGGTTAGAGCCTGGGCTCCCAGCTTCTGTTCCTCCCGTTCCTTCCTGTTCTCATGACTCACACTGAACTTCTTGGGGGTTGGGCTAGGGCCATGCTGGGTTTTCTTCCATGTCCATTTCTATATCTGAGTATTTCTGTAATCAAAATGCGTAAGAGAATGTGCTCAAGAGTCAAGGGGTCAGAGCTCCAGCCTTATTGCTTACAGATCATGCCTCAGTGTTATCTTTTACATGTAGACTACTTCGTTTATCTATCAAAGCTTTGCAGCAAGGACTATAAAAGAAAAGTGCTTAGCGACAATTACAACCACACAATATGCTACACTTAAGAAGGAGAAGAGAAAGAAAATAAAAGCTGATCCATCTGTTGCTGTCTTTTGGAGAGAGTCCCCCACTCTTCTTGCAAATTTTAAATTTCTTTCAATTTTGTTGCACTGTTACAATCTTTTCTTGACCATCAACTTTTGACATGTACAGTACTAGCTCTACTATCATGACGGGAATTAATGGTGTACCAAAAGCAGACACTGCATGTGGGGAGAATTCCTACAGGGGATTAATGGCCGACTGTAGTGAATTTCTTTTTCTCTCTCTGCTCTCTTTTTCATCTTACTACTCCAGTTAGTGGAGCTGCATTGCTGCTCGGCCTTTTGGCTGAGATCAAGTGTAGTTAGTGTAGCGTTTGGGGAACACCTTCATGGGATAGCCTGATGCAAGTTTCCCTCATGGCCCCTAAATATTCCGCAAAGAAAGAAGGTTCATGGGAAACGCCAGTCAATGTGTCCATCAGTCCTGCCTCACTACTCAGGCAATCTAGACGCCTAGCTCAGCTACAGATTGGAAGTGAATAGAACTCTGATGAGGTTTTTATAAAGATGAAAGTCTCAAAATTTGAAAAGCAGGAGTATTTTCCCCTTCTCTTCTATCCCCAAAGGTATATCTCTATCTCAGGGAGCTCTGCAGTCTCTCTTGGGTAAATCAGAGTCTTACATGAGCTACTAACTTTTCTGAACGTTGGTTCGCTCAGGTTTCCTGGATTGGAATAATTCAATGGACCTTGATGAAAGAACAACAGCTTATTAAAGGGTCTCAAGTGGTTTTCTGTTGTTTCCGGAGCAGCCCGTGCCTGCACCGATCACTAGGCCTTTCACATTCTCACATTTGTTGAATACAATACTTTTAAGTAATTATGCTTTCTCTTTAGAAGGATTTTGTGCACAGATGAATTAATATAGACAGATAATATTCACACTCAAATAATATATGAACATACCCACATATACTTTACACACACACACACACACACACGCACATGCACACGCACACACGCACATACACAAATTCAGGAATAAAGGAAGTTGCATGTCATTTAAACAGCAGCTTTGATTTTAGAAAAATGTTCGAATTTCATATAGCCAAATCACTAAGAAAGGAATTTTTTTTTGTACTGGGAAAGACCATTTTGTTATTCCTTGACTTTTAGTATATTATTTATCTAGTGGGTGGCAATAAGCTTTAATATTTGAAAAAAGGTCATATTCATAGCTGGGTTCACATGCTGCATTTGAATAATGTAGGCAGCAGAGGTACAGAGAATTAGCATACTTAGACCAGGAAGTGCGATTTCCATCCTGGTTTCATTTCTACCTCTGATTTGTTGCTTGACCCGAGGTGAGTAAGTCTCTTCTTTGTCTGTCACTGGTGATAATGAGATCTTCTTTCTCTGTTTTTAATATAGATGTTGTGAAGAATGCAGTAATTTCCTAACTGACCCTTTCCTTTTATATTCTACCTCCACATATGACTTATTCTATTTCTTGTGGCACTGGGGATGGAACTTAAGGCCTCAGATGTGCTAGGCAAGCGCTCTACCACTGAGCTACACCATCCAGCCTAAGGTATCTATTTCCAAAACACTTCTTTGTATTCCAGCCCTCTGTAAAAAGAAATCCCCAGATCTTCCTCATGGTATGATATCCATGGTCTGCTCCACTTTAATCCAGGCCATGCGTGGCTATCAATGTGCTGGACCCTACATTGTTCCCTGTTACTATTAAGTTTGAATCTTTATAGCACCATGAGCAGAGTGACTAACAACCAGTACCCTTTCATATAAAGGAAATAAAATCTCTAAAACACACATCTGAAGGTTGATCTATTGGGTTCAGATGCATATTAACACTGCTGGCCCTCTGCTTCTGCCTTTACACACACACACACACACACACACACACACACACACAGTTTCATTTGGAAGTGTATGTCTCCCCACTTTAAAAGAAAATGATGAGATAATAAAACTCAAGTGCATAACAAGACTGTTATACTGCAAATGAAGGAAAGCAAGAACTAAGAAACGCAACCGTTTTATCCTCAGAACGTGTCCCCAAGCTTTTGCTTCGTGTTCGCGCTGCTGTGGCTCGAAATCTCTTGTGTGGCTGCTGTTCACATCTGCCTAACGCCCCATCCCACCCCACTGTTGGCTCTGAACAGTTGACTTTCTGTACAGATGGCAGAGGGACTGCTTTGAAGCATAAACCACGGCATCTGGTTAAAAACTCCACTGGTACAGTGACGTTCACCACAGTTTTTGGGGGCATATGCGATCTGCTCCATGCTGTTTTCAAACCTTGTCCTCCCTCTTTATCTTGTCATTGATGGGCTTTTCATGTTCCTATCATCTGCCAATAGATATTTAGATTCCATTTATTCTTATGTTAGTGACAAAAGCTAGGAAGAATAAGCCATGCAGCGTAAATTTTTCATATATACATATTAATACAACCAAGAGAGTTTATTTATATGAAAAATTTCTTGAATTGGAATTACATGATAGGAGGCTATGGAATTATTTTTTTGATAGATCTTGCAAAGCAAGAATTTAATCTTAAAGAATAACTTCATGAAGGAAATCTCTAGATTCTAAAGTACTCATGATGTATAGCTTTATGAAGGTACCACTACATTCACGAATAGAGCTTAGAAATCATTAAGCAATAGATATCTGAAATGATTTTCCTTGATATGCACCTTTTCAGCGAGATTAAAATTTTATTCTGAGTGTCGCCTCTTGCATTTTCTTTTACTGAGGAGTGGAGAAGTCATACGCTTAGTAGCACTGGCATAAGAACAGACTGATTTCCGCTCTGCTCTGGAGAGCCTGAGCTGCACTTTTTGCCTAGGTGGAGAGTCCTAAGCTTCTCTAGAAGGACCTGCATTACAGAATAGCTGTTTTCAGCTCCTCCACAGTCAGAAAGGCTAATGCCAAGGTTGCCTCCTCCAGAAACTGCCCTGATTATACAAAGGAGGGCCCCTTTCACTTCCTTTAGTCCTTCCACACTTCCTGGTGCACTAGTTATGCGGTCCCTTAAAACATGGTATCACCTGTTATTCACCCCTCTGGCATGTCCTACTTCTGTCACTTGGATTGTGCGGTACTGAGAAGCAGAGATGTTGCCTTACCCTCCTTATTTTCCAAGCCTAATTAAAAGACTCACACTTGTCAGTCCCAGCAGTAAGCAGGGTCACGCTGCTGATGGTTCATTACTGTTAACAGGATCTGCACTTCTCACCATCTTCAAGCCGGACTCCCTTTTCCCTATGATATTCCAGCATAAGGCCGGTGACCCCAACCAGGGGCCAATCTCAAGTGTGGACTGTTTTCATTCCATGTGGATTTCATACCCATACAAACCTATGACCTTAGCTTTATTAGATGTTTTCTAACCAGCTGAACCCATGACTAAGTATTTTTAGGACAAAATTTCCATTAGAGCTCATTGTTAAGCTGATTCTAAAAGAAAACAAACTATGGCCCTGGAGGAAAAAGCAGCAAGAAGTTGCCAGTGAGAGAAAATTGGGGTTATATGGTCAGTCTTTATGCCACTGCAGCTACCTCCTGCCTCCTCTCCAATGAGCTGTGTGTCTAATGAGCTGCCTTCTCTGTAGTGAGCTGTATATATAGCAGAAGACAGCTGAAATCAAATTTCTAGATGCAGCCTTTATTGATGTTTCTGTGATCTGGCATGATAACACTTGACAGGCCTGCACAATTTGTGGGAAAGTGCCTACAATATGCAGAAGCTTTTGTTCTGATTGTTTTACATATTACAGACACTCAGTCCATTGGGTTGACAAGCTGTCTTCACAAAGTACCTTGACAGGCTGCATGGACTTTTCCTGTCTCCAGGATGAGAACGTTGAAAATTCCTAATGCTGTTTTAAGTGTTGATTGGAAATTTAGGTGTCATGAGTCATGACAGAAGAAAAACCAGCTGATTTTGCCTAATTTTAGATTGGCCTTTGATGCTAATAATTTCTGACTTGGTTACCTTTTCTATAAAAGAAAGCCATTGTATACAGTACTTAGCACATGCTCGGCAGAGCTGCCTTGGGTATGAGTGGTCAGGATTATTTGCATTCTCGAGCTGTTATGACTTAGTATTTGGCTCATGAGCTATAGTACAGGGGAGATTAAAAGTGAAGGGGAGAGAGAAATACATATTCTGGTAACTTAAGCTCCAGAAGCACTTCTTTGGTTTCCTCCTGAGTTTAGAGGTTTAGATATATTGAGACCAATTTTTAACAAAGTCAAAATAAACTAAGGTTATCCTCATAATAAAAACACCCTCAAAGGTGTTTTATTCTCCCTGAAGATTGGGTTGCTTTTCTTCTCTCAACAGCTCTTAAATGAATTGTTCTTCATAGAAGTAAAAAAAAGTCATATGTAATTTTTAAAGCCTCAATATATTTATTTCTTGGCCCCCAATAAGTCTGTAAACGATTTCTAGTGACTCTAATTACAAAATCCTGGTAGCTGCTCTTTTTACTTAGGCTTTTCATTACTTCTTAAAAATCTCTGACTTCAAAGTCCATTAGAAAATCAGTCATTTAAGGCTCTGTTTTACTATTCACTGATTCACTAGACATTTATCGAACACTAACCTCTTCTCTTGTAATGTGAAAACATCTCCACTTATAAAGCAGGTTCACCTTCACTTGACATAATACACATATTTTTAGAAAGACTTCAGTCTCAGTATATTAGTATTTTCAATGTGATGCTGCATAATAATACATAAACCGAGTATCCTTAATATGGTAATTGTAGAAAGAGTACATTAAGTAAAGGTTCAGTCAGTACTGGGGACAGAGAAGTCCAAGTGCACTTGGCTTACTTAGGGAAGTATAAACCGCTGCAGGCAAAACCAGAAATAAACAAACAAAAACCCACAAATACCAACACTCAAACCAGGTCCAAGAACCCTAATGTGAAGAATAATTCATCTGGTATTGCCTATTTTCTAAGGCAACTGAATAATATTTGATAAGTACGAGAAAGCTGCTTCAATGTTCCATTCTTATTTAGGCACAGACATAGAATGTAAAAAATGTCAAGCCTTTTCCATTGGGCAGGACTGCGTGAGGGCAATGTGTCCAACGTGCAGTGTTAAATGTCAGAGATATGAATGCATTTTAATTATAACTCTCACACTGATAAAAGTTATTGTTGTGGGATGATGGCAAAAGTGAACCAATTAGCTTTTAATTTTTATTATGGCAAATTTCAGACATAAAAAGTAAATAGCACAGTAAGGCCCTACACGTCCATCATCCAGTTTAAAAAGAAATCAGTGTTCAGCCATCCTATTTTGTCTTTGTTTTCGCCCACTCTCTGTCCATAGTTTATTATTATTAATATTCACATTTCAACTTTTGAGTTGTAATTTAGAAAGAAGCATGAATCTTAGCTGTATAATTTTCACAACTGTGTCCTTCCAATTCACCCTACATCGTGAAATGAACTTCTATTTATTATTATAGACACAATATGTTCCATAGTTTTTCACACAGAATATAAGGAAACATTTTCTCTATCTATTCCTGATGTTTAGGAAGTTGGGTCTTACATGTGGGCTTGATGGGCATTAACTGGATGAGTGTTTGCTTTCTTAATAAGAGCAACAACTTCTACACTTATGTCAATTATAGACACTTAAAATGCCTTCCTTGCGCTCTTCGGGGCCTAAGGAAGATATAGCTATCATGAATTGGAGGAGGAAAGAGCAGGGGAAAAAATCTCCAAACCTCGTGTTAATATCCAAGGACTTTCCTTTGTTAGAAAACTCATTGGAATTAAAATGAAAGGATCTATGTTAGATTTTTATCTAACTAAGAATATACTTGTTTTTCCTTTGATCTCTAGAATCTGTTTTTGAACTTTAATTTAGAAGCCTAGAAATACCATTCAGTTCTTTAACTTCTTAGTGAATCAGGAAGTAGATAAAATTCTAGTTGATCCTGGTACATCCTAGCTGGGGTTGTTGAACTTACATCGGCTTGGCTGAGAGGACAGCGGGGCATAACAGAACCTCCAGGGCACAGTAGAGGCTGTGTGTACCCAGAAGAGAGGCTTAAAAGGAAGTATTTTCCCTACATTTCCTTCTCCTGGCTTTGATCAGCCTAACTGGTTCACAATACAGATCTCTACTGAAGAACAAAACCTTAATTCTATGTGTGAGGGAATCACAATATTTCTTTTCACTGATGGCAAAGGAAATTGCAAACCAGGACACATTTACAAAATGAAGTCAGAATTCTTTACTTGTTATCAGGATATTATTACTTATTCATAGTCAGTGGTAATTTTCAAGGCTGATCATTACATTCTGCAGAAAACTGCTTGTGTTCCTGCATCCCTCTTGAATAATCCAAACCCAGAGCTTCTGTAAGGGTGCTCTTTATTTACAAGGTTAATTTCTCCAATAACAATGTCTACACTCTCAAACACATTTCAGAGCTGAGAGTTTATCATATAGGGTACAAACTTATTGGATATGCAGTGTAAATAACTTTAATAAGAATGCAGTAAGATCTACGTTACTGGGTCAGAAAGGTAAGCACAAGAAGAAAATGAGGCATTTACCACTATCTAGTCCAACTGATTTATTTTACTGTGACTTTTTCATTCTAAGCCTTATAACGTGTAGACTTCTGCATATTTTGCCCTCACCTGGGCATTTACTTAGAAATTCTAAATTCCAGAGAAATTCCTGGAGGAAAATGCAGTGCGTGTGTAACAGTGATGAACAGTTACAAATGAGCTGATAATAAATCTCTTTTTCCCTTTGTGCCTCAGGGGATTCCTTTAGGATTTAATAGAGCATATGACGGAGAATTTCTTCCTGCCAGTGTAAACAAACCTCAGTTGATCCAGATTTAGGAAGTGACAGCTCTAAGTAGAGGTAAAAGCCAAGACAAGGCAGGATGTGCTAACTCTTCAGCTGTCTCCTGGAGATGGTCTGCATTTCCAGTTCAGCTCTAAGTGCTTTGATAGAGGAAACTAGTCTGTTTCTTTTCTGTCTTGGAGAGTACTGAGAATCATGTGCAATAGGAAGTGTTCCTTCAGTCAAGTAATTTTCCCAGACACAAGTTCATATAACTGAAAAACCATAGGCTATAACATCCCCAGAACCCTTTCCCATAAGGGTCACCTAGCCTACTGCTATATGTATTTTCTTGTCCTTGAACAACAAAATATGCTTAGGTATTTTTAGAAAGGTATCAACATCTTTCAGGGTAGTAACAGCCTCTGTGGTATTTCATCACAGGCTGATGGGTCTGAGACGGAATGCTGAAGAATCTATGACCAAGGCTGGAGATCCTACACCAGAGAGCTGAAGAGTCCCAGGCAGAAACTAAACATTCTGCACCAGAAGCCAGGAGATGACCAAGCTGAAGGCAAAGACTGGAGGTCCTTGGAAGAACCATCAGCCAATCCTTTCTCAATTTCCTTTTTTTATGCAGCTTACCCACCCTGGGGGTTGGGGATGGTCCCACACCCTCCGCACCTCTTCCTCTTGCACAGGCTCAGGATGAATATACAGTAAGCACCCTGGCTTCCTGCTGAGTCACATAGTTAATCTTCTAAACTTCTCAAATTGACACAGTGAACAACATCCCAGAGAGGTAAGGGCACATCCTTTTCACCCCAAAATGCAGAACAGCTGAGTCACTTAGCTAAAACTCTAGACTCCCCAAGTTGACACAATGTATCAACCCTAACACCATCCCTTATTTGATTATAATCATCATTAATGATAATGAACTTTCTTCTTATCTTGAAAATGCCACAGCTGTGCCTTACAGATGGTAAGCCTGTGATGGAGTGTGGCAAGAACACTTGGCTACCTACAGACCATGTACTGCTTTTATAGTGGATACGATCAGGTGTGGCATTTATAAACTGAAGATCACTCTTCAAGAAATAATGTGCTGTTTAACTATAAAGAAAGAACTTAGATGACCACCTCCAGCTTCCTGACCTCAGCAATCACCTCAGTGTTTGGCCTGAGGCCACAGACTTCCCAACTAGTTCCCTCTACCCACTTGTACACTGGGCTATTCCACCCCATATATCGCCCGTTGAACATTCTTTCCTAAGACTTTTCAGGTCTGTAGTACACTCTGAAATTTTCCCTGCCCACTTCTGCTTTCCCTCCTTTCCTTTTCTGAGTTTGAATCTGTGCTGTATCTCAGAGCTTCACACATGCACCACCGCTAGTCCCACTTTCCTCTTTCTGAGGTGCGGTCCACCTGCTCCCCGCCCCCTCCTCCTGCACTCTCAGCAATTCTTCACCATCCGTTCTACAGGGGACTTGATCTGATATGCCAGGGAATCTATGCAAGGTCAGGAGTACAAAAGGTTATAAAGAAAGGTATATTTTGAGGTTTATTTGGAAAGAAAGGGCTGTTCTGGTTGTATCTCATTTTTTCATTTTTCTCATGAAATTGTGCACTTCTGAAACTGAATGGGATCTTACAGACCTTAACATCAACCTTTGAGTTTTTTCTATTTTTACCAGACTATAAAGGCCTTAGGAATTAATTTGCTTTGAATTGATAAGTAGTTGGGAGATGTTGGGAGATCTATACATCATCTTCACAAAAGAAATGTCTAATATGGAATGAGATAATTTTAAAACTGAGACAAAGAATATTTAGATGAATATTAGAAATAAAGGTAACAGATTTCTGCATACTCTTCTTTATCACAGGAAATTTCCTCAGAGAAGGCTGGGGGCTCTTGCCTGTCAGACAGCACAGATTGTCCTATGCAGTATGCTGGAGATGCACCTGCAGGACATGTGATTCTCAGTGTGGGGCACAGTTACAGCATGGAATTGTAACTCTTGTTTACCAAACTTATTAGTCAACTGGACACAATACCTGGCATTCACAACTTACCAGAGGAGAGCTTTACTTTGGCTCACGTTTTAAGAAGATTCAGTCTATGGTTGGCAGGCTTCAGAGCAGCATGGCAGAAGGTCATGGCAAGGCTAAAACTGCTTAGCTCACGGAAGATGTGAAGTACAGCTGGAAACCCATGCCATTCAGGAAATTGGCCAGGGACCATGTATAACCCACAGCACTGCCTCCAGGATCTACCCAGAAGTGTGCCTTACTATTCTGGTGGATTTCAAAGTCATTCAAACTGAAATTCCATCTAACCCCACACCCCAGATTTCACTCTTCAGAAGTCACTGAAGGATGTCACCTTATAGTAGACATATTTTTCTTCTGTCAGCTGTATTCAGGTGGCCTCCATCATCATAGGGTTTCAAGTTACATGCTGTTATCTTCAGTAATAACTTGTTCGTATATAATCTTTTAGTAGAAGTTTTGTAAACTTTTCAGATCAAATAAAATGTTCGTTATGTGTAACTTCAGTTTTAGATGGTTTTATTTTGACTTTCTGCTCAAATCCAAGGTATCTGCAATTAATTTTTTAATGATAGAAATTTAAAAATATCTCCTACCTTCAGCAGTTCTTAAGAAGTAAATGATTTTTACTAAAATGTTTAAAGTTTAAAAAATAAGGGTAACTCTAGCAATTTCTAATCCAACACCACTATTCAGAGCTCATTCTTTTCTTAGTGTGAAATATTTAAGAATTGTGTTTACCAGATACAGTATCAATACATTCATTTTATTTCTATAATAAGAAGATCACCTTAAACAAATTGTACAAATATTATCAGATGTGGGAATTCAATGTTAACCCTCTCAAAAAAGATAAGAATCATAAAATTGACAAAGGCTTAGCCAACCTTATGAAAAAGAGGAAAGAAAAGACACAAATTCATTCAGTTAAGAATGAAAAGGGTTAAATCACAATGGACCTTGGAAATTGATAAAAATATCAGTACCTACTTCAAGAACATGTGCTCTAATAAGAAATGGACAGATTCCTAGGTACATATAAATTGCCAAAACTGGATCAAGAAGATATAAAAATTCTAAATAACAAAGTATCAGTCAATAAAATTTAAAATGTAATTAAAAACATACCAACAAAGAAATGACCAGGTTCACTGCTGAATTCTACAAAAAATTTAGAGATCTCATGCCATTAATTCTGAAACTCTTTAATGAAACTGAAAAGGAAGAAATACTCCCCAAATCATTCCTGGAAGTATTTCCCTGGTACCAAAACCAGAGAACCAATCAGCCAGAAAAGAAAACTAAAGATCAGTCTTGCTAATGAACATAGGTACAAAAATCCTCAATAAGATATTGGCAAATAGAATGCAACAAATCATCAGGAAGATTATAAATCATGACGAGGTAGGGTTCATCCCAGGGATGCAGGGGTACTTCAACATAAGCAAGTCAAGAAATGTAATACATCATATTAACAGAACCAAACACAAAAATCACTTGATTATCTCAACTGATGCAGAAAAAGTGTTTCACAAAGTCCAAAGCCAATTCATTTTAAAAACACTACAGAAAATTGGAATAGATGGTCTTTATCTCAATCTGATAAAAACCATCTATGATAAACCAACAGCCAATGTCATACTAAAAGGGCAAAAACTGAAAGCTTTCACTCTAAAATCAGGAACAAGACAAGGATGACCGTTACCACCATTCCTGTTCTATAGCTTTAGAAATACTAGCCAGGGCAATTAGACAAGAAAAAGAAATAAAAGGAATAAGTCTAGGAAAGGAAGAAGTTAAAGTATCATTGTTTACAAATGACATGATACTCTATATAAACTCCATCAAAAGACTTGTAGATTTAATAATCACATTCAGTAATGTAGCTAGGTACAAACTCAACACTCAGAAATCAATAGCATTTTGTACAAAACAACAAACTGAGTGAGAGAAAAAATAGGGAAACCACACCTTTCACAGTAGCACCCCAAAGAATGAAATACTTAGGAATACATCTAACAAAAAATGTAAAATATCTATACATTGAGAATTGTAAGTACTCTGAAATAGGAGATATAAGACAGGTATTGGAAAATGGAAAGCACAGTGAAAATGATTACACTCCAAAAATTGCTGCACAGTTTTAATGCAATCTCAACCAAAATACAATTAACATACCTCACAGATTAAAGAAAACATTATTAAAATTCATTTGTAATTATAAGAAACCTAGAATAGTAAAACAATTCTTAGCAGCAAAGCAAGGCAGGACATATTGGAATCCCTGACTTGAAATTATACTACATAACTGCTGTGATTAAAGCAGTATGTCCTGGTAGAAAACAGACCCAAGGGTCAATGGAACAGATTAGAAAGTGCAGAAACAACTCCAAACACACTCAGCCGCCTTATCTATGACAGAGGAGCCAAACGTGTTCACTGGAAGAAAGACAGCCCCTTTAACAAATGGTGCTGGAAAAAACTGTCCACATGCTGAAGACTAAAATTAGACCCAAGTCTGTTATGGTTGATACATTGTGTCAACTTGGGAAATCTAGAGGTCTGGCTGAGTGATTCAGCAGGAAGCCAGGGTGCTTACTTTGTACACATCCTGAGCCTGTGGAAGAGGAGAGCATGGATATTGTGTGAGAGCTACACGCCCCCTGGGTGGGGGTAGGCTGTTTACAATGTAAGGGAAGGAGAGAGGCTGCTTGCCACCATTCCCCCTTTTTGCTCTTGTGGTTTTTGCTGTGTTCTGCTGTCAAGAACATTTGCCCTCTGCCGTGAGCCACTCTGCCTCTGAACCAGCCAAGTATGGACTGAAACCTCCACAAACTGTAAGTTAAATAAACCTTTCCTTCCTTCATTTTGGGTGTTGGGTATTTTGTCTCAACAACGATAAAAAAGTGACAAAGACAATGTCTATCACCATGCACTAAACTAAAATCAAATGGATCAAAGATCTAAATATTAAAACAAAAATACTAAATCTGTTGGAAGAAAAAATAGAACTCTTGACATAGGTGTAGGCAAAAATTTTTATGAACAATATCTCAATCACATGGGAAATACTACAAAAAATAAACAATGGGGATCTTGTAAAGGATGGCAACTTTTAGCACATCATTTAAAGATAGACAAGCCTAAAATTGTGTCTTGAAAAAAATCCCGGAGTGGCTGTAAAGAGTTAACTTTGCAGTCCTGATTTTGTTCTGAAATTCTTCTCCTTGCCTGAGTTGTTAAAGTATATATCATTGTGGCCAGAGCCTGACCCGGTCACATGATATAAGGAAAACAACTGTGGCCAAGCCTAAATATTCTAATCTATTACCATGGAAATAAAAAATGTATATAAGGTGAGAACAAAGGCAGTTAAGGGCCACATTCTCTGAACGGGAATGGGAGGCAATGACCAGTCCAATTGTTTCTAAATTAAAGTTAATTAAAACTCCATTTGTTCTGAATGAGTTTTTCAATATCCTGCAGAGTTCAACCCAAGTTTTGATTTTTGCCATATAATCTAATCCCATTAAAGAGATTTTGTACAGCCAAAAAAATCACCAACAGACTGAAAAGACAACCCACAGAGTGGGAAGAAATTTTAATCAGTTGTCCTTCAGACAAAGGACTAATATTTAGAATGTATAAAGAATTGAAAAAAAGAGAGATTCACATGTTTAAAGACTCACTCCAAAAATAGGAATGTGAGTTGAATGCACACATGTCAGATAAAGAAATACAAATGGTAAACACATATATGAAAATATGTTCAACATCACTGGTCATTCAAGAGATGCAAATTAAAACAACACCGAGATCACCTCTTATCCCAGAAAAAAAGGCTGTCATCAAGAAATCAGCCAATGACAAATGCTGGAGCGGCTCTTGCTGAGAATGTAGATTGATGCAGCTGTTGTGGGAAGCAGTATAGAAGTTCCTCAAAAAACTAGGACCAGAAGCCTCATTTAACCTAGCAATTCCCCTTCTAAGTATCTTCCCAGAAGAACTGTAAACATCATACCACAGCGATATATGTGCCCCCATGTTCATAGCAGCATAGTTTGTAATAGCTAAATCTTGGAACAAGCCAAATGCTCATCCATCAAAGGATGGATGAAAAAGATGAATTTTTATACAGTGGAGTATTAGCCATAAAGAAGGATAAACTTGAGACAAGTTTAGGTAAATGGATGCCCCTGGAGACTATACTCTTAAGTGAAGTAGATGAGACACAAATGTGTAAATAGTGTATCATCTCCCTAGTGTGAGAAACTTAAAGAGTAAATAATGAGCAAAATATATAACTGGTATTATTAAATAAGAATAAAACGGATAAAGAAATAGGGAAGGGGAAGAGGAAAAGAGAAAAATGATAGAAGAAAGATGAAGGGGGAAGTAAAACTTTGGAAACAAGGAGGGGAAGAGGGGTTGAAAGGAGAGTGGGTATTGGGAAAAGGAAGAATCAAGATGTGTCATACACAGGTACAAATTCTCTGTGATGAATGTGATCATTATATGTGTCTAAGTTAAACTAATAAACTTAATAAGAAACTTATTGTCTCTCTAGACAGTATTTCAATTCTAGAGAAAAAATGGGAAAAAACCCAAAAGTTACATTGAATAGATTTGCCCCATTTTCCAAGAGGACGAATACTCTGAAAAGCCCACCTTCTATAACTACCATTTACACTTCTTTGCCCAGCACTGGGTAATGGGTTCTTCTTTGAAGCCATGGCAGTGTGGGAAGCTAGCGCTGTGTTTAAACAGAAATGCTAGCCACTGAGTTCATTTGTATTCTATTAGAAAGTACGATGAACAGCTATTTGGAGAGCAATTAAAATTCCAAGTGCAGGGCTTGTTTCTGCAGAAACCACGAGTATGACTTGAAAGCAAAAAACTTCTCAAAAGACCATGAAGAAACATATGCGCTAATTTCATTGTGAATTCCTTTTTATTTTTAAAGACCAGCAACAAAGAGCAGCCTGAAAAAGAATATCCGTTTTTATTTATTATTAGTTGCTATTGGAAATACTACACGCATTTTAGTCAATAATCTTCTATAAGTTTTTACACCAAGTCTCTGAGGTACTGTTTGCGTCTTTTCTTTTGAAATTTTCATAAAATCAAACAACTAGTCCCTCTTATAGATTCATTAAATAAACTTGGAAGGAGATGGAAGTGAATCTACCATGGTCAAAATAATAAATGAATAATATAGTGATCTTGAGTGAAAATATATTTGATCATTAAAATATTTTCTTAACTTAATATATTGTAGGATGGCCCATTGGGTCTGCAATGCACAGTTACTGACAAAACAATATACACCATTTTTATTGTAAGATAGATATTATACAAAATAAAACTTTGTTAAAATATGTTGAATTTTCAAATAAATTAATTTTATTCAGTAATTTTAGCATTATATGGAGTATTTGTTTCTTAATCATTCTTAGTGTTTTTTGTTTGCATATCAAGGAGGAAGGCACATCTCCCTTCAAAGAAAGGCTTTGGGTGAATATCTGTAAAAGCAGTTGCATGCGGAGCTTTCACCTCTTTTTGAAGGTTAAAGGCTGACTTCTACAAAAGTTGTTTATTCCACGAATACCCTACTTTGATTTCAAGTGGGAGGTTAATTCTGGGTGCAAATCAAATTTCAGAAATAAATGTGCATGATCACATGCTTCAAGTGTGGCTATTCATCAGCCTCAGAGCACAGCAGAAGCTGCACAAAGCATAGGACAAGAAACAGTAGCCAAGATGGCACAAGGCACAATTCACACAAGCCTAGCACCATTGATTAGATTTCACACAAATGATTCTTAGAACTCCTTTTCTCTATGTAAAACTCATTTCCCATACTACTGATTACACTCATAAAGGCAGTAGTTGTAGGGTTTTCTTTCCTGTTTTTATTTCAAGTATAATAATTTGGAGAGTTTCCCATTCAGTGTAAATTATGTTTTATTAAATTGTTATATTGATCTGATTGAATGTGGGTATGTGGAGCTATTGCTGCAATCTGGTTTTTGGAATTTATGGACTGGGCATTTTTAGATGCACTCCTACACTGAGGACACTTTACTTCTTAAAGTCAGGTAATGAGGAAATATTTGCTTAGAGTAGAGGTGAGAATCAGTATCAGGGAAATGCATGTAGTTTTTTGCTTTTCTATTATTATACAACTTTATGAAAATTATTGTAATTTTATAACATATTTCTCCTTAAAACCTCACATTCTAAATTCATAATTTTAAAGAAGCACTGTTTTAAAAAATGGAGAGATGTTAAAAAAGTTTTATGTCTTTGATGCAGCAGATTGCTGACTATGCCAGTATGTCACCTACCCCCTTGCAGAAATCATTGCATTGCTCACTCAACTTCTGAAGCCTCTTAAGCTCCTCATAGCACAGATGAAGTAATCTTTCAGCAGTCCAACAGTGGGAGTCAGAAATGGTGAAATCAGAAAGCCACTTAAAGTTTAATCCTTTCTCTATTAAGAATTCTTTTGGAGAAACATAAGAGTTGCAGTTTGGCACATACAGGTGCATAAGAAACCTGTTGAGAGGAAATTGGCTAAGGTATCAAAGTCCCGAATGGATCCTTTTTCATGAAAGGACCGCTACACATTCCTGTGCTCAGAGAGAGGTCACAGGAATGGAAAGAGTGGTCAGGTGAAATACTGATGTATTTCCGTCATGTTTTAAAATGCAGTAATGTCCATCTCTCAAAATATTTATTGGGCAGTGTGAAAAATTATTTGACCTAAAAGTTCTTTAATTTTCATTCAGAAATCTTTGAAATAATTTTTCAGAAATAATTATACAGGACTTACGTTCCCAGGAAATAAATGTTTTTATTTTAAAGAGAATCGCAAAAAAGAGCAATGGGGAAATGTTAACAACATAGACAAAAGCAAAGCGAAGCGAAAGCCGGTAAGAATGACGCAGCGTTTCAGAGAACTGTGACTGAAAAATACTCCTTCAGCCCCCTTGAGAGCTCTCCTTCTGTGGTCATTAGGAGAGACAAGCACTTTGAGGTTCAAATAACACAAAGTGGCTGCAAAAATTTGTTTACGTAGACGAAGTGTTTAATTATTAGTTGAAAAAATGAAAGCTGGAGACAGATTAGATTCAAGTTCTCCAAAGCTGAAAATACATGGAAGAAAGCTTTTGCCCGGCATGATTAGCAGATGGTCTAAATCACCTTGGTGAACATAGGCTTGACTCAATACTGACTTGGCATAATTTACTCAGATGGGTTGGTCTCTTCTCAAGGTTTAATAAGCTGAGTAAGAGTAAACTGTGTCATTCAATTTGAGCATTATCATTTGCCCAGAATGGTGAAATTCTGGTGGGGGATCAGAGTCAGGCCTCTGAAAGGATTCTGTAAAGAAAAATATAGGACAATTCAAATCAGACATACTTTATTGTTTAAAAATATTGCCTTCAGTTTGGGTGCAGAAAAATAAAAACTAAAGAAAGTCTTAAAATTATAGGATATGAGAGATGGGGTTTAGCAGCAGTATATAGAAAATTAGCTTCCTCTATCACTCATGATTCCCCAGTAAAATCAGAGCAATAGGGTACATCTCTCTCTATATGCGTTTTCTTCCATTTCTATCCTTTCTCCCACTCCCTCTCTGATGTATATGTATGTATATATATGAAATATATGTATATATCATCAATTGAGAATTTCTTTTAAAGAAACAATTGGTTCATTTAGCTGTGGGGATTAGGAAGTCCAAAACCAGCCGACTGGAAGACTGGAAATCCAGGTAGGGTAGAGGATAATGAAAAGTCTTGCATTTGAAAGCTATAAGATAGGCGAGCCAGTGGGAAGTTCAAGAAGGGTTTCTGTGTCACAGAATTGCTTCTTTTTAAGGAAATCTCTGTCTTTGCTCTCAAGGACTTCAACATAGTTGAAACCCATTCACATTATGGAGGGCAATCTGCTCTATTCAAACTCTAAGTCTACTGATGGTAAATTTCAAGCACATCTCAAACTTGTCTTTACAGCAACATCTAGACTGGTGTTATAACCAAACAACTCAACACTGTAGCCTAGCCAAGTTGACACATGAATTTAACCGTCATGATTGCTTAACAAAACTTTGTCTTGAGAATTTGTAATGTAAAAGTAGAGGAACCTTTCAGCTCTGTATTGTGTGCTCACTAGATACCACTACATGTTCACAATTGTTTCTATAATCAGATAGCAGATAGAAGAGGCTTCTCTAGCTGTAGGATATTTAGAAGTGAACATGGTATTACATAGATTCAAACCTATCATAAGAAGAACAGTTTTGTCTAAAAGTTAAAATGTTGGACATAATATAATCACCTTATTCAATCCTTCTCTTTTGAATTACATAGTATGGTTACACATTATTTGTATTGTCCCAAGGAGTAAGAATAAATACTAATAAAAGGATGATAGTTTACTTCAGCAAGGACGGGTACTGCAGTAGCCATAGGTACCATAAAGATAACATGACGGCATCCATTAGGAACGGGCAAGCTCTCCATGGTAGGAGTGTATAAGCACACATTGCACAAATAGACTGTGGTTTCATTTGTTAGAGAAACATGCACACATCACACACACATGCGCGCGCGCGTGCACACACACACACACACACACACACACACACTGTGTTGCGGGGAGGGAGAGGGCTGAGATGAGTACATGTAAGGTTAGGGAAGGGTCCAGCATCCAGGGAGGGGCTGGATTTATTAGAAGGCCTCAACTATTTTTAAAATGCTTTTTCAAGTGCTTCTATCACTTTTACTTAACAGGGGAAGAATCTGAAGCCTAGATACAAGTTTTATCTAGCTAACAAGATACAGAACTTAGAGTAAAAAATTGTCAGGCTTCTGCTGGACCACAGCCAAGTTATCTATCCGTTGGTGCTTATTACACTGTTTCTTAAGTTAAGAAGAACAAGTAAACATTAAGTGACAAACATTAAGTGATGACTTAAATGAAATATTTTTAGTTATCACTAAGTCATAAAGTTGAAAGAAGAAACCTGTGTTAAAAGACTTTCCAAGATTGTGTTTGTGTGTAGGCTTGGATTCCTAGTACACACAGAGATCTTATGAAATTCACTGACTCTTTCTCCGTGTAAATGAGCTTGAAAGTTAATCATTTATTGCCTGAAGTTTAGTTTTATTCATTTAGTTGCCTCATTACTACTTATTGATACCATAATCTTATTTTATATTAATGAATGGTTTATATTTTCTCTTTTTTAAAATTTATTTTTAAAACAAAGGAAGATAACATATCAGCAAACAGACCTCCATAAAAACAATACAAACAATACAGAGTTACAGACAAAGTGGTAGGAAATTAACAATGGTTGTTGTATTATGTATTGATATCTTCAAAGTGGTTTCTCAGGAAAACAAATAGAGACATGCAATAATGATCAAACAAGTAATTATTAACTGTTCCTTTCAGTGAAGCAATAGAAGACAGTAGTATAACTGTTCAAATTCAAAGACCCAATACAAAAGTAGGCAGCTGAGATGAATACACACTTCTCAGATAAAGAAATATGAATGACAAATACATACATGAAAAATGTTCAACACCATTAGTCATTTGAGAAATGCAAATTAAAACAACATTGACATTTCACCTCACCCCAGTAAGAATGGCTGTCATTAAGAAATCAACCAATAACAAATGCTGGCGAGGCTGTGGAGAAACAGGAACTCTTCTCCACTGCTGGTGGGAGTGCAGACTGGTGAAACCACTGTGGAAATCAGTTTGGAGATTCCTCAGCAAACTAGGTCTAGAGGTCCCACAGAGGTCAACAGAGCTATTCTACTTCTAGATATTTTTCCAAAATATCTGAAAACATCATATCACAGCGATATATGTGCACCCATGTTCATAGTGGCACCATTTGTTGTAGCTAAATTGTGGAAGCAACCCAAATGTCCATCACTGAGGATTGGATAAAAAAAATTGTGGTACTTTTATATAATGGAATATTACTCAGCTATAAAGAAAGATAAAGTCAAAGCTTTTATAGGCAAATGGTCACAACTAGAGACCATAATCATAAGTGAAATAAACCAGACCCACATGTGAAAGCAACGTGTTGTCTCACTAGTGTAAGAACCTGAAATAGTGAATAAAATTAGGAGGTATGATAGACATTGTGAAACACAAGGAAAATGCTCAAAAGTAAGGGGCAACTGGGGTGTGAGAAAGGAGAAGAGAAAGAAGGGGAGATTATATATATACAGGACAGCTAACATTTGTACTACTGTCTTCTATATTCTCTCTTATAAAGACGAGTATGTTCTTATTATTTTAGGCATCTCCTTTACAGGCCATGATTCCTATAAAGTCTGTCAAACAATTGACTTCCCTGAAACAAAAATTACATATATATATGATTTCTATATATTAATTAATATAAATTAATATTATATACTTTCATTTCTATATTTAAAGTTGGCACTATAGAAAGGGACTAAATGAAAGAAAAAATATGCTCTATTATTAGAAAGTATAATATTCCATTTGTGAAGAAAGACTCAGGGAGTGGACACCTTTTCACATCATTTAATTGTCATGCATAGCCTATGTATTTCTGTAGGTCAAGCTGTATGTTTGAAAAACTAAGAGTTTTGTTCTTTATTTTTCATACTCTGGTCTACTGGAATAATGCCACCTTAACCATTTTCTGAATATGTCAAAAGTTACTTTTAAGTTGGGTGTGGTGGCACTTGCCTGTCATCCCAAACTGAGGCAGAAGAATCACCTCCAGTTTGAGGCTATCCTGGGTTACATGGTGAGTTCAAGGCCAGTCTGGACTACAGAGTGAGACTCTGTCTCAAAACTCACCCCTCAAAATTACCTACAATATTGTGATCGATCTGCCTGAAAAGTGCTATCAATACTGCCTGCCTGGACTTATTTCTCCCCCAAGACATGGCATTTTTATATGATTAAAATATAGAGATTATATACATGACATTTTGATGATGTGCCAGGGATGTGCAGTATGAGTGTGTAAGTGGGGATAGATGATCCGTTGTGCAGCTAAGAATGTCACTGCTATTTAGTTGGGTTGTCCCATTCAAAAATAATGATTTGAGCACAAAATGAACACTTTTGTTCCAACAAGAAAGTAACCATTAAATATCAGAGTCTAGATAAGGTGGCAATTTGGAAGCTCAAAGGTTTAAACCAGACCAAATCTGTGCAAGTGATTAAAGAACATAAGATAGTGTATAAAATTTTAGTGAGTTCAGATAACAATGTTGATTATTTTTTCCTTGAAAACTTGGTGTGTTTGCAAATACTAAGTAACACTTCCCTGCGTAAGAATAGTCTCTTGCAAGAGTATAGCTACTACTGCCGTTAGGCCAGCCCTGCGCTCCAGATGGACTCAGTCCTGATTTACCCTGTGTCTGCCTACGTGACCTTCGCCATGTGGCCCGTGCTACTTACTTACATAACCTTGCAGCCCTTGAAGTCCTTCATGTTTGTTCCAGAGAAGAACTGATGCTCAATTTAACTATAGGGTTCAGGACAAACCCCCAAACTTCACAGGGTGCAATGATAGCATTATAAGAGGATGATTCTAGCTGAGAAGTTGCTTAGAATCCTTGGGTATGGAGGAATAGGGATGTCTTCCTACGACAATAGAGATATGATTAGAATAGTTTTTTCCTACCATTATCCACTTTGCGGCTTTCAGGAAAGGTTTGCTGGAAATAAAAACCACAACTTCAGTGTTTTTGTTGGCAAATAGGGCAATATTGCTGAACTAATGCAGTCATTGCCCTCTCATAGCCATCCACCCTCCAATTTACAATTAATACTTTAATTTAATGCTTTTGACTAGGTGTTCTCAGAAATAAGTGTGCTTAAGTAATCCAAGAAATAAGGAAATGCTTACAAATCTAGGAGTGGTTTAAAAGCTTTCTTAAAATTATTCAATATTAGTTACCTAGTAAAGCTAGTTCCCAGAATTGATCATCTATAAATAAATAACTACCAAGAAATTGTAGTACTACCGGCATGTCTAAAACATATGAGTAAACCTTGTCCCTAAAAGGAAGTACCTAAAAATATTGAAAAGATAAATTTTAAGGATTATGTCATATAAGAGCAAAACTATATCAGCATTTCCACTGGTGGTTTTAAGGTAATAAATCCACCTTTTCTTTAGTAATATGTTCCTCTTTTGTTGTAAAATAACAACTACAATACAATAATTTTTATCCTAATATGTTTGCTCACTTATCAACTGACAATTTATGTTGATCAAGAAGTAAGGCTAATGCCTTCATATTTTAGACTCCTGAATTTAGAAATATTTGGTTAAATCACTGGTTGAACTAGGAAGCCAATTGCATTTTTGTATAAAGCTTGTTTAGAGCTCCTTTCAAGTGTGGCTGAGACTGTTTGTATAATTTTTCCACAACAATGTGTGGTCTAAGTTTCCCTCAGGACACAGAACCAATTTATCTGTGCATAATGAGAGTACACGAGATACTACTGCTTCTCTAAGGACCTGAAAAACCTATAACTCTCCTGCCATTGAGTTCTATTGTAAAGACTCCCTAGGATACATCTACAGCATACCTACTTACTAGTTGAAAATGAAAAGTAAATTGAGTTGGACCAGGGTGAGTGGTAGGGGTGGGATCTGTAATGAACAAAATTATTTTCTCCCTGCTGGATCAACTGATTTGTTTCTAACCAAATTAAAAGAATATCTTCCTTCCTTTATAACACTGCATCTGTGCTCCTTTTGAAATAAAAGCCCTCTGAAAGTGAAGCTAGCCATATAGAGGGTGCTACAAATATCACCAAGCATCCACAGGTTCAGAGATACAAATTCTTTATGCTTGTTTTAAAATATAATAGTTTAATGTGAAGCAAAAACTTTGTTTTCAAGGTAAAACGTAACTTGTTTTTCTCATATTGAAAGAGGTAGAACTTAGGCCCATGGGAAGGGGCCGGGAGGAGGGGGGAAGGGGAAGTGAGAAGCGTTAGGATGAATATGTATAGGCGCTAACTCCCTGCGTTCACGGTGTATCACAAGCAGGTGTTAATAAAAATAATAAAATTAAAAATAAAAGGCATAAATCACCGTAAGACTCATTAACGATTATGAGGCTATTAACTATGCTTTGGTATAGCCTTATGTGACAAAGAGGGCTTTTAACTTTGACTTCCGAGTTGGAGTAACTTACCCATAGAAGGTTAGTTGTGCGACTTAAAGGATGTTAGGAATGAGCCATCTCGGCACAGAAACAGTCACACATCATTGTGTCCTCAGTCTACAGCCAACCTTCTTGAAGGACTGAAGAGCACTGGTCCCCTTTCTTGTGACCCTGAGTAACTAAGTCTTTTGGGGGCAGGGCAACCATCCAGCTTTCCACTTCTGGTGCTATCAGATACTGATGAATAACTGTATGACTGAAGTTATTCGCTGATAGAAGTATATGCTGCATGTGAAACTAACATTCGGCCTGGAAATATGGCCCTTAAGACAAGAAATCACTTTTATACAGGGTTCGTAGTTTACAGATCACAGGTAAAATTTTCTCTTGTGACTTTGTGAAATATATGATATTGTCCGCCACACTTTTAAAGTTAAAAAGTAATAAATAATGTCAGCTATTTTATGTCAACTCTTTTGCCTTTTCCTTGCTGAAAACCTCTAATGGAATTACTGTCTTTTTAGCTAACCAGCTTGGAGAGTATGTGGGTAGTGGTGTTCAATAGTTCTGAAATACTTCTTTGCTCCTAGGATGGAAACTAATGATTTTTTTCTATAAATGGCAGCATTTATTAATTGCTACCTTGAACCTGTTGCATTTTCATTTTAAGTTGTAGAATGGTTGAAGACACAGACCAGTGTGCATTCAAAGGAGAGTCTGAAACATCGCTTGAAAAACATCTATGTCGAAATTTGTTTAAGTAAAACGGGCACATACATGCCTCTGGTGAACTAGGAAAGCTTCAGTTCCTGTCAACATAATCAAGCTTTAAAGGAGGTTCCCTACGGTTTTTATGTTTTTAGTAAGAGTTTTGAACTGCAAAATTAAAAGGATGTCTGTATTA
Organism: Dinomys branickii; assembly: GCA_004027595.1. Classification (NCBI taxonomy): domain Eukaryota; kingdom Metazoa; phylum Chordata; class Mammalia; order Rodentia; family Dinomyidae; genus Dinomys; species Dinomys branickii. The sequence goes on from PVLD010000800.1 coordinate 104,704, forward strand.
ATGGTATTAAAAGGAAGGTAGATTTCCTGTGCCTCGTATTTCTTCCTGGATAGAATAGTATTTTGCTTGTGTCTGGAGTGGGCACGTCTCTGAAAAACAGGAGCCTGGATTAGTTGTAGAAAGTACCAAACTCTTTCCCTCTCAATTAAACATGAGCTAGAAAGCAATCTAAATAGCCCATGGCTATTATTTTTCTAGTGGTTACATTGGCTTTAAAATCACTTACTCTTTGGGGAAAGAGTGTGGTTCAGGGGATTGACTGGAAATCTTAAAACGCTGCACTTTCGGGTTTTACTCTCAGTACATAATAGCCATGGGCAACTTGCCTCTATCACAGGGGTAATTGAGAACATAAATGTTGAAGTTTTCTAAGTCATTTGAATAAAATGAACTGTTGTAAAGGTACAGGCCAGTGATATTACTGATAGCACACTGTGCTTTTCCAGGGTAGCCACTATTGTTAAAAAGCAGATGAAATAATATAAGTCAACACAGTGGACTTTCTCTGCATAGTTATCCTACGAACAGTAGTGCATAAAATAAAGCTTCACTTTGGCTAAAGTACCTTGAGATTCATTCCCGGAGGCAACTGATCCCCAGCCTCCCACTTTTGTTTCCAGTGAGAAAACACATGAGCCATTGGAGGAGAATGCTTAGGCGATTTCTAAACCAAGTTCAAGGCTGGCAGGGGTGGGAATGGTTTGGAGACCTCTAAACAAAAGCTGAGATTATGCGGGAGGCCCAGTGTCTGGCATCTTTGTCACAATTGGGTCCTGTCGGATTTGTTTGCGTTGATGGCCTTTTAGCCATTATGGTCCCACTCAAACCAGTTTTCACAACGATATTCCATATCCTATTTTCATCACTGCATGAAATGCAGCATTGAAAGGGCCAGCCGTCTTTCATGAAGTACAACAGGACATTGATAACTGTGCAGACGAACTCCCGGTCCAACTTCTTACTCTATGGTTTCTGTGGAGGCCTGTAGGCTTTCCCTCATCGGGCTCGTGGTGTCTCCCTCCACATATACCACTCGACTCCCACGTGGTATACAATAGAAGATCAAAGTGGGGAGGGAAATAGGAGTATGAGAACGAAATGAAAGTCAAACGAGTCATAGTTAGAAAGAATCAACCTTCTGTAACAGATGAGCTTAGGTTTCATGTTGGTGATGATTAGACTTGTAAAACTTTCTGAGACTGGGGAAGAATTTGCTTGTCTAAAATTCAGCTTTTTCTTTCTTTTTTTTTTTTTTTAAGAGTTTTAATAATGAACAACTCTTCCCTCATTTGAAAGTTGGAATCTTTTCTGGAAAAGTTTGGGAAGGCCCGGCACTTGAACCCTGTCCCACACAGTGAACAGACGCATGGAGGACAGCTGATTCCACAGAGCCAGGGACTTGGGTAAGTGCCCAGCGCTGGAGCCACCTAAAGTGACCGAAAATGCTGCTTTGCTAGTAAACATGGAAAACTCACTTAATTTAGTGATGGGTTTTTTGTTTGTTTAATTACACAAGGCAAATTTTAGCTTGTGATTATAATCACTCTTCCAGGTGATTATAATTTCAGTGATGGACAATGGCTTGGGCCTGGAAGCATCTTAAATACAGAAGAAGTAAAAATACCTCCTGTATTTGTGCTCAGAAGGTTAGACAAAAATTTTTACTTTGTGAACTACAATCACCCTAAATATTTTGATGAGATCTGGCGAAAAGACTGACTACAGTTTCCTTAATATTTAGATTCGAATTTGAAGTCAAAAGTTGTGAAGGATTTGTCACATCATGCTTTTTTTTAATGTAAATCCTAGCCACTGTCTTTTGCTGCTCAACTATAGCCCAGAGATGCTTCCTTAGTGGAAACAAACTGACAATTAGTATTCAGGAGTCTTTATTCACCTTCTGAAGCTCTGGAAAAGCTGGCTGAATATGGTGGCATCATCTCTAATTATAAAGATGATGTGATTATGGAAAATAATTATGGTCTGATTTTCTTTCAAATTAAAATCTTTTTTAATGATTAGCTTAAGGTTGTTAGAATTCACATGGAATCTCATATAACGTAGGGTAAATCACCCACAACCAAGAGGAAACACTCTAATTTGATCTCCAGGGTTCCTTCCATTCCAACCTAAAGGCTCCTTCAAGTTTGCCTCTGTTAGAAATAGTTATACTTAGGCCCATATATTTGAAACCATACCCGTTTCTGTTCTCTGGATTATACCTTTATAGTTTTCTTTCTTAGAATTCCTTTTTTTTGACTTTAAGAATGAAAACAATTATTCTAAACCATTGGTTTAAATAAATGTGGTAGCAACAGAAAAGGTGAATTTAGTTAAATACTCATCTCTCTTAATAGAGACTTAAAAATCTCTTTATTGTTTGTGTTTTTGGTCACTGGTCTTACCTCATATAACATATTTCAGAACAGTTTTTAAACTTTTGCTCCTAGTTATAATTACTTATGTGTCTTTAAGGATTTTTTTACTTTTCATTACTATTTTAATACTTAGTTAAATATAATAGTTTAAAAATATGTTGCATTTTTAGAGATTTTCAGAAATATCCTCACAATAAAATATAGTCACCTTATTCATAATAGCCATGTAATATAGTCACAAAGTCATGGGACATATTGCCTAAAACTCTACAATACTTTTAAATACTTAAAGCATTTTCCCATCTTCAACATAGCCTAAATGATGCAGATAAAATAAACTGAACTTTTCTTTCACAAATATTACTATAAAAGTAGATTTTGACCCACTGAACTATGAGTTGAAATAATGTATTTAGCTGTGGCATCAAAGAGTAAATTACTAAAGATGTATGTTTTGCAGCTTTTTCAATAGCTTGTATAGCATTAAAATCGTTAGCAGAGAATGACAATCTTTCATTTCAGCACTTATTCATGTTTGTGAGCGAGGATTTCAATTTTTGCTCAGTTTACTAGTTTCATACTTCTTTCTGAATTGAAGCTGAAATATAGACTATATCAATACTATAAATTAACTTGGGCCTGATTTGCCATGTTTTGCCTCCATCATGAAATGATGTAGCTGGAAACAAATCTAATAATTATATACAACAAAGTCAAGCATTAGACTGGAATTTCTGACTTTGAGGTACTGCTAATTATTACCTGATTGCCATCTAATGTATGTAAATTGATTTCCAGTGGGAAGTTATAAGAATCCCAATCTCTGAAGACTTCCATGAGGAGATAAAGAGAAATACACCTTAATACAGTAGCTAATCAATTCTACTAGTTCAACAGTAGTTTTCCACATGTTTAATGAACACCATGGTAAATCATTTATTGCTAATGAAAAATGTCCTTAATCAAGGCTTACAGAGAAATAATAACATTTAATAAATAAGAAAATAATAAAAAGATGATACAAAATCAGTTTTGAAATCTATTGTGTCCTGAATTCCAGATTTTCATGTTGTGTGTATTTATAGCCATATGCTAGTTGTTTATAACAAGGTCAGTTTATAAAAGTTTATAAACTTGTCCACAGAGGGAAAATTTTAGTCTTTGTAAATAGTATTTTAGTCTTTGTGTATCATTGTGATGGCTGCTCAATTCTGTCACTGTAACTCAAAAACAACCATGGAAAATACCTGCACAAATGACCCGCGTCCTATTAATGTTTTATTTTTATACATTGAATTTATAATTTCATATAATTTGTACCTTTTAGTTAAAATGTTATTTTAATTTTCAGAAGCATTTACAAAATATGAAGACTAATCTTAGCTCATGGACTATACAGACAGAGGCTGGTAGGCAGAATTCACTTGCTGGCTATAGTTTACCAATGCTTTGGTGTAAAGCATTAATTTTCCAGAACTCGCAATATGATATACTAGCATGTAAAAACATAAAAAGTACAAAATTTTTACTTGGACATTTTCTGTATGAAGCAACAAAAATATTTGTTTTGGTTTCCAAGCGTTTATTTTACTTAATCCTTATGACCATAAAATTTATCAATTATTACACCATGGTTTGTTCAAAGATTTTTCTGGAAATGTCCTCCTCATACTTGAGAGGCCTGAAAAGCTAACCTGTAGAATATCAAGATAACACTGAGTTTAAAGTAAAACAGTGCAGTTAAATCAACTTTTTGAAAAGTCAGGAAAAATGACAGTGTCTGTATCCTATAGGAAAGTAAAATTCACTTTAAAATAGAACAGATTACTCAAAAATGTAAATGCTGATTGTTTCTTAGTCTAACACTGGGAAGTACCCTAAACTTTTTAGGTTATGTTAAAAAAAAAGTACAAAGAACTAAACTTTTTGTGTGTGTGTGTGTGTGTGCGCGTGTGCATGTGGGTGTTTGTGCTGTTAGGGAATGAACCCAAGGATAGACAGTGCACTGAGCTTCACCCCCACCTCTTCTTTAACTTCTTATTTTGAGATGGAATCTCAGTAAGTTTCTCAGGCTGGGCTCAAACTTGGGATCCTCCTGCTTCAGCCTTCCAGAGTGCAGGGATATAGGCATTTGGCCATTATGCCTGGCAGTATACAACCAAACTTACAAGAAAGCTGCTAGACCTCAAGAACAGCAAAGTTAGCACTAGAACAACATGATAAATTTGTTGTTTCCAGATGCCGAATACTGAGTATTTTTAGTTAGGTTAAAGGACAATTGAGAATAATGCAAATATTAATGATTTTGTTTGTAAAAATTTTCTCTATAAAATGAGACCAAATGGAATCTTACCTGATAATTATAGTCATCTAATATGGAATTGAATCATTCAAAAGAGTAAGAAAGAAGATCATTATTGCCATACTTTACAATTTGAAGTATGATATTTGTTCTGCTGTGCTTATCTGAGAAATAGACTGAGTTCATATAATTATACTATCTCTGAGTAAAACACGCCATCATTACACTACACAGTATAAATCTTGACATTACATGAATTATACTTTTAAATTCAACTACTTTTTAGGATAAGAAATATTATGGAGGTGAAAAGATTTCAGGGCCAACTTTTCTATTTCAAATGCAATTTATCAAAATTAGGCTATTATAAATTACAATAATTGCATAGATTTGAAAAGTAACTAATCTTTTCCACCATTTAAGTTACTATTCATTGAGTATGGATGTTTTAAAAAATGTGCACTTCTGTTTTCTGTGTATTTGTGTGCCTGTATTTGAATTTTAACACAGCAACTCTAATTAGAAGCTCATTTTAATAAGTGTTAAAATTAAAGGACAGTGATATATTTCTGTTTCCTAGAATTCCTTGCTCTACTAATTCTATCAGAATGTGTGCTAGTAACAGTAACGCAGTGAAAGGAGACTTAACAAGAGATCTTACTACTTAAGTTTGATTTTTTAGCTTATAAAATTGGAATTATTTACAGACCATAAAAAGCAATAGCTGCACAATTTTTAAAGACTGAGCTAATAATCAAAACTATTTACAGAACATAAAATATTAGTAGAATATTTTTAAAACAACTGAACCAATTAGGTAACTAAATTCAAGTGATTTTAAATTTGAGGAGTTTTACATATAGAGATATAATTTCAAATCAATATCTTTTCTGTCTCACTTTATGTTGTGTTGAAATGTATAAAAATTAATATAAATTATTTCTAGGGATGGTGGAACTGATTTGATTATAATTTATTGTTTAGGTACAATTGAAAATTTCAATTTATCAGTGATATATCTAAATAGTAAAGCATTATTTTGATCAAGACTAAACACTTACTGGGCTTGTTGGCGCACACCTCTAATCTCAGCACCCAATAGGCTGAAGCCAGAGGAGTGCCGTGAGTTTGAAGCCAATGTGCGCTATACAGTGAGATGCTGTCTCTAAAGGAAAAAAGAAAAAAAAAGACTAAATGTTTGATTTTACATCTTAGGACATTATGTGATATCCTTTTGGTAGCAAGATAAACATTCATAAACAAACATTTCCTAAGAAACTACAGTGGGGCTGGCACTCTGCTTGATCCTAGATTTAAATATAAGTGCACCCTTTTATTCTCACGACAGTTACAGACTTACTAGAAGTGAACAAGGCTGTACGTCCAAGTTAATAGATGTGATTTTGCCACCCCAAGGACATCTGGCAATGTGCAGAGATATTTTGAGTGTCATGACCTGAGACGGTTGTGGGAAGAGCTCCTGGCATGTAGTGGGTAGAAGCGAAGGTTAAAAATTCTACAGCAAAGAACGATCTGAAATGTCCATTTTGCCAATTTTGAGAAGGTACTATTGAAACACAGCACATTTCTGGAATTATTATAGGATCATACACACATCCTGGTGGAAATACAGTGCTGGGGGTTTCCAGTTCTAGAAACGAGAAGGGCTGTCTTGCGGAGGAGCTGGGTGTGCAGACTCTTGGGAACTCAAAAGGAGAGACGTCGGGCGTCGGCTTTGGAGACTGACGCCACAGATAGGAAAGAAGTGGATGTATAAACTAACTTCTTACTTTTGTGAGTGGATAGGATGGACGTGGGGAGACAAAGCCCCAAGAGCTTCCTCTCTAAAGGTGCTGGGAATGATGACAGGATTCAGACAGGCCTGGGACATGATCGGAAGTCTGTTTATAGGAGTCATTAGCTCGGGTACGAAGTGTGTGCAGGGAAAATCAAGCTGCTACATCATGATGTCAGAAGAAAGCCAGCCACAGGGGAAACGTCTCCAGGAGGAAAAGGAACCCTGCTTCTCTTCCCCAAATGTTTCACTTCTGTTTGAGTAACTTTACTTTCTTTGCCAAGACTATCCGAAAGAAATAAAAGCGAATCCGCATTCAGGTCCATAGAGGCATTATGTTGCAGGGGTCCGGTGCTGTGCTGCAGTATCAAGGAGCTTGTCATTCCTTAAAGCTGTCTTCAAATTCCTGCTCTGGAGCCACGGTGGAGAAAATGGAGTGTGCCTACCGGTGGACAAAAGGACCACTAGAAATGGAATCTCAATTATAGCACAATCTTGTTCCTCCATATCAGTGGCTCTCAACACTGCAAAATTATTAGAATCACTGTGGGAGAGATGTGGGCACTTGTATTTCTTAAGACTCCTTAGGTACTTCAAATTAGCAGTCAGAGTAGAGACTAGTGCATTATGGTAGCTCAGGGAACTCTCCCATGGATAGAAAATACTAATCTCCCATTTTATTTGGCTTCGTAATGACTTGGTTTTAGATTTTCTTCAGTTAAAATTAATTGCATTTTCTGAGCAAATACCAATTTTCGGAGCATGTACCAATTTTCAAATGGTAGTTTCTGTTTTTGGCAATATTACAGAACAAGTGAGAATTAAATTTCACAAGGTGGCTGAGTCTCAGTAGCAGGGATAAGCAAAGATTTATACACAGACTTGTTGAGCAGAGGCATTTATACTGTTCTTAAAAAGGTCTCATTTGTATGTATGTACGTATGTGCAGGATGACTAACACAGTTGTACTACTGACTTACGTTGCTTTATTGTAAGGAACAGTTAATCATTATTTGTTTGATCAATCTTGCATGTCTATATTTATTTTCCTGAGTATACACTTTGAAGTTATCAATATGTAATACAACAACCATTGTTAATTCCCTGTCACCTTATCTGTAATTCAGTTTTGATTGTACTGTTCTTGTGCTACTTTGTAAGTGGCTGTTTGTTAATATGCTTTCGTTCTTTCACTTTTTTTTTTTTTAAAGTCTTATTTTGTGTTGCCCAGCTTTGTAGCTATTTAATCTGGCAAGGAGGTTTGGTGCAATGAAGGAAAGGATTTGAGTCTGTCTTTCTATAGCTTACTGTGTGCTCTTTGGGTACAGGTTATACACCCCTTCCTAGGCAGCTGGCTTCAGAATGGGGAGTTTTCATCCAGAAATGGTGCAGGAAGCTGAGTTGGGAAGATCACAAGTTACAGTGTTCTGGTCCACTTAGAGAGACCCTGTCTCAAAACAGAAGAATGAAAAGGCCTTAGTATGTGGAAAGGCCTTGATATGTAGAAAGGCCTTGGTATGTAGCTCCGCAGCGGGGAATTTGCCTCCCATGTGCAGGCCTTGGGTTTAATCCCCATTACTGGAAAAGAAAGGAAGGAAAGAGGCAGAGGATGTCATGCTAGCATGGTGCAGTATTGTGTTAATAACCCTCAGTTATAGCAGGCTGATCAGGCCTGCAATCCCCCAAATGAGCGGAAGGAGAGGGCTTCAATAAAAGAGACAGTTGAAATGATTGTAGTGTTCCAGAAGGCTCTAAGTCTCTTACAGCTTTGAGATTCTCCGGGTTAAGACACAGACTTCTCTGGCAGCCTGTGTCTATTAGGTTTTCAAGCAAAGGAGGAAGATCCTGAAGAAAACACAAGAATCTAGCAGGACCTTGGTAAATATTTTCCCAAGTAGTAAATTATGTCAACCAGGAGGACTACCTTATCTTTAGGCTGGCATTTATTATAGGAGTGTGGAGCCTGTGGCTGCAGTCTCCTTTTTGTTAACTGGGGTTGGAGCCAGAAGTCCTCAGCTGTGGCCTATTTTGCCCTTTGAGGCACCATAGCTTCACAGGCCAATGTAGGCCTCAGCGGGGACCAGTGACTCATAGAGGTTCACTTACTATGAATCTGCTGCCCATCTTCAGACAAAGTGCCTAAGCTTCAGACAACTCATAAGTAAACATGGAAAGCCAATTGGTTAGTATTAAATCCTACTCAGAGCCACTTTGCAGTGGTCTCCAACAGTGCAGGAAAAATTATGATTGTACTGAATGCTGCCTCATCCCTTAAAAAAAAAACCCAACATATCAACTCTAATCCTTTGTTATTCACCAAATAGTTATTAATTATCTGTCTGTTTAAAGGACTGACTTCTTTTTGCATTTATCAGGAAACAAAAATAAAAAGAAGGCTTCAGTCTTTATTCCCTATCGACTAATTATCACTTTATACCAGTAAGCAAAAGAGAAAACACTATTGTTATACATTATCATCTTCTCTCTATTCTCTTGAAGTTTTTCCTTTGCATTTTTCCCTGTGATATAAAAGTTTTCCCTTTATAAAAATTTTTCTTCTAGAGAAAATTTCCTTCTAGCTACCTTGCTATTTTTCTTTAATTCACAAACTAGTGTTGTGTATCTATTCTGTCTACTTCTTTAATCTATATTCATAAGAAACGTTCTCACAAGACATGAACAAATAAATGATGAATCAAACTCTATAATCCAACTTTGAGTCCTTCCCCAGAACTTTGGAAATAAACTTTTCCCTTGGCATTGTTCCTACGGGTAGTTCAATCTTAGAATACTAATTTCTTCTTGCTTCCACCTTCTGCCAGGGCAGAACCATGTTTGTGAGAGGGAAGCTTCAGCCTCTAGCTACATGTTCTACCTGTTCTAAACAAATGTTTTCCAAGGTTGATGACTATGACTCCTAGAAAATATTTAACATTTGGGTTTAATATCCACATGTACATGCATACATGCAAATCACAGATATCTCACAAAACAGTACGTATACAGAGCTAATATATTATTTCCATCTTATTCTATTTGATCCTTCACTACGATTCCATCCTATTCTATTTTATGAAAAATGCTGTGCATGATGGACTGCCATTCTAGTACAATATTTATTGTGAAAGATTGTACAGGCCTACATCTATGATTTCCAGCAAGGCTTGTGAAACATTCTCCTAAGGAGATCAATAAAACTCTCTAGTGGTGTGCAGACAATTTGAAAAGAGCTGTTCTTTATTCTAATACTTTGATTTGTTTTTAATGTGAAGTTAATTTGTTTAGATTTCCAAACATCATATAAAGGAGAAATGAGATCCTTTTATGTATTCCAGAGACTTAATCCCTTTTATCTTCAGATCCCACTTATATTTTATCTTTTTCAGGGAGCTATTCAATTAATAGGCCAAGATAAACACTCAAATTATTTGACAATTAATTACCTATTGCTAGGTGACATCTTTGTGTCTTTTATGAGACCTTTTTTTTTGTCTCAATCAGGCTTTACTTTCATACTGTTCTTAAAGAAACATTAACCAAAATACTGTGAAATAAACTCTCCTGAGGGAGTGGGATCTTCATCCCTAAAAGGATTTATATTCAAACTTGCCAAAGGCCCTGACTACCTACTTATAATGCAACACTGTCTACAACCTTATCCGCAGCGATACAACCCTCTGCACACTTCTTCCCATCCACACTGGTAGGGCACTTTACCTTGGACAGAAACCCACTGCTCGGATTGCCTATTTGCCCACAGTAGCCTACACCCACTTCTAGAGCCTTCTGAGTGCTTTAGACAAGATCCAGCACATTGAAGGTGGTAGGGCAGTAGAATTCCGAGCACTTCAGAACCCAGAGACAATTGAAAAACAGAAGGGTTAGTGCTTTTCTTTATCACTACTGAGTTTAAGCTGTTTGACCCCTTGCTGGCATTATGTCTTACAATGAGAATGGAATATGTTAGTATTCTGAATGTACTGTTCATATCAATTGTATCAATACACCAAGAAGGTAGTAGAAGATTTCTATAACCTCCTGAGACAGGAGAGCTTACTCGTTTGGGAGGGATGTAAGTCAGCCTTCCTGTTGCTGAGGTACAATACCTAACAGCCACAATTTAAAGGATGAGAGGGTTAGTTTAACTCATGGTTCAGGGAATTCCATCCATGGTCATCACGCTCCAAGGAAGAAACGTCACAGTGGAAGGGCGTGGAGAGGAAAAGCTGCTCCCCTCATAGCAGCCTGGAAGCAGAGAGAATGTGGAAAGGAGCTGGGAGAAGGACTGGCCTTTCAGGTCGTGCCCCTGTGAGCTACTTTCCCTGATGGGACTCTGCTGATGAGTGTAGTGCCGCTATGTGTCAGTTGCCTTGCAAAGACGTACAGCTTCCCGGGGATATTTTAGACCTAAAATTCAAGAAGACATGACTTTTAAAAGGAGGTCCAAGATAATGTATCACTACTTTATCTCACGGTTGTTAAAGTGTCACAATTTCATAGGCCCATTGTAGCTGGATATCATTCTAGGTATCCTGTAGTCCAAAGTATTATACACATGAGTTAATGGACTGTAAGGTCCTTCGCATGACTCAAGGTTGTACAGATAATTAATGGGAGAATGAAAACCCTACATTTACACAACTTCTAAAGGTTTTGGGGATGTTAATTTAATTGTGAAGAAGCTAGTGTTTTCATTTTGATTGAAAACTTCTGAAGGCAGAAACACATACTCCATGCATTTTGTGAAGTTATACAAAACTGACATTTATTACTGACATTTTGAACTACATATTCTTGAGGAAAAAAGAGATGAAATTGTGATGGGTATGAGCAGCATGTTTAGTGTTCCTGGATAGTGGAGTAAAAGAAAAGATGAGGAAAATATTGTCTGATCAGACTCTCCGTATCTCAAGGATGTGTTCAACTGCGGTGGTTCCAGCTCCTGAGACTATAACATTGTTAATATTAATCTCATCTCCAAAGATGCTGATCTCCTGTGGGATGAAAAGCTGGTTGCAAAAGTCCCAGAGAATCTGAGTCTGTACAAGATTTTGTGCACAAGATTAGTGTATGACTCAGGTATACTGTATCGACGAGTTGCTGCCACAACCCACCTGCCGCCCACACTCAGAGGAGGAGGGCTGTGCTCTGGCTCATGGTTACGGAGGTTTTAGCTCATGTCTGGTGTCTCCAAGACAGAAACACCATGGTCAAAGGGAATGGAGGAGGAAATCTGCTCAGTTCATGGCATCTGGGAGTCAGAGAGGAGGGAGGAAGGGTCAGGGATCAGGAATGGCAGCAGAGTCACATTCCCATGGCTCACTTTATCCAATGAGGATAAGCGAGCCCCTCCCCAACAGCCCAGTGGGCCTGGATTTCATCACTGAGTTAACTCGTTAATGAAGTTAGTGCTCTCAAAATGTAATTGCCTCTCCAGCAGCTCTTAATCCAGTCCAAGTGAGGATCAAAATTAACTGACACATAGACCTGCACGAAGTTTTTGTTATTTCTAAGGGAGCTCAGATTACACAAGTCCACTTTTCTGCACATCTAATGTTGCTGCAATAATGTCAGTTTAAAGTTTATGTTTTGGGAATAACTATTCCGTGAAAGGCAACGTTCCCTTTATTTCCTTTCCAGACATCTCAGACTTCATATATAAAGAGAGGCTACAGAGGTCATGGAGTGCAGATTTAAGGGCACAGACTCTGGCTTCCAGTGCCATCTCTACCACTTCCTAGGGCAGTGACCTAACACAAAACTACTCAGACCTTGGTGCTTCAATGTTGTCACCTGTAAAACAAGGACGATTACTTATGTCATAAGATAATATCGCTAAGTCCATTAGAATTAGTGTCTTATGCACGGTAACTATTGTGCATTTTAGTTCGTGTTTTCCTGGCCCTGGTGATATTATTTGGTCTGTTTACCATGGTGTGCTCCTAGTTGGTCTCAGGGAAGATTTCCCACCTTGTTGTTCTTTGGGTATCGTCGCTGTCCCTATTGTGTGCACGACTGCTGACAGAATTTATAATCTCTTTTCTCAACATGGTGCAGGTACAGTGATTTGTCCTACTTTCGACCGTGATTTACACCTCCAGTCAATGATTGCACACACGATCTCTCCCTGATGCTGCTGGTCCTTAGACCTCCTGGTACATCCTCCAGCTGTTCCCTGGCGTCGGACCACCCATCTTGCTATCTACTACTGTTTGGCTTCTCAGGAGGGTGCAACACGTCTCAATTTGCAGTTACCCTGTCCATCTCTCTTGTGCGTATTTTCAGGATACTTCCCATGCCAGGAGGGAGTCTGTCTAGATACGTCATATCACCACTGCCACTCAACTCTGAATTCCCCTTGTTGGTACTGGTACCTTGACAGAGATCATCTAGTATTTTTCAGAAGACAAAAACAGATATATGTCCCTTTTGCTTCAAAGGTCCACATATTTGACTGCATTTTTAAAAAATTGAATGTGAGGACCATAAAGAAAGTCTGTATCAGACTCTAAATAGTCTTGCTTTTCCATTCTTCCTCAGGCTCCTTTATAGAGGGAGAATATTGCACTCCTGAGTTATCCCATGCTGCATCTTTGGGTTTGAGCTCTAATTATGTGCTCAGTTGTCAGGGCCAAGCTTTGAAAGTTACAGCCTGGAGCCACATCTCATTTCATCTCCAGCAGCCAAAAACCACGATTTTTTTTAAAACTATTTTTCTCTGATTTGAGTTTAAAGTAAGGCTATTTGAAAATCAGAATGAGACACTAATTTCCTTTTCACGTAGTTTCAGATCTCACCTTCCTTAGACGGGGGAGAACTCTGGGGCAGCAGAGATAATCAGGAGGAAACCTGCTCACAGTGCGATCCCATTGTTTATGAGTTACACACGAGGCTGGAGAGCTTAAGAAATTTCAAGGTTAATTTGGGCTACATGGGGAGCTGTGGGCCCTAACTACTTTTTAAGGGGCACCCTCTGAATGTGTCAGTAACATTCTGCTGTCAGTACACATTATTTAAGTCCATAAATGAACTTAGGTTCAATCTCTGGAACTAGAAAAATAATCTGTGTAAAACTATCACAGTCTTGTTCTTGTAACTTAAAATAAGATTGCTACACTGACTATGTTTCATCTTTTATGATATATCTGTTTATTTTCACAAGAATTGGTTTTAATGTATTTGGGCCTGATCTGCTGGTATCTCTGCCCCTTCTCTATCCCTGCTTCTGCTCCCTCAAGCACCATGATCAATTTTCTATTACTTATCTGAATGATCAAGACATAAATGACTCATTCTGCAAAAATTCAATACCAATTGCTGTTCGGTGTTTCCTATTCAAAATAGTATTTTAACTGGGTTTACCTCCAGCTGACTATCTCGATCACCTCTTCCGCTTCTATCACCCGTGTCCGTACTCAGAACATCTCATTCCGACGTTTCCCACCTAGTTTAGTTGACAGTGCTACTTTTTTATTGAAGTTCTCCTGACTTTATTTCATTGCCTTACCAAACACCTTTGTCAGTGTGTGACTTTTATGTGTGTGACTGCTGGGCTAGCGACTATCCCCCTACTTTGTACAGAAACTCTGCAAAAGTGAAACCATCTGGAACCCCAGCAGCCCAAGTCTGACATTTTAAACTGCTCATATGTGGAATAAATGAATTAATTCATAAATTGATGCAGGAACTCCAAATAGGGAGGTAGCACTAGAAAAAGGCCCTTCAACTCTTGAATAAGGGTTGACAAAGTTATGAAGTTATTTTTCCATTATTCAATATTACTCATGAATATACTATTGATTATTGGAATATACAGGTTTATATCAGCCACAATATATCAGCGATGAATCCTCGTGGGTGGCCGACTCTTGTGTTGTGAATTCTCACAAATATTTTGTACATCATGTCTAGTAAGAAAGAAATACTTTCATTCTAAAGTAATCACACTAATAATTGTCTAATTAGAGGGAAGTGAGCATGTAAAATAAGTAGTTATGTTATCATTTTATTAATTTATTTTCTTTACACTTCATGAAAGAATGAAGAAAGCCAGAACTCCCAAGCTGCTTTAGAATAATAAAATGTACATGTGCCCTAAAAGGAACCTGGTGAATTGTTATGAAAAAGTTTTTAAAGTGACATTGCAATCTCTGTTTTCCTCTCCCCCCTTACAAAGGTAGTAGAATAAATGTTCTAAACTAAACATTGCAGATTGTTTAATCTTTTGATTACTTGAGGAAATGCTCAGTAGAAAGACAAATTAGAAAGGTGGGTAAAAGAAAACAAATGAATACTTACTGTGTGTCAGAGAAAAGTGTAGTATGAGTACTCTTTTAGGAGCAGCCTTTAGCATTCATATGTCCTTATGGTATCCATCAGCGTCTTTGTGGCCATAAAATTTCTGAATGTGTTCTCGATGGCTAAGTACCTTCCCTTCTCTGTTTGAAGCATTATTCTGAGATTACAGGGTGTGTTTTATTCTTTGTTTAGTAGGACAAGAACACTCTATATTAATGAATATAAGCACATAGTAATGGATATTTCAGAGGAAGGTTTCATATTTTCTTTGTTACATGATACCTGTAATATCCTAGTGCAACATCAAAATAAAGAACAGAGAGCGAAAAAAAAAAAAAACACCAATAGTTGCTGCTTTGCATATTGGTATCTTCGAAGTGTATGCTCAGGATAACACATACAGACATACAAGATTGATCGAATAACCCGTCATCGATTATTGCTTAGCATTAAGTGATATAATACACTAGTAGAACCATGTTAGCCCTCCTGCATATATGTATATTCATATATACATACATACATTTTTGCCTCTTTCTTTTCTCCTTTCCCTTGTCCCATCTATTTTTTGTTTTTGGACAGATTTCCTTCATGTCTTTTAGTTTATATTCCCACCCTCAGGTTCTTACACCAGTGATACAATTTTATTTATTTATTTTTATTTTTTGTTTCTTGTTTCTTGTTTTTTGTTTTTTTCTGTTGTTGAGATGATTAATTGTCTGACCAATTTTGCATGTCTGTATCTGTGTTCATGTATATACACTTTGAAGATATCAATAGGTAAAGCAACAACCATTGTTGAGTCCATGTCACCTTGTCTGTAAATCAGTTTTGATTGTACTATTTCTTATGCTAATTTGTGTCTGTTTGTTAATATGTTTTTGTGCTTTTATTTTTTTAAATTAAAAAAAAAAAAAAGAACAGAGAGCGGCAGTCTGCATGTCCCACCAAAACCATGATTCTTTAGGAAAGAACTTTGGTTTCCTGTACTTTAAAACTAGTGATTTTGGAGTGAACAGGTAAGTCTTTCTTCCTAGACTGGAGACTATGTAGCAACACTTCCTCGGCAGGGTGGTTGCTCGTCTCTGAACCTGCATCACCTCTCTGGGTTGAGGGCCGCTTCTCAGCCTAGAATAGACCTTCACTGCTTGAAGAATGAACTCTGTTCAGATATGCATACTTCCTTTTCCTTTATTCTGGGATCTCTTTTGGAAAGTGTATCTTTTCTGGTCTTTCCCTTGTCTCCATCTCCCCTCGAGGACCTTCCCCATCTCCAAAAATCTCCTCTTTAGTTTCTCTCTCCATCTCTCACTCTCTGGTTTGTTCCTCTACTAGGTTTCTCATATGAGAGAAACAATGTGACGTTTAATTTTCTGTGTCTGACTTAATTGCTTAACATGATGGTCTCAAGTCCCATTCATTTTCTTCAAATGACGTGATTTCATTCTTCTTTATAGCTGAATAATACTCCATTGTGTATATGTACTGTGATTTCTTTATCCATTCGTCTGTCAGCGGTCATCCAGGTGGCCTCCAGAGCTTAGGTATTTTGATTGCACGGCGGTACACACGGTTTGCATTATCACTCAGCGCGATGTCTTCGGTTCTTCTGGGAATACACTCGGGGGAGGTACAGCTGGGCCAAGTGGATCTTTTCATAACAGTTCCCAACCGTTTAAAGCTTAGTGTACTGTTTCAAGTCTTTCCTGGGGAAAGGGCCTGGAGAAGGGATTCTGCAGCCCCAGAGTGCGGTGTGGTGCTGCAGGGACCGGCCTCCAGCACGGTGCAGTGGTGCAGTAGATGTGCAGGACGGCAGGGAGTGGGAGGATGGGGCACCTCTGAGCTGCAAGAACCCATTTCATATTTTTATAAATCTATGATTTTGTCTCTAATTTTCATAAAATCAGCTTCAGAGCAGTGAAAAACACAGTTTGCATCAGTGATTCCATAGTTGAAGACACTGTGTTTGGTTTGTGTTACCTGTTTTTCTTTCCAACTGTAGCAGCAGCCTATGAACTGGCCTTTGTGGGGGTCGTACAGTGAAGGCAGCGTGGAACGTTGATAGGTTGCGCCCATTTGTCTCCTCAGAAGTTATGTCCTGGGTAGATGAAGGCACTTTGAACATGTTCAATTTTTTCTTCAGGTCACAGGAGTGCTATTTAATAAATTACTTTTCTTAGGCACTCAGGACTACTTTTATTCTTTCGAAAAGGTTAATTCAGCTTTTCAAAGTGTCTAAGTTATTCTCAGAGAATAATTTATGCACTAAAAAGTCTTTTCTTATTTAGGAAATGTCTGAATAAAAAAAAGTGAAGTATAAATTGAGAACAGGTAGCTATGATTGTTTATACCCAAAGATTTTCATCCTAAGATTTATTTACGTGGACCGATTATGTATTTTTGACTACTGCATATGAAATTCCTATACCTGCTCCCCTCCGCCCAGAACTTGCTATTCTTCTTGCTTTGCTTTTATCTGTAGCATTTATCACAAATATACTCTATTTTACTTACAGATTTTGTTCTTTTTTACTTGTTTTCTTAGTATGTGAGTTCTACCTGATAATTCTATTGGTGAGTTCTATCTGATAATTTTTTAAATTGCTGTACCTCAGCCTCTTTGCACAGTACCAGGTTCATGTGATCATTTAATAATTACTTGATAAATAAATGCAAGAATAAATCGACACGGATCAAATCTGCCCAGCAATGCTGAATTCCTACTCTTCTGGTTTGACAGTCACTGTTTTGTAGACAGTGGCTTCACGTACTGGTCCAGGGTGTAGTTTCTAGAGCTGGTTGCACACTGGCCTGGATCTTACTTCTCACACTGGCTACTTATTCTTGCACAAGTTACTTAACATTTTCAGGGCCTTGATTTTATTTTTTCCAGAATAGGAGAATACATTACCTGTCTTTTACAAATGACATGTTTAAAACATTCTAGTCCACAGCTGACCCTTACAAATCAATTGTGCTATATCACTAAATCAGTTTGTGAAAAGAATAATATTCCAAATGCACCCATGGCTTAGCCAAAAGAGTCATGAACATTATGTAGATATTTTAAAATATTTTGCTTCATTTATCTGAATCATTTAGTTAGAAGTACATTTAAAATTTACATTATTAATATAATTCATTTTCTGAAAATTAGCAAGAGATTAATTTTATTTCTTTAACAAACTCCAATGACATCAAACATAGAAATGAAATAATTCTAAAGTTAAGTTCAGCTTTGAATTTTACTCTTCCATTTTCTAGGTCTGTAACCCTGGCAGGCAACTAAAAACTTAAATCTCAGCTTTCACATGTGTAATTTGGGTAAAATCTAAGTGCATGCTAGTAGTTGAATATTAAGCACAGCTCTGTTCCTAATAATTAACAGATCTCAGTGAAATTAAGGTCAAAATTACTTTATAATGGCATCTAGAGAACATGAAAGAATTATATAAATTTATATAAAATTGAATGAGAATTTAGAGTAAAAGTATATTTTACTGACTTCAAATTCTAAGCAAATAAGTTATATATTTAAATATTGGAAGAAGTTATCATTTTTAAAAGGAATTTTAATATGAGAAATATTGACATATTTGAAAGAAAATCTTTCATTATATGACAGTTTTGTTATAGCGCAGAGCCTGTTGGAGCCACTTTAGGAGATGTGGACCTCTAAAATCAGCACTTCTGAATTTCTCTAAATTCACCAGCTTATGTACACTGTTCTTCCTTCCCATCCTCATCAAAAATTTATGATGGCACTAAGTAAAAAATACAAAACCCTCAGGCACACATACATTCAAGGTAGTTGCTCTGTAAGGGTATTACAGTGTTTCATTACACTGGGTGTGTCAGGCATTGTTAGCACCTAAGGTGGCTGGGGTGCTGATTGTTGCAGTTAGATATGATGTAGAAGACAGAAAAAGCTTCTACTGAGACTCTAACAAGAATGTCTGAGGCCCCTGTTTGGCATCAGTGAACTCATATCTCAGAGCACCCCAGAGAAATTGGTCTATCGTTAAGCTTCTTTAGCCAGATCGGTACTGGAATTCACGTGTCTGGAATTGCTCCTGTCCTGGGCAGTCAGAATATTAGGCTTTGATGTGTGTAGAGTATTAACAGAGTCCCCAATTTCCAAGCAATTAATTGTATCTCACACACACACACACACACACACACACACACACACACACACACAGAGCTGTGAAGATGTAGGTAAGATTCAATGCCTTAAATCTGCTCAGACTGAGTTGAGTTCTTTCTGAACATATGGTTTGCAAAATCCTATCATGATTGTTGACTTTCAAATTACAAATCTAAAGCATGACGGGAAATTTGAATCCTTATTTGCTGATATCAGAATTAGTGTATTTTTTGTTAGGGCTCATTATCTTTTGTTTCTGTGTCTCCTTTATTTAAAAAATATTTATAAGTTTCAATGTATATGACAGTAATGTAGCTTTTGTTCAATGTGTGAAAGGTGCCATGCCATGCCCACTCTGGACACTTCGGATCTGACTGAAAGTTACAAAGTTAAATCTCTATAACTGCTCTCAGTATGATGCTTTGTTAATCACAAGTTTTTATGCATTTTTGGCAATACAGACATCTAATTTTATCTATAATGGTAGCTTTTACTGTTCTCCCAAAGAGAAATGAGAACCTCCTCCTGTTGATAAAATTTTTTAGCCCTAAAAATGCCCATGTTATGACATATACCTCTTTTTAAAATTGTATCAGTGACATAATCATACAAAATTTAAAAACCTAAAGAAGACAGCGGATGATAAATGGCAACCAAAAGAACCACTATATTTATTTAATAACAGGTGATTGTAGGTAGGTGGTGCAGTCAAATTTATTATCAGAGTGGTTTGGAATTGGACTCAGTATTTTTCATTTCTTTTCCTTGTCACTAAAACTTCTGAGCATCGCCTCTTCTCTCTTCACATGGAGCAATAATGCCAGCATCAGCCAATCACTATGAAGAATATGTAGAAGAGATTCTAAGTAGATGATCTGGCACATCCTCTTTGGGCAGAGTGTCTACTCAGTAAATCTTTTTCACTCACAGGTAGATATAAAATCCAGGAGGTGTTTCAGTATAATAAACTAAATCCCTAACCCTCATTCCAGAGGACATGCCCCTTTGTTGGAGACAGCAGTGTGGATCTAGTCTGCAGCACCTTCTGGGGGCTAAAGGGACCCATGATGAGGAGACAGGGGCATGACCTGAGGGTGTGTGTCTCTGTGTGTGCATATGTATGTGTGTTGGGCGGTGTACTGCTCAGAACCCAGTTGCTCCCATTCCTCGCAGTCTTCCAGAGACTCCAAAGGAGCATGGCTGCCTTGCTGTATTTAAATGTCCTTTTTTTTTTTTTTTTGTACCAGAAACTGAACTCAGGAACTTGCGCTTACCGAGCAGGTGCTGTGCCACTGAGCTATACCTCTGGCCCTACTTAAATGTCTTGAAGAGAAAACATTGACACGTAGATGTGACTGGGCATGGGTCAGCCTATTGGGAGCCCCGGCCTAAGGCCACCGATCTGTTCAGTGATATGACCAAGGACTAAAACACAGACGAGTGATGCATTTCAGTTACAAGGGGAGCCAGGACGGTCAGAGCCTAAAGAAGGACGAAGACCTCGAGGCCCGATGTCCATGGCCATTATCAGGTGCACAGCGAGACTGAGGGGTGCTGTGGCTGTAGGAAGTGACAGGGATGAACTGTGGATGCAGAAGGGGCTCAAGGATTCAAAGAACAAAGTCATTTTGGAAAAGCACAGGGGATAAATACAGTTAACTAGCAACCTGATCATCTGCGGAGACTAAGCCAGAAGAAATTTGGGGAATCAGAGTCCTCGGCTGTAATTTCTCTTGCTTTGAGGTGCCAGGACTTAACAGACCATTTGCTGGGTTTGGTCTCAGCCTTTGGCCTGGGGGCTAATTCCATCCCCACACTGGCTGTAGGCCTCACCACAAGTTACTTAGGCCTAGGGCAGACTTGCGATTCGATTTACTTTTGTGTTCATTTATTAATATCCATCTCGGAGTGCTCTGCACAGCATCAAGCTGCCCTCAGCACCAGCCACTTGGGAGATGCTTTGGGCTGTCTGGGATCATAGCTAACCAGACACAGAGCAAAGTCCCTGTGTTGTGACCAGTAGTACATTGTCATGCTAAAGGCAGAGAGCTCCTGCCGAGCTGTTTTCAGTCTACCTTTGAGAGTCAGCTTATCCCTTCCTTTCCCACATCCTCACCAGAGAGACTTTGTCCACCAAACTTGTCATTTTAAAAGATGATGCAAAAATTAAGATATATTTCCTTTCTCTTGCTAAGGACTTGATTAATCTTCTAAGAGACCTTTTTTATCCCAAACTCCAAGCTTTTAAAATGCACTAAATGTAAATGAGTGAACCTTTACAATGTTATGTTCTTTTTGCTTTTCATGCGTAAACCAAAACTACCAACCTGAAAGACTTTATTTCAGTGCACAAACTATGCCAAGAGAAACTAGACACTTCTGGAAAATGTTTTAACTTTACCAGGCACGGAAAGGGCATTCAGCAAAAAATATTGTTAAATATCAGGCTAATATTTAAAACTAAAAGTCAATTTCCATTCATTTGGCCAACCCTCACTGACACCTTAAGAACAACTCTCATTGCTTTAGGTTCAGAGTTTAGTGCTTTCCTTCTTCTGCGTTAGTCCTCATCACCCACAGAGTAGCAGGGCCCTTGCGGGAGACGGTGCTGTGGTTCACACACACACTACTTTTCTGTTCTTCCTTTCATTGTGTTTACTGCGAAGATGATGCACCAATCACTGACTTTGAGAAGTTGCAATATTAAAATTCCTTTGTTGAAAGAATTTTTTTCTGACCCTATGTGGTCAGTAAGAGTACTGAAAATTCCCTCAGAATTGGATATTCAATGTTTGAGTCCCTCTGACTTTATGTATGTTGGTATCATAAATGTATATTGGTCTCTAAATTGGTTAGTTTTTCTAGTTGTGTTACTTAAACCTGCTAGATACTTGTCTTGAATTCTTTCTATTTAAAATGTTCTTTTCTTTTGCACACTTTACAATTTATGCCTAAGCTACTCTAGTACAAGAGTGTGGCTTACTCAGATTCAACAAACTGAAGTTGAACAATAAAAATAATACCGAAATACTCTAACCAAAATCTTTGCCTTCCTTTCTGATATGATATCTGATAATCCTCAGGCTTCAGGGGGCTTTGACAGTAGAGACACAGCCCACTCATTTGGCAGTGCGTTGGGGTCAGCCCGTGCAGCAAGTCTGAGTGAAGGCCGCTGATGCCCGCATTGTAATCTTTTCTAGCTTTGGCGATGGGTGGGCTATGGCTGTTGCTGGTGCTGCTGCTGCTGTTTGCAATTAGAGTGTGTTCCGGGGCCGCTCAGTTCAACGGCTACAACTGCGATGCCAATCTCCACAGTAGATTTCCTGGTAAGTCCGAACCCAGTCTATTCCCTAATTGCTTCAAGAAGGAGTGATTAATTTGAATAGTAAATCATTTAAATGCATACAGACAATGGGGTCTAACCCTTACATTAACTGGATATTAATAAATGGCAAATGATAAAAGACATTTTTCTGGAGTTGTAATTTATATCCATATTAACATACAAAGTGTTCATCAAAGATATCACTATTGTAATGGCTGCTCACAAATCTGAAAATTATTGGCTAGATGGTAATAAAATTGGAATAGGCTAATTTCATTCAAAAATTTGCCTAGTTGATGAATTCTTTTCGTAAGTTAATTCAGACTTTTAAAATTGCCCTTATAAGTGAATAGATTTATTTAGAAATAATTTCTAAATAAATGGTTGAGAAATATATGCTACTCCCCCAAACTACTATTGCAATGAACTATTAGTCACTATTGAGGTACACAGTTCAGCTGCAAAATTAATTTCACAGGTATTTATTTGTGACAGGCATGATGTTTTGATTGTGCTTATTGATACGTTCCACAGGTTCTTAAAATCTGCACTGATGAGAAGATGCTCCACATTTCATGAAAGCATTTCCCATTTTACATTAGTTAGAATTATCAAATTATACTTCAACCTTTACAAATTGAAAATTAGAGAATGACAATTTATTCTTACCAAGTCTGTCATGCAAACTGTGTACTTTAGGCCATGTTTTGGATTTCATAAACTTACCAACCTCTTGTGTTTCGAGCATGGTAGAGCTACAGCACATCTGCATAAAGTATTCATATTGGAAGTGAGATTTCTACAACAGAATAAAGAATGAAGTATACCTGAGTGATTCCTTGAATTCAGACCTAGTGTCTATGCATCCAGCAATAAAGGAAAATATAGAGGCCATGGTGGGGAATGACTAGAGATAGTCTACAAAGGATTTTAATGTAGGCTTGTTACTGGTCTTGAATAGCACATGTAATTTTTTTTAGCATTTTTCATTATGGAAAATTTCAAGCATCAAAAGTAGAGATGAGTAAAAAGAGCATCCATACTAATCATCTACATTTATCAATTATCAACATTTATATAAATTTTCTTTTCCTTTCCTCATTGTTCCCATCTCTGAAATGTTTTAAAGGGACTTCATTATTCACGCTTCAGTATGTGTATTTAATGGAAAAGAACTTTAAAAATTATTATATTATGTATATAATAAGTTTCATGATTTTTAAATGTTCTCTAAAATTCAACAGTGTTGCCCTTAATTGGTCATTTGTTTTATAGAATTCTGACACTCTGGATGTGGCTGACTGCTGCTCAGAAGTGTCTTTTAGCAGTCTCAGCTTTGCCTGTGTGTGCTACAGTCTAATTAGACCTAGAGGTTTAAATTAATACAGGTTCAAATGTTCTGGCAAAAATGATTTATCTATTATGTTATGTAATTAAATAATTCAGTCTGTATTTAGTAGGTAGTGAAGAGTCCTGGAGTATTTTTAAACATACTTGGTTAAAGGTTTAATGAGGTCATATTTAGTGTCAAAAAACAAACATTGGGAAAAGTGAAAGAATCAATTTAGAAGAGACTAGAAGCAGAGAGAAATATGGATGGAACTGGAAAGGGAGCAGTAGAAGGGGACAACTTTATTAAGATTTTTTGTGGTGGACTCAGTGGAATTTGAGAACTGATTCCGTGTGGAGGTGGGAGGACAGGAAGACTGTGTATACTTTGAGAATGGACAATTAGAAGTTGGTACTGTAAAGCGCCATCAGAAATACAGGATATTCGCATGCTTTGGAAGACAGGTTGAGTTTGGAAATAGAAGGCTAGAGGGATTTTGTAGGGAAGAATGGATAGTGGCAGCCTCTGTGCAATGGTGGGAAAAACAGAAACGAACCACAGAAAGGAGGTCAGAAAGGGAAATAGCTTCATGAGAGGTGAAACCCTGTGCAGTGTGTGAGCAAAGATTAGGAGACAGTAAAATAAAAGGTTTCAAAACAGACTACTGTTTAGGTAACTTTTAGAGTAATTTGAGATAGAAGTTGAAATACGAAGAGTTTTTATTTTCTTTCTGTAATGGTTGATACCTGGTGTCAACTTGAGAAGTTTAGAAGTTTAATTAAGTGACTCAGCAGAGGGCCAGCATTCTTTCTTTTTAAACATTCGGAGCCTGTGCAAGTGGAGGACAGGGAGACGGTGTGAGTGCTATGCTCACCAGAATGCAGGGAGCCTGCTTAAAATATTTGGGAGGAAGAGAGGCTTGTTCTCCCTCTTCTGTTCCTGTTGCTTTTGCTGTCTTCCGATACCATGAACTGTTCCCCTCTGCCATGCGCCACCCCGCCTTGGAGCCAGCTGAGCATGGCCTGAAACCTCCACAAACTGTGAGCTAAATAAACCTTTCCTTCCTTAATTTTGGGATTTGAGTATTTTTTGTCCAGCAATGAGAGAAAATAAGACACTTTCTTTTTGGGGTGTGTGTGTGTGTGTACATGCCCATGTGCATGTGCATGTGGTGGGGAGGGAGGAGGATCCCTGAGTAAAGGGGAAGTATTCAGAGACTGGAAATATGAGAAAGAAGCAACCGCTGTGATGAGAAAACAGAGAAGAGCTGCACAGTGCGAGGGATCCACCCTGGGAAAGCAGTCGCTCTTTCTCTGATCTGAGAAGAGATGAAGACACAGGCCGAGGTGAGAGATGCTATTTTTATCCCCTTCTAATACATTGGAAGAGGGGAGTTTTCCTTCAAATTAGGAGCCAGGTCTGGCAGAGCCTTGCAAGGGTGGTCAAAACAAGGCCCTATTCTGAAGGGTTAAGAAGGCTAAGGTGGACACGGGGTGCTTAGCAGAGAGGCCCTGACTGATGCTGGAGTTACACATGCTTGTAAGTGTGAATAAAACATGCGGATCAGCCCAGAAGTGACTAAACCATCAAAAGAAAGTACGTGTCACATGGTAAGAAATTCAGCCATGTTAAAACATTCCTTTACAATGGCATCTACTGAAAACTTGCAACAAAACCTCCTGGAAAGTTGTTAAAAGGGCATAGGCCACCACTTCACCCCAATATGTGGTGTTGGAGTCCAGTTTCAATACAGTGACAGGAGTCTGTTTTAAACCCTGTAGATGACGCTAATTCACATTTATGGCTAAGAACAAGTGTGTTGTTTTGGGGGCCTTTGTTCCAATTAAAAGCACAATCATGTATTGGGGAAATATGACTGAAAACAAAATCTTTTCTCAGCCCCCAAATTCTCTGTGCTAAGGTACTGGAGAAAGAAAAGACTTTATCGTTAAATAAACATAAAGCTCAAGATGTGGCAGGCATCCCATGCAATCGCTAAGAGGTTGCAAAGGTAAAAAAGAAAAAAGAAATCTCATTCTTTGATATAGCCAGAGATACAGCCTATTGCACGTATATTTTCAAGATAAACAAGAACTGGTCCTCGAGTACGAAGACTTGACAGCACCATTTGTCAAGCGTCCTGACTTTACCTGGCAACAGGAATGACCATTTGTGTGAGCTTATTGGCTTTATCCAGTGGAAGAATTAACTTCTCATAAGCTAGGAACCAAGGTTACTTTGCCATTTGAAGCAAGTCTCACATCAAATTAGCTTCCACCTTCTCACAGACCTGGGGGGTAGAGATGTGATCTTCTTTTAATGTTTACCTGCAAGGAGCTCCCAGTTCCTGGAGAAAGACATTGTGAGTCCTAAAGCTCGCAGAAGTGTTCTCTAGTTTTCAAATGGATATTTATACATTTCCAAGAGAGGAGAAAGTACTTAGGATTTCCAGTTCTCTAGAGTAAATGCTCTGAGAAAAGGGAGGAGAAGCCTTTCACTTTGAATGGGGAGAACCCAGCCTCCTGTTGTAGTTCGTATTCTTTGCAAACAGAAGCACTTTCAGAATTGTCTGGACTAGACAACAGATTCCCAAACTGTCATCTATAAGTCAGTCATGTACAAATGCTATTGTAATTCAAAATTTATATTTTTTATAAAGTCTGCTAAAATCCAATAAAGCAGAAGTCTCAAGAGAATCTTCAAACTTTTATGGTTGCTGTATTTTTTGATAGGCTTTTGCAGAAAAAACAGAACCAGAAGATAAAGCCTAGAGGTTAATTGTCCATTGCCTTCTTGACATTTGGCTTCTTTCCACCCCACGATCACGGTTGATGTCATCAAGAGCGCCACCCGTCCAGGACATCCAAGCAGTGAGACAGAATGAGAATGAGCCCGGTGAAGGCAAGGCCTATCTAAATGCAAAGCAGTGTTAATAATGATGACCATGATCATCCTGCCCTATCTGACCTTCACTGTTTCATGACATTAGAACTATTTTCTTTAATTTCCAAGGCATTTATTCTTGGGCCAAAAGGACTACTATGGTCTAATTCATTTAAATTTAAAGAGATACTACCTAATTTTAAGAGTAGTTAATATTTGACTGCCCAAGCTAATAGCAAGGTATAGACTCATGCTTCACTGAAATAATAGTGTTTATCCCAGAATAAAATTCAAAGAGACAGTGGACTCTTAGAGTACTGAAGACCTATATTTCACCAGATAAAACTTTCAAATAAATGTTCCTGGTCTCCCTTCTGAAACTAACTCCTGTGTTTGAAAGGGCTGTGAATATAGTTCAGTGGCACAGTGCCTTGCTTGGCAAGTGTAAGGTCCTGAGTTCTATTTCTGGCACAAAAAAAATGAAAAGAAAGAAAGGGAGGAGTACATGAGGGTTAGGGTAAGCTTTCAGGACTCTGAGTAAGTCTTAAATGATAAGCGCACAGCCAAGGAGGGAAGTGGCGTATGGCATCAGGAATCTTAGGGCCTACAGTATCTTACTGTGAACTGAAGACTTATGGGAAACTCAGCATAAGTTAATGTTTCTTACTTTGTTGTCTGGTATTCTACCTGAAATAATACCAGCATGGAGGAAACAATGCCTTCCACATGTTGAGTTCTAGGCGTGTCGCAGAATTCTCTTTTATTTCTTGCAACAAACACATATGTCTTTCTTAAACTTCACTTTACAGTGGGAAAATTGAGGATTAAAAGTTTTCTGAAATTGTAAAGTTGGCAATTGACAGAGATATGAACGTAGGTGGTTTTCTACCAAGTACTGAAGCCTAAAATTGGTCTTTGAATAACAAATTTTAAAAAATAATAAAGGGATGAAGAATTGCAAAGGAAACTTAGAATTTGAAAAGTAATGCAGGAACCTGAAAAGCCATGCAGCAGGTGAACTTGCTCACTCTTTTCAAGATTCGGTTGACTAGAGAAATATTTTTTCCTAGGAATGCTTATTAATGTGTCAGTGAACACAAATGTTCCACAGAAAATAAAATTAAGAATTGTGATTTGGTTTGTTACACGATGTGAGCTATGATTTTAACTTCAATCTTCTGCGTGTGGAGAGCGTTTTCCCACCACCATTCACTAAAGCGGTGGTCTTTTCCTCCATTGAATGTTTTTGGGCCTTTTGTCAGAGATCAGGTGGTGGAATGTGTATGGACTTGTTTCTGCATCTTATGTTCTGCTACACTGACCCACATGTCTGCTTTTTTGTGAATATTATGCTTTTTTAAAAAATCACTGCAGCTTTGTAGTATAACTTTAAATTAGAAATTGCAGTGCTTCCTGTTTTGCTCTTGTTTCCCAAAATTGCTTTTGCTCTTCTGAGTGTCTTTTGGTTCCATACGAATTTTAGAATTGTTTCCTGTAGTTCTGTGAGAAATGCTATAGGTATTGTGATGAAGATTGTGTTAAATCTATATATCAATTGTGTAAGTATGGCCACTTTAATAGTATTGACTCAAAGATCTAAGTAGTAAAACAGAAACACTTAAGCTACTATAAGATAAAAAAAGGTAAAACTTTTGAAGTCATGGGTGTCATCAAAGATCTTTTGAACAGAACTTCAATTGCAAAAGAAATAACAGTGAGAGTTAGCAAACACGAATATACCAAATTCAAAAACTTCTGCAAATCAAAGGAAGAATGAACCGAATGAAGAGACAACCAACAAAATAAAAAAAAAGTTTGCCAGCTACATCTTGGACAGAGGACTGTCTAGAAAATATAAAGAACTAAAAAAAAAAAAAAAAAAAAAGAGGCCACAAATGAAAGACCAGATAAAAAAGTCAGCAACTGAAATAAGTAGACAGTTTTCAGGAGAACAAGCACAAATAAATGGCAAATAAATCCACGAAAAATGTTTATAATATCTATTATAACTTTTGGATCTTATTTATTCTTTCAGATTTTTGTACTAGGGAGCCAATATGATATTTACACCTGTGGATCTGATTTATTTCACTGATGACTGTGGTCCCAAGCTGCACCCGTTCACCTGTAAAAGCCTTGAGTTTGTCTTTATATCTGAGCAATACAGCACTGTGCTGTGAAAGAGAGACAAATGCTGGCGAGAAGGGGACACTCCAGGGCTGGTGGCAGAGGTGGGGGAATAGGAGCTAGTACAGCCATCTGGGAACCAGTGCGGGGACACAAAGCTAAAAGTAGGAGTTCCATTCAGCCCAGGCGTTCCCTTCCTATCTTCCCCACAGAATTAAAGACATCGTGTTACGGAGATGCTTGCAGGCCAAGGTTTACAGAAGCACAATTCATAATAGCTAAATCTTGGAAGCAACGCCCATGCCCATCACCAGACGGATGTGTAAAGGAAATGTGGCATCTACATATAAAAAAATGCTCCTGAGCTGTAAAGAGGAGTAAATTTGGCACATTTGTAGGAAAATGGAAGCACCTTGAAAATATAATGTTAGGTGAAATAAATCAGGTGCATAAATATTGTACGATATCTCTTATGAGAAACTCAAAGCACAAATAAAGAGCAAAATGAAAGATTGATGAAAGTCAACAAGGAGATTGATCTTTGCGAAGTGGAAAGGTAGCCAAGCGTTTAATGGAGGGTGATGTAAAAGGATTTAAAATGGGTCAGAAATATACCAATTAGCCACAGTGAATGTAATCATTATATGTTGCAAACATGAGTTTCTAAAAAAAGGAGAATGGGAGAGGGGATCCGGAGAGGCAGGGAGGGAGGGGGTGTGGAGTGGAAGGCATAAGGAGAATTAGGTGGTGCAGCTGCTCCCTCAGACGCACGTGAGACATCAGGCACTATGAATGTGTCCTGATAAAAAAGAATCACTGCTGTAACTAACAGAATTGATGAATGAGTTAAATGAGATGAACTAATTTTAGATTAGGGTTTCCTTAACCTTTGCATTGTTCTGAGCCCGAAGATAAAGTAAAAATGTATATGGAGTCATTGTCTCAGGGAGTATATTCTGGCTTTCTGTGTGGATAAGACAGGCCAATTACGTAGCATTTATTTGTATTTTGATCTCTACATTGTCAAGAGGATATTTGCTTTCTTCTTGTACCCATGGCTTTAGCTGCTAACCAGGTGAGGCAGAAGAACTGACTCCTGCAATGATTGCTGATCACATTTTGATTAATCTACAGTGGTAAAGTACAGCGGAGAAGAGGGCAGTTAGAAATCTGTGACTAAATAATGTAGGATGTGTACCCTTCTTGATTTTAATAACAACATTGTTTATTGCATCAATTTTGTACTTTCTCTGTACCAGTAAAATCTATATGCTTTTTTTTTGCCTGAAAAAGTTAACCAAACTCTTTTAGTTCCTAAAAACATGGAGCAGCAAATGTGTTTATGTGTTTGCAAAGTTTGCCTCAGACTGCAAATGGATTTCCTACAGCACTGGAAGCAACAGCTTGTGTTTGCTAACGAGAAACAGATGTTGATTTGAAAAACTAAGGTGGCAAGAAACCTGCTCAGTATACAGAGGGAATGTGATTTCCTAATCCACTTGAAATTCTTCATCGACTGTTGGTATTTTGCACAGATGAAATATCAATATCCCTTCAGGACTTGCTGTTTTAGTACCAAAACCTCAAGCTTGTATAACTACTTGGGGAGAGGAAATATAACTTTAAAAAATGAGTTAAAACAACAAACATAACATCTGTTCTGTAGGTAGTTTGTAAGCTTCCATAGTACAAAATATTACCACTGTCATTTTAGAAATAGAAGCAGAAAGTTTATATAAATTACCACTTGAATCCATAAAGATGATATAAACTAATATTAGGCAATTTATGGGGCACAGGTGAAATTTTCTATGGTGTTCCAAAATCCTTGTCAGTGTAAAGAAAATGTTATTTCTCCTGTATCTAATTCATTCCATCAGCTTTACATCAGTATTTCTTTTAAGTAGATTCAAATCAGACCGCGTGAGTGTGGTCATGTTCACACAATTGTCACGGATGCTACAGCGCCCCCGCCTGAGGAAACCCACACACCCCTATGTGTCCTTCAATTGTTTGACGTCCCCAGGGTGGCGTCTCACATGTGGTCTGGAAGTGGATTCTTCTGCATCCCTTGATTACAGTGCCACAGGCACTACCTTTCCTAGAAGAGTTTCTTAGGAGGACACCACTCTGGCTGGCCTTTGGAGGAGGCTGTTCGCTTCTTCCCATTAGCCACCATGGCTTGTGCAATGCGGTGAGGAGGGCAGTGCGAGAAAACCGAGCCTCTTCTCAGTTCCGTTTTTCAGGCTGCTGCCAAAACGCTACAGTAAACTTATGTCAGCCCAGTCTGCCAGAATTTCCTGAGCCTTCTTTTAAGGTGATTCAAAACCAGTTCGCTCCTCAGACAAGGGACTCAGACAGGATTTTTGTCTCTCTCTTCCTGTCCTTTTAAAATGTGGACTTTTCTCATCGGAAGCGTGTAAATCATACACATAGGTATTCACTTAAATCCCCCAAGTGAAATCCACAGGAGCTTCCATCCACTCAAGATACATAGCACGCCTTGGCAGCTCAGCTGGCTGGGAGATGGTAGCACTGGGATCACAGGAGAGTGCTGAGAAATGCAGAAGCTCCAGCCCATTGTAAATTCGCTGAATCATTTGACAAGTTTCTCTGGTGATCCATTTGCTCCACGTAGTCTAAGAAGCGCCTGTTCAGAGTACAGTGTGCCTGATGACCCTGCTGGCTTTCCGTTGTGAACCCATGCTGACTATGCCATCCCCAGCTGGCCTTCATACACTGGTTGTTGTGAATAATAAGAGGGATCAGCAAATGTATTGGTGTTAAGAGGAAATGATCACAATATTCTTTTATTTTTCGTACCAGAAATCGAACTCACAACGTTGTGCCTGCCAGGCAGGTGCTGTGCTACTGAGCTATATCCCTGGCAAAATATTTATTATTAAAAATGAAGTAAGTTAGGTAGTCACCAAGATAAATGAGTTTAAAAAGGTAAAATATCTACATAAATAGCAAAGAGCCATTAATGTCATATGACTGAATGGATGGCATTTTCTCACACTGAAATTAGAAAATACCTGTCAGTAAGGGTGTTGATGCTCACTGATAACAGGCATTAGCTCAGACAGCTGCCAGAGTGAAGGCAGGAAACAGGCACGCTAAACCATCGGGAAGAACCCACATCTCACCTATCTTTTCTTTGTGAGCCTTGGGACTTGATATTTAGGAGTCAGAAATCATGAATGCTATTGATGAAAGAATTACAGGAAATATATTTTTAATAAATATTTTCTGAGCATTCTGGGAACTGTGAGAAAGCTTAGAGTGCCCACTGAGTTCATAATCTAAGGGGAAGGCAAATATCTACTCCCACGTACATTGTAGTGATAGAGGCGAACTACAATTGAAGTAACATGGGGTGGGGCGCAGGGGATGATTACCTTCCTCTGGAAAAACTAGGGTGAGTCTTACAAAATACAACTTAGATATTATTTCTCTATTCCAGGCTTGTCTTTCATTTTACCCATATGATTTCACAGGTCATTTTATGGTTTAATACTGATAACATACGATTTTCAAATTTGCACTTCTTGCCCTTTTAAAATTCTATAGCTATTATTCTATTTCATTACATTGCTACTTTTGTGTACTATATAGAGCTTATTCTCTGGTAACCTGAGTTCATCGTTCTCCTTCCTAAATTCTTTATCTTAAGAAATGATATATGCAGTCACCAGAGCTGGACCCCTCACCATCAGAGGTACTTCTTCTTCATGCTATTGTCTAATCAATCACAAAAGTTAGCCAGTTGCAACTATTTCATTTCTTTCTAACAATTACTCCCCAAACACCTTTCCTTTACCGAGACAAGGTTATATACAATGTTGTTTATGCAATTCTGTCCTGTAATCATAACCCAGCCATATTTTAATTGGTTTAAAGTAATGTCTTTCTTTTTAGTCTGGCAGAAAGACTGACACATAATATCTATAATTACTTTGTAAGTACTTTGCTGACAAGAAGTGGCATAGAGTTTCAATCTTGAAAACAAAGAGAACAAATAACCACTTGCCTAGCACAAAACTGATGACATTCACCTTATATGTCCAATTCTATACAGTGCACTTTTTTGCTTTATATAGATGGTCACATTTTTTGGCTCAGTGTGGAAGTAGATTGCCAGCCATGGCCCTACAGTGCAGAGTTCTAGTCTATACCAACAATTTAGGATACTGCAGTATTGGTACTGAAGAACATAAGTGTGTAAATCATTCACTTAATTGAACAGATCATGTCCTTATTAGTCAATATAATTAGAAGACATGAAACCATCTGATGCTATTGTAAGGCAGTGTAGGTCTTCAAGTTAAAAATATTGACCTGAAGTGAAAATAATTAAGTCTACTAAATGCTAGGAATATTTAGGTTCATATGCATGGTGCTCGATTTAAGCAAGTTAACTACAGAACTTTTAAAATTTTTTTCTTTCTTTTGAGAGGGTTTACTATGTAGTTTAGGCTGGCTTTGAACTCATTATATATCCCAGGCTGGCCTAGAACTTGCAGTGATACCTCAGCCTCCTGAGGACTCTGTGGACACCTGTTTGGAAATGCTCTCTCTCTCTCTCTGTCTCATCCATGTTATATATATAAACATATTGTTAATAAGTGTGTCTAGATGCGAAGCTGAAGATTTTCTAGGAACGGGATTCAGGGGAAAGTTGAGTACTTTATTTATATCTTCTCTTTAGACTCATTTATATGGTAACCATGTTCCATGACGCCCAATTCAAGACACATTTTTAATACACAGTAAGATTAATGGTTGGGAGGGTGATAGGATATTTAAAGTCTTCAAATTTTTAGAAACTCTGAAACAGACGAACTCATTACTGGATTGGTAAGTGAGTGAGGTGCAGAACATTATTTTTAGCAACTTACTTGAATGTTATTTTTAAAAATTGCTATGAAAATTTATCTTGATCAACAAGAGGGAAATTAGAGAAACAATACCCTTCACAAGAGCATCAATAAAAATTAAAAACTTACGAATTAACCTAACCAAGGAAGTGAAAGACATCTACAACGCAAACTACAGCACTCTGAAAAACGGGGTTGAAGAAGATATCGGAAAATGGGAAGATGTCTCCTGTTCTTGGACAGACAAAAGCAGGAGAGAGACAATGGCCATTCTTCCAAAACTGTTACCTAAATTTAACACAATCCCAGTCAAAATACCAGCAGCATTTCTTACAGCACTGAAGAAAATTCATATGGAACCAAAAGCAAGCAAGAATAGCAAAAGCAATCCGTGCACCAACGGCAAGGCGCGGGTGTCACGCTCCTGGGCTTCCACTTATATTACAAATTTACAGTGGTAAAAATGCACGATATTGGGAAAAACAGATTATTGGACCACTGGGACGGAGCAGAGGATACAGAGACAACTCTAGACACACGCAGCTATGCTATTTTTGACAAAGGGCCAATTTTCCTTTGCTGGAGGAGCGATAAGCCTCTTTAACAAATGGTGCTGGTCTGCCAGAAGGCAATATAGGTGCGACTCTTGATGGCATAGGTGTAGGCAGAGACCCCGTTACATAAGAAATAATCCAGAAAATCCACAAATGGAATCATATCAAGCTAAAAGCGTCTGCACAGCAAAAGAAACTATTTACAGAGTAAAGAGAGTATCTACAAAATGGGAAAAAAATGTTTACGAACTACTCCTCAAAGGACTAATATCTAGAATATATAAAGAACTCAAAAAATTAGATCTCTTGAATTTGAAGATCCAATTAAAAATGTATATCTAAATTAAATAGACATTTCTTAAAGGAAGAAGTACGGTTAATCCATAAATTCATCAAAAATGTTCAACATTGCCAGTCATTCAAGAAATGCAAATTAAAAGAACACTAAGATTCCATTTCACTCCGCATTGAATAACTGCTATCAAGAAGTCAACCAATAACAAATGCCGGTGAGGCTGGGGGAGAAAAAGACCCTTCTGTGTTGTTGGTAGGACGAAATTGATGCAACTATTTTGAAAATCAGAATGGAGATTTCTCAAATAATTAAAAGTAGAAATTCCATTTGACTCAGCTATTCCCTTTCTAGGTATCTTCCTGAAAGAGTTAGAGATGTCATACCAGTGATGTATGCTCACCAATGGTTATAGCAGCACAACTTATAATAAGTAAATCTTGGAAACAGCCTATATGTCCATCAATAGATGAATGAATAAAAAAATGTGATATATACCAGTACTACTCAGCCATAAAGAAGGGTAAACCTGAGTCATTTGAAGGAAAATGGATTTATCTTGAGACCATAATGTGAAGGGAAGTAACTCAAACACACAAGACTAAATATGCATAGTTTCTCTTACATGAAAAGCTAATAAACGTATATTCATTCTGAAGTAAAAGACAGATAAAGGGAAGATGCAAAAGAGGGATTGTAACCCAGCACGAACAACATAACTGAGAGTGTACCTTGATGATAGTCTCATGTGCTTTGCGTGTTCCTCGGCCTCTTCAATCTGTACATGTGAGAATGAACTTTAGAGGGCCTTACAGGATAATAAATGCATCTGACACTAGAAAAAGAAAAGGACGCGGAGGGGGGAGGCGGGGGGGGGTCGGCTGTGTTACGCGCTGTGCCGGCCCCCAGTGGGCGCAATCACTGTGTACTGCTAACACGTGCTGTAAAAAGTCAAAAAATGGATACCTTTTAAAAAAGTTTACCTTGGTTAAAATGTGAGGGAAAAATTGGCATCTTGGCCACGTAATTGAGATCAAGCTATAAGCAGAGCTGCTATTTTAATATTGTGTCTTTAAGCACAAAATATCAAAAATTATCCTCTAAAGATTTCTATGCCTTTTTATCATTAACTTGCACTCAGTAGGTTGTTTAAGACTCGGATATCATACAAAGGAATGTTGCCGTTCAGGCCAGCCTGGAATGGTAAATGTCTCAGAAATTTAGCAGTTGACAGCGACTGTTACTCAGTTCCTCTGGGAAAAAAGAAATGTCTGCTTTTGGGAGAAATTGTTCTTTGGCAAGTTGAAATACTTTCTTCCCCTTCAAAGCCTCCCAAGTGGTGAACTTGAGCTGAATGGATGTTTTTAGTATCTACAATCAGGAAAAAAAATATGTTTCTCTGAAGGATGGTGGAAAGTCTTTAGAAAGCTGGGTTAGAACGGATTTGAACAGATCTCCATTCTTACCCTGTAAAAGGCCTTTAATTTGTTGTCATATCTTCAAGCGGGATCAGTTTGTAGCAAATTCAGTTTGGCAGCAGGGTTACATGTCTGCAGTTATAAACGCCAAACAGAAGAGAGCTTTACCTCTGCACACAGCAATCATTTCCATTTGTTAGCATGTGCTAACACCAGTTAATTCCCTCGAACAGAGGACAGGAAGTTAAAGTCATTGTCTGGTTTAAGCTAAAGAAAATAATGTCTCTTACTTCGGCGTGTTTATGATATAGAAAATAATGCCACGATATTTGTTCTCAGGGTATAAAGGAGACTCGTGGTAAACTCTCTAATAGTTGGGGATTTGATTTGGCATGTGATTTGATATTGATACGGGACCAGTTTACGTGTCAATGTTGCCGTGATCTTACCAGTGCCTACCGCATCCCCGCTCACTTTTTCTTTTGCATTTCCAACCCTAGTGGAGCTATCTGGCTCTCACCCAGCCTGAGCGTATTTTACTATCCACGCTGCCCCCTCGGGGTTATAAATTTTCCTCCCCTTTACTTAACTAACCCCTCCAAACTAAAATGAAGTCCTTTTCCTCCGCGAGGCCTTACCTGACCGGCTGATGTGGACTAAATGGGCTTCCTCCGCCACCTCGGAGCTGTCTCCAGCGCCTTTCTGTCATGGGGCGTGCTAGCATGGCGAGAAGCTGTGAAACGCTTGAGAGCAGGACTATACTTTTTCAGTCCCTAGCGCAGAATATTGTCCAGCATTTTCTGTGATTGTAAAGTATAAATTCTCACGGAGTGCATCGATGAATACAATAGCTTTCCCGCTTCCTGGGATTTGCAGTTACTGGACAATATACAAAAGCATGTGTGATTTTAAAATAATGTGACAGCAGTAAGCAATGTGGCATTCTTTAGATTTGGGATCAAAACATCTTTGGTGAAAAGAAATCAAATTTCAGGCCTGAAGCATGAGTAGGAGTCACTGAGGCAAATGTTGCTCATCACAGGAACATTTAAAGCGGAAGAAGGCGCTGGCTGCAGCCTTTGCGCAGAAAGCTGTGTCATGAGGTTTACATAGTCACAGTACTCAGCAGAGCAATAATGTACACATAATAGGATGCACCAACCCTTAAAATGCAGTATGAAGTTTTAGAATTTGTATACATTTATCTAACCCTCATTCGGATCAAGGCAGAGAATATCTTTATCTTCCCTCTAAATTTTCCTTGCGCCCTATGCCAGAAAATGTTATCTCAAGAGGAAACCAGGATTCTGGCATCTGTCACTCAGTGCGATTTCAAGCAATTGTAAGACCCTAGGGTTAGCAAATTAAGAGAGCAAGGGCGATAGTATTAAATTAAATAGATAGAAATTAGATAGAAATTAATATACAGTCAGAGAGGGGTTGGGCCCTCAAGGAAGTCAGCACGAAAAGATAAAGATGTCAAGCTTGTGACTGGAAGCATCGGTGAAGGTGCAGTGGCCAGGCCTGTGTGCCTCCCTGGGGGATAAATTGCAACTTGAGATTAGACTGTAATTAGCACCACCTGGTCCAGTGATTCTAAACAGGGATCAGATGCGCAGGTGGGTGACCAGAGCATCTGGACCGATCCATTCCACAAAATGACCTTTGTTCGTTCAGAAATGACCTGTGTTCTTGCTATGTGATTTATTTCCCTATAGGATCAATATTAGCTAAGCAGCAATACCTTTAGTCCTACAGGTTGATGGAGTTTGACCCACGCACGCTTTACCCATGCTGTGACTTTGCCGCATAAATTACCCCGACAAGGGCCCTCCGTAGCTATCCATTCTGAACTCCTTTTGGAAATCCAGGAGCTATTCTTATTATTCCCAACAAAACTCTCCTACCTTCCTCCTTTGGTTAGTGACTTCACTCTTTGACGTTATGGGACCACGAACCTGGAATATTTGACATCTAACAATCCGGGTATTATATTTTTTCTTTTATTAATAGAAAAGAGAGATGAAAATATAAAGGTAACCAGGCCCAAGATATAGACTTTGGCATTGGTAAAATGAAAAATTGTTGAAGATCTCAGTAAGAAGCTGATGTGATTGGGTTAATGTACTAACAACTATGTTAATTGAAGGAGACTAAAAAGTAGAAATAAAGAGACTAGCAAAGAGGTTAATGCAATATTCCAGGGTAAAGTTGATGGTGGAATAGGCCAAGGAATAGCATGTCAGTGGAGAAAAAGGTGAAATGTTTAAAATGTATTTTGAAGTTCAGAGATGTTAAATCAATATTTAAAAATTAACTTTCTTATTTTACGGGAATATCACTTAAACTTATGGTTGCACTGAAGCAGTTAGTGTTGGTGAAAGCTATAGACATATTCCTCCAAATTTCAATGTTGTTATTTTTTATATTGGTGAAGTATGCTTTTAATTAAGTCATTTCAATGTTTTATCTACAAAAGGAACATTTCTTTCAATATTCCGTAATACTTACCCTACTACTTGCCTTTTGTCCAGGAAAATATTTTCCATTTTTCTTTATGTTATTGTGATGATTTAAAATTATTACCAGTCATAGAAATTTCTTATTGATTTATTCACATCCTGAAAATATGAGTCAGTTTTCTAGCAAAAAGCTGTATAAGCAATAAATATCCCAAAGAGACATGCCATTGAACATAACTTAAGGGTGGGCTATTTAAAAAAAAAAATCTATGCTAAAAATCTTTAATGCCACTTACATATTTCTTAGATAAACATCCTATCATTTGCCAAAAATACACTGTACTTTTTCCAGTTTTTATTTTTTGAGCCATCAAGGTAATTTCCCCAGATAGCATAATTAATTATTTGATAGTTTCTACATTTTGCAAATCTAATGCTTGTTTCAGCTTTTATGTTTAATCGGTGAGACAGGGTTAAAAAGTGATGAGGATGCTGTGTTAGTTTCTCAGCATTTGCATAACAAAGCAACGCACAGAAGGTGATTTAAAACTACAGAAATTTATCCCACAGGATAATTTAGAACCATTGAAATTCACTGTCTTCCTGAAGCCAGAAATTCAAAATGGAGGCAGAGCCAAGCTCACTTGAAGAGTCTGGAAGAACTTTATCTTGCCTCTTTTTACTGCTGATGGTGTCCCAGGATCATTATGGGGTTCTGTGGCTTCTGGGGGCATCATGCCAATCCTCAGTATTCATCCCGCAGTCTCCTGTGTGTTTTTCACCTCACAGCATGTTCCTTTTATAAAGACATCTGTCATATATGATTGGCGTTCACTCTGCTCCTGTATGACCTTCTGTCTTTTTAAGTATGTCTGTAACAAACTCAGCTCCAAACAAAATCTTAAGGGAGACTAGAATTTTCTATATTTTTGGGGAGAGGACATAATTCAGACCATAAAAATTACCAACACTGGGCTGGGGATAGAGCTCAGTGGAATAAGCGCTTGCCTAGCAAGCGCAGGGTCCTGAGTTTGATCCCCAGTACCACAAAAAAAAAAAAAAAAAAAGAACATCACATTCAAAAATTACCAACACTGATAAGGAAAAGCCTCTGTCTCTGTTCTGCATACATTTTCTTAATTATCTGCAGAAAATAATGGA
This sequence comes from Dinomys branickii, assembly GCA_004027595.1. Classification (NCBI taxonomy): domain Eukaryota; kingdom Metazoa; phylum Chordata; class Mammalia; order Rodentia; family Dinomyidae; genus Dinomys; species Dinomys branickii. Next base: position 144,056 of record PVLD010000800.1, read on the forward strand.
CACATGAAAACTTGTTTGCACGTGTGTGTAGTGTGTGGTCACTTCTGTAGATGTTGGAGCGCCTTTGTCATGATAAAGCATAGTCATGGAAAAATTCACAAATTATGTTTTACATTTACATGCTTTGCTCACTCTTTGCTTGAGGTGTGCATAGTCATTTGCAAAATTTTCTCCCAGAGTAAGCTCCTTAGTATTAGTTTATAACACCAGCACACTATTTTTCATTTCCTTTCTCTAATATGATTTAATATGTGCCATACAAAATGAAATTTTCCTGGATGACTTTTGTGTCTATATCCCCAAAGAGCTGGCATGTACAAAAGTGCTTAACGATTTGATTTAGGGTGAATTTTTAAAACTGCTTCTTCCTTACCGTTTGGGAAATGTATCATCTGTACAGAGTTTTACTGTAGACAGAGCTGAATAATTCAGTGACTCTAGTCCTGAGTTTCCTAAGCAACCTGATTTTTTCCACACAATTCTGTCATTCAGCAGTACTTGACTGATGTTGAATGCACAAGCCACTGAACAGCAAACGTAAAGAAACAGAGGTGAACTATAATTTCTACATTCAAAGATGTTTCCCTAAATAACTAAGTCAAAGACTACTTTTCCTGGCTACTTTTCCTAGTAATTTACATATATGATTATCATGTGTTCAAGTGCAGCAAATAAGTTAGACTAAGATAATAAATGTATCGGGGGACATAAACATTATTCGTATTATCTCTACTGTGCTTCTAGTGTCTTATATTTGTTTTTTATATATTTTTGTTTCAGCTGAGAGAGACATCAATGTCTACTGTGGGGTGCAGGCCATTACGATGAAGATTAATTTTTGCACGGTCCTTTTCTCCGGTTATTCTGAAACAGATCTGGCGCTGAATGGAAGGCATGGGGATTCCCACTGCAGGGGCTTCATCAACAACAACACCTTCCCAGCAGTGGTCATTTTCATCATCAATCTGAGCACCCTGGAGGGCTGCGGAAACAACCTAGTGGTAGGGTTACTGTGGGATTGTGTTTTCATCCGGAATCATAAATAAGAAAGTTCCCCATTTTATAAAATGAAGCCCAATCTATCCTTCAAGGAAAAAATAATCCAGTAAAACTGAACAAGCCGCAGTCTTTTGCTTGTTTCAGGGCTGCACTTGCAAATACAAAATTCCGTCTTCCAGTAATGGTTCTGTTTATAGCAGCTGGGCAGCTGATGGGCTTGCAGTCAGCTGTGCTGCTCTGAGCAACTTTCTCTTGTGTGAGTGACGTAGATGGACACTTCTCTGCAGTTGATCATTAACCATATCCACTGGGCTTTTTAGAGAATAATCTGATCTTAGAAATAACATCTGTTCTGGTGAGCTTGGCTGTGAACTGTTTGATCTACTTGACTTTAGTAACCTCATTCAGAAAGAAAGGTTGAAGGTAACATGGAAAACTTGCAGCTACTTTCATGTTTGCCACTGAATGATCCACATCAGTGTCCTGAAAAAAAGTTGTCAGTATTTCTGATGTGAAGTTCTTCATTGTGTAGAACTGTCCTGTGCATTTCAAAGTGTTTATCATAATCAGTTTAGCCACGGAATCCTAGTAGTATATCCTCTCCAGTCATTTTAAAAAATAAAAACAGTTGTATGAACATTTCCACCAGAATGAGAACTATTAGTTACCATTCACCTATTTATTAATTCACTGAATCAAAAATGGAATTGAATAAAGAATAGATTCTTCAGGAATTTAAAGTGAATTCACATCGATGTTTTGGGAGGGATCTTATTTGCACTGGAATTCACTTATTACTGTATTTTGTTTTGCTTGTCCATATATAACCCTATGAGAAAATCCTATCAAAAACAAGGAGGACATCAATGTGCTTGACCACTTAGCACACGGAAGGAGAAATTATTGTTTCTACATTTAATAAATTATTGTTTAGGACTAGAAGGAAGGCTGATGACTCTTAAGGGCGCAGTTTCTAAGATTTAGTGGGAGGGAGAAGACAGGGAAAGAGATTTGCCTGAAAGGCCAGGTGGAATATTGTGCCCATAACCATTCCATGCCTGAAAGTTGGGTGCTGTTAACTGTTTTTATTAAAATGTTTATTTGTCTCTCTGAGCTGTGTTTACAGAGGCTATGAAGTGAGCCTAAGAAGGGGGTAGGGGGGTTATTGCAGGTCCTGTTTCCTTATGGAGGGTGCGGTGTGGATCAGAGGTGTTTCTCTCCTCCCACAGTGCCTTAAGGCATTTTATTGATGGATTTAAGTAAGCTTGCTCTATTGCTGATAAAATAATCCAGGAAAAAGCCAAGAAAAAGGTTTTTTTCTCTCTCTGTGCATGCATTTTATTTTTATGAAGCTGAATTACTCTAATATAAAAAAACTGCATGTGTGTGTGCGTGTGTTCACAGACAGGATTGGTATACTTAGCTAGCAAGTCAAGCAAATAGTGAGACGATGGAAATGTTACCTTGTTTCATGTTTTCCTTAGATGTCATCAGCTTTCAGTCTTCTCCAAAGGCATTCCTGCTTGAGAAAGATGGCCTAGATCACTGGGTTAGACTAAAGGTGTTCTCATTATAAAGACCTCGCTCCATTTGTGAATTGACTAAATAACTGCCTCAGCTTTCACCATGTGCTGTTAGGTTCATGTGTACAGTTTTCTATACTACTGAAAATTAAATACTCCAGGGACCAGCAACAGCTGCTGAAAGTGTTGACTGAATGTCATATTACATCTTATTCTATGTATTATGGTGGGAAAAGAAACCATGTCCTTTCCTGGTTTTATGAAGATCAAGAACATTATTATTACTACTTACATGGTAGTTCACTAATTTTAGAAGGATTAAAGGACTCAATGAAAGCTAAGCAGTTTGAAGGAAACACACACAGAGACATCATTTCCCCTTAAATTTGGGAGTTGGTGATTCTCCTGAAACTTACCTGTGAACTGTTACCTGGGAAGAGAATGAGAATCTCCATGAACCACATCAGAAGACCCTGAGAGGACTAATTCTCAGAAAAGTTGTGACTCATTCATTGTGCAAAACTTATTTGTGAAGTCACGATGATGGTGCTGTGTTGAAGATGCAAAGGTGAACTAGGCCAAGATGGGCTCTGTGCTAGAGAACTCTGAGGATGTCTGAGAGAACTGTCAAGGGAGTAGGTTGTTCATGCACCACATTTCCTGCCATCGCAAGGTGGAGGCCTCAGAGGAAGTTACCCAGGGAGATGAGGTTCTATGAACGAGTAAGAGGTATTGTGGTAAGATAGGGAGAGAGAGATCACTGATGCAGTTTGTACAAAGGCCATAGCAAAAAGGGCCAGGGGGACAGGAGCACTATTATCCAGGTTAGTAACCAGGAAGATGAGAAAGAAGATGGGACGCAGGATTAGGCTGACAGGAATCTGTTTGGCCATGCCAAGGAGCCTTGACACTATCAACAAGTCATTTTGGATTTACTGGTTATAGCTCTCTGAATATCTCATCTTTCTTTTACTTCTGAAATGAGTATTTCTTTAAAATAGCAAGTTTAATTTAAAGACCTATAATTACTTATAAACAACATTATGCATGTATAATTCAAAAACTGCCATGTCACAGTTCAGTCAGAACAAAAACATGATCTGGTGTGGTGTTATATTTGCATATAATGTGCCTAGATTTATATACAGCTGCCTAATCACTGAACTTGTTCTACTGTTCTAACAGGTGTCCACAATTCCTGGAGTAGGTTCTCATGGAAATACAACTTCAGTACAGATAGGAAATATTTCAGGATATATTGACACTCCGGACCCACCAACTATCATCAGTTATCTACCTGGGCTTCTTTACAAATTTAGCTGTAGTTACCCATTGGAATACCTGGTTAACAACACCCAGCTTGCTTCGTAAGTTCATGTTCTATTCTATTCCTATTGTCCTTCTGTTTGAAGCCTTCTTGTTTGTAAGTGATTTATAATAATAGCAGTCTTTGTTGAGAATAGTGAAACTCAAACAGTGCAATAAGAAACATATTAAGCCTAATTATCCACCTGTATATATATGTATGCATGTATGTGTGCATCTGTCTCTCATCCAACTGTAACTCTACCTGCTGGCCCTGACTGTTCCTTCCTGCCTTATGCACTCATGTTGGATTTTGCTGATCTAGATTCCAGGAAGTCTCCCTGACTTCTGCAGAGGTACGTGGGTGCCTGATTCTCTCAGAAAGGTGACCCAGGACGTGCCTCAGGTTATTTCTCACAGTCATGTTTTCACTTATGACTTCCAAAGTACGTACACACTTCGAGCCAAGGCTATATTCACATCATAGTATAGTCACTGGGATTCGTCGGATGCATGGGGTGATTGCGTGGAAACTTTTCTTCTGCAATGTTAGTGTTTGCTGCTATGAAGTCCCTAGGTGTTATTTAATCTTGGTTTCAAGGTAACATGGATGCACTATTCCGTTTCTGTTTAAAAAATGCTCACAACTGATTTTAAGAGCATAGCAATGGTAAATAACTTGGCTGAAAGCAAAAATGATGTGAAAAATGAGAAAAGAAAATCCTTGGTTAAAAGGACAGAGAAGTAGAGGGAAACATATCTCATCTTGCCCTCTGCTCCCCACAGTAACACATTCCTCACATCTAACATCTAAAGAATATTCATTTATTCAATCAGTATTGATTACACATCTACAGTTTGTCATGTGGTGCTCTAGCAGTGAACACAGTACAGTAAAATCACCGATCTCATAAAACTTCCACAGGAAGTGAGGAAAGAGTATTTCCGTTCTGTTCAAGTTCTAATGAGATGGAGCTTCAGCAAAACACCTCACATATATAACACAAAATTGAAAGAAGGTGCTTTTATATATAAAAAGATCTGTCTTTTTCATTATTTATCTATTTGGTGATTTTAAATAGTATACTCACTACTGGTCAGTTAAAAGTGTGTCAGCCTCAAGAGTTTCACGGCCTGACATCTAACGGTAAGGTATAACTGAAATTTAAACTTAAAATCCCATCGGTGCTTTCTCTTTTATCCATCTGTTTTAGGTCCTCAGCTGCTATTTCTGTGAGAGAGAACAATGGAACATTTGTCAGTACTTTGAACCTGCTCCTGTACAACGTGAGTGGATGAGGGAAAGATGTTATTTTCCCTTTCACGGTTATGAGGAGCCATTTGTGGGAATGGCTTTCATATAAAAAAATCTATTGAAAGTCACATTGACCCTGTTATACTTTGGGGACATCTATCTGTCTTTCTTACCACTTTCATGTGTCTTAGTCATAAAGGTAACTACAAACCCCATTAAACTTTCTAAAAGTTGATAAATGATTTAAATTTTATATCAGAGATGTGAGTCAGTAGTACTCCAGGTTTCTATCTACATTTACTTGTGTATATATATGTATATGCATATGTACAGCTCTGAACAGGGTCAGTCAGGATTTGGGGAATAATACTTTGTGATTTAAAACTATGGAAAATCCAAATGATGCTTCACTTAGAGGCTTCTTTGGAGATGAATGTGTCAATATGTTCAATATGAGTTTGGCTGATGACAGTTTTGCCACATATGAAATAATTTGCACTGAAGACAGAGCACGGTCTAAACTTTTACCATGTAAATATTGACAGTGGCAAGCAGAATGTAAAAAAATACATGGGTTTCTATTTATAACTGTAATGGTAATCCCCCAGTGATATTTTCATGTTGATTAAAATTTTTATTATACATTTTAAATGCCTGATTTAAATGTCAATTTTTCAATCTATCAACCAACATTTTTGTAAATTATGAATCTGATTTTTGCATTATTATTCATATCATCATGGCATTGAGTTATAATTCATGCAACTGATTTAAAAGTCAGTGCTTTACACTTTGAATATAATGAGCTATAAATATTGTAGTAAGACATTTTCCAAAGGCATTTAAAAAATCATGTTTATAAGTTGGTAGTCTGACACCACAGAACTCTAAACAACAAATTAAAATGTGTTAGAATGAAGATTGCCTTTCTGTCATTTCTAAACTTTCTTCTGCAAAGAGAAGCTGCCAGGTTACTCGGTTGTATAATAATCAGCAAATATGTGTGAATATTTATTCCCAATATGGCCAGATATTTCTTCTTGTTGTGAGAAGTACTTATATAAATAACTTTAAATGGGAAAGATTCTATCTGCTGATTTATATGTGAAGCTCTCTGAGGGAGAATTGAGGTGTACTATATAGGGTCAATATTACTTATTGTAATTGAGGCAAAGATAAGAATTCTGTCTTAAAAAAGTAAAAAGTATGTTGGCATGAGAGTTAATGATGCTTTGTTTTCTGGGAAATTGAATTCTTCTCACTGGAAAAGCGGAAAGTAAAAATGTTGAACTGTAGCCCTGAGGACCTTTGGTAAGGTCTTGGTTTACCACTAGAAACGGCATTGGAGCCCTGTTGCTAAAACTGACCCACCTTCAAAGACTTTTTGGAAACTTGATGCTACATAAAAGCTTATAACTTAATGCTGACTTCAATGTTTTGATTCTGTTGTTAGTAACCAATTTGCTGACATCAGACTATAAGTGAAATAGGTAGGGCCAGAATTGTCTTCATTTTAGGGAGTTGACAATAAATGTATTATTGATGGTTGAATTAAATAACTAAATCAAAATTTAAAAGTTTCTTACTAACAAGCCATTTAGTAAAATGCAATAATTTGTTGCAGAGTAGTTTTAAATTTTTAAAAAGTTAACAGATCTCATTTTTAGAGCAATTTTAACTTTATGGAACATTGATAAAAGAGTTGTAGTGTTCTCGTCCACAGTCCTATCTGTGCACATTATTTCATCTATTATTTATCTTGTATTTATGTGAAACGTTAGTTACCATTGATGAACCGGTGTTGATACATTACTGTCAACTAAAGAGCACACTTAATGCCTAAGTTCATTCCTCTTGTTGTAAGTGTGTGACCCTGGACATTCATAACAGCATCCGTGCATCATTGTGGTGTGGCATAGAAGTTTGAATGCTCCAGACTACTTTTTTAATGTGATGCTATCATAATATTTTCAAGACATTAAAAGCTTACTAATTTTTACTATAAACAATTTGGCAAAATTTCACAGATCTTTTGCAAACCATATTTATTACTTCTTTGAACACCAACAACTAGTTACCCAACTTTAATTTTATTGCAGCATTTAAAATTAAAGACCATCTCACACTGCAAGAAAAATTAAACACCATTTTTCTCTTTTGCATGCAGTTCTGCATTTTTTAACCCAGATGAGTGAAATAAAGTTATAGTATATACCTACTACTATAGATTTATTTTCTGGTTTGTTATTTGGAGGAGGAATGTTGCTTCAATTTAAACATAGCACAATATTTTAGTTTATTTCTATTTATACCAGGATATGATAAAGGTACTCAGAAAAATTATATTGATAAAAACAATAATTTTAATTGTCAATGAGGTTTTCATATATGATGAGTATTTTGAGTTGAATTGTGCCCTAATTTCTGTGTAATGTAAAAATAACAGTTTTCTCTTTGGAAATTGAAAGTGAAAATGCCTTTGTGTATTGTGTGTTGTGAATTACCTGAATGTTGTGTTTAGTGTCTTCCGAGCAGGTACAGAAACAGTAGATCTGCGAAGCTGTTGTGGCCATTATGAATATTTTTTAAACGTTGGAGTAAAACTAGAATAAAATTGATTATAGGAACTATACAGCACTGACAACAGTAAGGGCAACTGTGCCTAACAAAGTCAGAAAATTACCTCTTAGAATGATTCTTAGAAGTAAAACTTTGATAACTAATGATGAAGCCATAACTGGGTCATGTATGATTTTCAAATAGTCTAGCAATACATGACTTGTAAGGAAAGCAGACATTCTTTGGAGTAATATTGACACAAGCATATGAAAAAGCAGCTAGTTAATAAAATGTAGTTGGCGACTTCAGGAAAGGAAGCAAGGAGATTATTAAATAAAATGCCACCTATCAGATACGGTAGGAAGAGCTGTTACAATTTATAACAGAAATACAGAAAATAACTAGAAGCACAAAATAACAAGACTGTTGTTTCCAAATATATTATCTATTCCATTATTTATCTGGTTTTATTTGAGAGTGAAATACTCCACGTGAATATAAACTTTTTCAGAAGCGAAGTATCCAAACTGGTATTGCTTTAATTTTAAAAATTCAAGAGATGTTGATTTCTTTCCAGTCCTCTATTTTACCTGTCTTTAGTGACTTTAAAACTTCTTAATGAACATTAAAAGTGTTCTTTTGTTACAAAACTACAAAGTCTTTAGAGTTACAAAACTCAGGCAGTGGTGAAACAACTTCCTGCAACGCAAAATGAATTGCTTGCTTAAAGTTTGAGAATTTTTCTTTCTGTATTCTGTATTATTTTCTTCATTGTTAGATTATTGATGTTCCTGTTTAATTTCTAATTTGCTGCCTTAAAATACTGTAGATTGGGGAATGCTATATTGGCTACATTGCTATATATAGAATTGATTTAAATTAAGGGCAAGGAGATTAATTCGAAACCCTGAGACACCATTCTATAAGTGACCATTAAGTAATTTGGTGCCGGACTCTGTGGCATGTGTTTTGGGAATTCAGAGAACATGTTGAATTTTTTTTTTTAGATTTCAATTATATTTTGGTAATTTCAAGTTACCAGAGAAATGATTTTGGGTGAATCAAAATCAACAGAAGTGTAAGGCCTAATACCCCCAAAATAATGAGTAAATTGAAACAGATTTCATTTAAATGAACTGAATATTAGCACTAATATAATTTAATAAATGAAATACTCATTTAAATAAACTGAACATTGGCCATTGACTAGTAAGCAAACTGAACATTAATCACTAACCAGTGAATATAATTTAAATTATGATTATCAACAATTATGGAAAGGAAAATATTTACCAAGAAGAATCAGTTTACTACGTGGATATAGTTTAAGAGAAGTTCTGCTAGAAACCAGAGAATTAAGTAAAATCCTTTGGTAGTTGGTTGTGTACATTTCTGCTGTTTTACATACTGTTTTTCTATAACACTGTTGTAGGTAGTAAATGTATTTTGTTGGGAAGGGACAACAGATTAATTGTTTATTATTTCATCATTAGGATTCAACCTACAGTCAACAACTAATTATCCCAAGTATAGGATTACCTCTGAAAACCAAAGTATTTGCAGCTGTACAAGCTACTAATCTGGATGGCAGGTATTTTCAAACTCTTACATTTTGCTGGCTCAAACACTTGAATCTCCTGAGTCATAAAGTGAGCTTATTCATTTCTAAATTCAGTTGAAAAGTATTGTCATTGTTACACCATTTAGGCACACCAATAAGAAGGAACAAAAATTTACAAAGTTTAAGGGCTGACTCCCATTTTATGTCATTAATTGGAGAATAACAAGTCCTCTCATAGGTAGTGATTGGAGGAAGGCATGGAGGGATTTTTGAGGAATGTCCAGAATGTTCTATTTCTTCATCAGAAGGATAACTAACCAGTCATTTTTAAAACTTTTGATTTGTGTACTTTCCTGTATGTATATTACTATTTAGTAATGAAACAAAAGATTGTCTCCATAAGGATATGAATCAAAATTATATTTATAAGTATTCAGGAACATTTGTGCAAAGAACAAAATTGGTTTAGTTTTCTATGCTACTTAGGAAATTTAATGATCAAAACAGAAGTGAAATTCAGTAGCTGAGGGTGTAATCTTGCCCTACAAAACTGTAACGTGTACACTGTTGGGGGATGTTCTTACATATTATTCAACTTTGCATCCTGAAGAGATTGATATATTCTAGAATTTTGGTTCTGTTTTATCTTCTGCCTTTCTCTCTAATCACTAACATATGTGACTCTCTTAAAATGCCTGAAAAATACAGGATTTTTGTGTGTGTTCTTTTTTTTTTTTTTTTTGGTGGTACTGGGGATTGAACTCAGGACCCTGCGCTTGCTAGGCAGGTGCTTATTCCACTGAGCTATACCCCCAGCTCTGATTTTTGTGTGTTATAGGTATTCACTTTCCATGTGTTTGTGTTTTCTTCTGACAACCACAGTGAGGGAAGACATGTTTAAGTCTAGGTCCAAATCTAGGTCTGGCCTTGTGCCTCCTGTCTTTCTTCTTCCTCACAAAGTGTCCACTGCGGACTCCCATCCTCACTGACACCAGCATGGGATTTGTGCACCTGCCTTGTGCTAGTGACAGTAACTTCTAGAAACAAAAGAACACTGCTAATAGTGAGACACACAAGCATTTATGTAGCTCATGTTGTGGATTTTTCCTTTAGACTTAGATCAATCGCTTACCTTTTCACAATTTTCTCTGTGTGTGGCATCAGCCTTAACCCCACAAATGGGGAAGAGAATTATAGAGTTTTAAACATGTTCCATCTAGGAGAAAGTTTTAATTAACAAGAAGCTTCTACTAACAAGTAATAAAACTACATTCCATGTGATAAGAAGTTTGTTAACATTTAGTTCCTTTGGACTAATAAGTAACATTCAGTGGAGGACTCTGAGCTTATATTCTGTTGCGTCTCTCTGCAGATGGAATGTCTTAATGGACTACTGCTACACAACACCATCAGGGAACCCAAATGACGACATTCGGTATGATCTCTTCCTTAGGTAGGTGTCTAATTCTTGTGTTAATACCAGAGACCCACTTGTAGACAACTGAAATGGAAACTCTAGATCAGATAAACAGATTTGATAGGGCATTACCGTGGTTTTCAAATTTAAAGTTTAACATTTTGAATTTGTAGTCTTGTATAGCTAGAATTAAAGTTAAGGACAATTTTCAATACAAAATGCTGGTAAGGCTTTTGTTGGAGAGCTGTAACTACGTTAGGTCCACTAAGATGCTTTATTCATGCTCAGAAGATACGAGAATATTTCACTGTCTTAGTAAAGCATGGTTAGGACATTATTAGCGAGACGAGAAAGGCAGTGGGAAGGTATTATTTATCTGCAGCTAGCCCATCTCATCATATGTCAAAAGGAGAGTAAAATTAAAGTAATTGTCTGGATAATTTAGACACCAAAATGCTTTTGATCATTTATCAGTATTTAATAGGAAAGTACATTATAGCCTACAACTCTTTTTTTAAAAATTCAGAGCCAATAACTTCAACTTCATGCTCCAATAGACAATGATCGAGGGAATGGAATCTACATTTGGGGAAAGGGGACACCGATCATAAAACCACGCAGTCATTCTACTTCCCTTCCAGCCTTTTCATCTGACAGTAGAAAAGAGAGTCAGGCAATGTCCTCTAACCATGCTGGTAAAATGCAGTTGGCTCTGATCGTTTCAGCTTTTGACACATGATGGGAACAATATAATTGGAAACAAAAGGGGTATGTTTATCAGCTAATTAAGGTTCAGGTGATGTTCAGAGGATGTGGTCAGGACGGACACATGCATTCTGTTGCTGGAAATCTGGTGTGCGACATCAGCACATATCAGGTGTTAAAAGACTTCATATGGTTTGATTCCATTTTTATAAATTGAAAAGTATATTTTGTAATATTTATGGTGTTCTAGGCTACTAACATTATTGAAAATAGTAAAGCCTGGGAGCAAATGGTACATTCAGCAATAAGCGAGTGGAGGACCAGTACACTTGAGAGTTCACACGGATACCACAATCATGTAGCTATGCATGAAAGGGGAAAGCAGTGGGTTTTATTTTTTCTTCTCTCTTTTTGTCTTCTTGGTTCTTATAGCCTTAGAAATACGTAACTCTTTAATATTTAAGCATACTAAAAATATGGAGGGAGAGAATCAGTACAAACATTGTATGTACAGTGGGCCTCCATTTGTATGATAGGAAAGACAGTAAGGAAAAGCACTGAAATGTTCCCAGTTGTCATCTATACGTGGGAAAATTTTGTATCGCTTTATTTTGACATTTGTCTTGTTTGTGAAAATTTCTCTGATGATCAAATATTAGGAATCTGCAATGCGATCCTCTGACTACCTGATATAAATAGGGTAGTGGCTCAATTCTGAATCTTTTCAGTTGTGTCATAGAAAACTTACAAGGGGAGAACATGTAACAAAACAAACAAATGAAACAAGGACTCCCTCGCACAAGCTTCTGCAAAATGATGTTTTTGTGTGAATCTAGGCAGAAAATACATCCAAATTATGAGCAGAGTAGAAAAACGTGGTTAAGAGGAAGTAAACTGTGCAGGAGGCAGTGCGGAGAAAAATGGAAGAACGGGAAGAAAACTGGGTGCTGAGAGGTCCTGGGAGCAGCGGACTCCTAAGCCCCCTGGAGAAAGACCGTCTGCACGCAGAGGGTGCCTCTGTGAGCAAGTTGCTAGGTGCAGGGACAGGATCAGCCACCGGGGCTGGAAAATATGCAAAACGAAGAGGTACTAGTGTCTGGAGCCTCAAAAGCGGGACATCTCATAAAGCAGCAGTAACAGTGCCGCTTGTAAACCTAACGCTCCCCGGAAGAGCAGGGGCTGCCCTTGTAGGCAAGGCTGGCAAATGGATCTGAGGAACACAGGGCTAATGGTAAAACTCTACCTCAAAGTTCAGTAAGAGAGAGAAAACCCTGCTACACAGGTGCTACGTAGCTGCCTAGTTTGTCCTTCACTGTGAAACAGGAGTCCTGGATTTGAGGACGCCTTTGAAAAAGTTCATTATCATTGCACAGCTGCTTGACAGTTTCCTGAAATTAACAGGTCGAGGGAAAGCCAAATTTTTCAAATATGAATACTGAACAACTACAGTTATTTATCAGTTCAATTAAGTAAAGAAAAATGTTGAAAATGCCACAAAACATAATTTTAAAGATGAACTAAGTTCACCAGACAAAAACATATTGTCATAGAACAGATGAAATTTGTACTTGAACATTCCAATATTAATTTTAAAATAATTAAAAAGTAACTATAGCTACAAAGACAGAATTATAAGAACTCAGGTAAGTAAAAATAGGATGCTAAAAAAAGCCCTGATATTGTGAAAAAGGACAGGAAGAATTTAAGATGAAAATAAGGAGACGTCTATTACAAAAAAGAAAGACATAATTAGCAATCATTCAAGAAAGCACAGACACAGAACAAAGTGCAGAACGAGACATGGGAGACAAACGTAAGAAGTACAACATGTATAAAGGAAAAATTAAGAGGGACCAAAATAGGAAGGATAGAAAATGGCAGGTGAAGGAGATTTTATCTGTCACCTATCTGTCTGTCTGTCTGTCTAGTGCATAATTAGAATCCCCTCAAGTGAAACCAAAATCAAAATATTTAATGAGATAATCCTGGGACATTTTTCTAAATTCAAAGAAAAAAACTTAAAATGGTGAAAAGACACTTTGGGTAAAACTGAGTTTTCACAAAGTGGAAGGTAGAATTTGAGAAAGACAGTCAGAAATACAATAAAAATTGGAGAATTTAACCTCGTTGGAAATTGAATTCCTGTGGCCAACAATTAAGTAAGTACACAGAAGATCTAAATGAGGTGATCGATAACATATCTTCAGCAATTTATAACAATATCAGAGAGAAGAAAGTTTTTATACCTCTTTGAAGTTTAAAAACATCTGCATTTATATAAAAAATTGAAATGTAAACCATTTTGCGATCAACTAAGTAAAAAATAACCCTACTTTTACTTACTTTGAAAAAATAGAATTATAAACTAATGGAATAAAGAAAAGAGAGGTAAGTGACAAATAAAAATGTAGAAAGACAAGCAGGGAATCAACATGGAAATGAGGTGGGTATGACCTTCCTAGATGTCGAAGTAAAAGCTACAATTATTGAAGGAATGTGCTATTATGTAAGGATATACATGTTGGTAAAAGATACAGACTCATAAATCAAGAAATAGATCTCAAAACATAAGAATTTCCATCTGATAAATAATTAGTAAAAGTACATTTTTAATTACAGAATTCATAAGTACAAGAGATAAAACAGTGTGGGCTGTGCAAGTCACTCAATACAACAGAATAAACTATGAAGTATATTATTAACTTAAATGCAAAACATAGTTTTAGCAATGGAATAAAAGAATTTGCAAAATGCCTTTAAAACTATAAAGCCAAACAACAGTAAAAAGACTTGGAATTTATGCAGCAAATCAGGAATGATTCTTCCTGCTCTCTGGAACTTCTAATAGGAAAGAGGGAGGCCAACATCTTAGCGGCATCTGAACCAAATACAGAAATGCTTTTCAGGGAGGCAACAAATCTCCCTAATGAATAGGAAAAGAAATTCAGACTCACACGAAAACAAAGGTGAACTAACATTACATGGTGATAATTTTTTTTTTGATTATCAAATAGGGAACAATCCAAAATTTTACCAATACACTTTGTCAATGAAACTCTGAAAAAATAAGGGTTGTTTTTATACATTGCTGCTAAAGTCTCAAAATGGCAAAATTTATAATAATCAGTGTGGGAATCGGTATTAAATAGAAGTATGTTTCATATATGAAATTCTGAACATGTTCTAACTTAGAGGTCCTAAGGATATTTATTATTGTTTCGTTGTAAAAGACTGAATGGTTAAAATAATGAAAGTATACATAACACAGGAAACTGATCAAATAAACCTTAGCAGATTTGCATGCTGGCATATTATACAGCTGTGTAAAAAGAGTGAAAAAAGCTTCCAAACCTTTTAAAAAATATCATTTGCTTAAGGAGGAAGGGACAATAAGAACATATTCTTATGTCTCTATTTTAATGTATCTTGGGATGATGCCAGAATAATCAGTTTTGCAAGGTTCATGAAGTGATGTGGACAGGGGCAAAGATGGGAGGGAGTCTTCACAGTGTGTGTTTTACAGTATGTGGATTTTTGAATCCCATGAGAGTACAGTGGTGCCTGGGTTCACACCTGTGTTTGTGAATAATATGTTTCCCAAACGGAAGTATTTTGCAAAGTTTTGTTCTTGTTGGTGAACTCTGCAACTGATGATGGACATGAGCATGATCACCTTTTCCAGAATCATGAAATGAGGCAAGTTCACGAACAGAAGTTCACTGCATCATTCTCCTCAATTTGCTAGGAATATTGTAATTACACACTAATCTGCTTAAATTTGATAGTCTGGGTTACTCTTGTAACTCACAACTACTGAGTTAGCTTATGTTGTGGAATAGCATGACACAGTATGGTTCTATTAGTTCATAGTGTAGTGAGGTGCCCTCAGTCCTTCAGGAATTACATAATGTTAAAGTCTCAGTAGACTGGTACTTTCCAGTGATACGCTGTTTTCACACTCCCTAAAATGCAGCTGTGACAAAGACCCTCAGACCGCTGTCATTGAAAATGGCAGAAGCCAGCGGGGCCGGTTTTCCTTTGAAGTGTTCCGCTTTGTGAAGCACAAAAATCAGAAGATGTCCACCGTCTTCCTGCACTGTGTCACCAAGCTCTGCCGAGCGGATGACTGCCCCTTCCTCATGCCAGTACGTTTTAAAACACCTTTATCCTAAATTGCTGAACTGATCTAAGCTTAAAGGTTATCAAATGTCAGGAGCTAATTTCTATCTTGGTATAATGGCTTGAAATAGAATATATTGCTTCATCTTGTAAAGATCTACTGAATGCGTACCTTTCGGCAAGCATTATATGGGGGGTATCGAGATGAAGTATTCATGAATTCTGAATGCAGCTAGCTTGTATTTTAGTGTCATGAGATTTTTGTGTGAGAAAGGAAAAGGTCTCATGGCATAAAGCAGACAAATGTCTGCGCAGTAGTAGGAGGTAGTGCTCTCATGGTGAGAAAGACTGAGAGCCGGGAGGGGAAGAACTGATGGAAGAGGGGAACTCCAGCTGTGACTCTGAAGATGGACCTATCCCAGAGAGGCACAGTCAGGAGAGTGAGAGGCAGTCCACACCAAAGGAGGCTCACAGACTGCGGCCACATAAAACAGTGTGAGCAGATCACAGGAGCAGGTAATACAGGGATGGGGCAGGCCGGTGCTAGAATGTGTGACAGCTGCCAGATGGCCCAGCACTACTTTAGATTAAAAGTAAAGAAGCTATAAAAGGTGTGGATCTTTAACTTAATGAAGTAATAGAGGCAGTTAGTGGGAGTAATAATAAATAATACAGAACCAGTATTAGAATATAGATCTAGTTAGTAGTGAATTGAAAAAAACTTCTAAACTTCTATTCCGACAGGACCCCTACAGCTGCACCAATATTAACAAGAAAAATGCAAGCATTTTTAAAAATTTGAAGTAGCTTTAATGTATTTATATCTATGCTCTGCTCATGTGTAAAGAGAAAGCTATTTCTTCACACTCACTGACCTCTTTGGTCTCTGTCGGATGGGGAGGGAGGTAAATGAGAGTCTGCGCTGACCAATATTTTAGGGAAGAATTTATTAAAGGCTTGAGAGAAATAAAAGTAGAAAAATTTGATAAACACAGCTCTTTTTCAGGAGAGCCATTGAGCTGTGTGAATTAATGAAGCAGCGCACCATTACAGCGGGAGGTAGTAAGAAATATGGGCCAAGCCAGGGTAAGAAGCATGCGCAGTGATACGCTAAGTAATTAAATGAACGCACAGAAGGAAATGAGTAAAATTGAACATGTGGTGTCTCTTCTGAAAGAATCTGCCTTCCAAATGGCCATAAAGAACCGATTTTGTGCTGCTGTGGAATTTCATTTGTTTTCATTAACACCTCAGATCTGCGGCCACAGAGAGAGGAGGGACGCTGCGCGCGGGACCACCTGGAGGCCGCAGAGCGCCTCGGGGGACGCGGTGCTCTCGGCGGGGCCCATCATCACCCGCAGCGGTAGGAGCGCGCTTTGTCTTCTCTGTAGTAAGAGGCGCCGAAGTGGGTCGTTTCTGGGCTTCTAAAGAGGACTCAGTGGTTCCTAAGCAGCACTAATTAACTGGGAGAGAAGGTAAACTGCTAAGCATCTTTAGTTTCACAGTGGTTTCCTGTTTGCTCACACAAAGGACAACACCGGCCTCCACAATTTCCCTTTTTGCGTGTGTGCGAACACACACACGCACACAGACATGTACACACGCACACAGACGCACACACGCGCACACGCACACGCACACACACACGCACACACACACGCATACACGCACACGCGCGCGTGCACACACACGCGCGCACGCATACACACACGCACACAGACGCGTGCGCACACGCACACACGCGCACGCACACGCACACGCACACACGCGCGCACACACGCGCACGCACACACACACGCGCGCGCACACACGCGCACACACATACGCACGCACGCACACACGTGTGCGCACACGCACGCACACACATGCGTGCACACACACACGCACACAGACACGCACACACGCGCACACGCTGGCGGCTGTGCATTGCTCTTCCCTTCTGGTCCTGCTGTTCCTCCTGACAGCGCAACCGCCTGTATTGTGCCCACCGTGCCCTCGCCCTGAGTTCCTGGGTGGGTTTCCGGATGGCACCGTCAGCGGAAGGTTCACAGAAATGTGAAGTCCCTGCTGTGCCTGGGTTCTGAAACTGCCCTGTCTGGGTTTTCCCTTACTCCATTGCCCAGGAAGCATGACTTTTCCTGGCGAATTTCCCACATCTGTGCAGATAACCCCAGTACATATTCCTGAACTGGCCCAGTGTGAGCGCAGCTTGCTTCCGCCAGGCCCCCACAGCGCACATGCCCAGCCAGCGCACGAGTTTACACAGCAAAGGGACACAACTGCTTATACCTACATGTCTTCCTGTGTACACACGTGTGCATACCCGTGCCTGCACTTACCCCACACACTACAGAGGGCCCTGACTTAGGTCAGTGTGAACACAGAGACATCCGGAGATGTTTGGAAAAAACAGTGTAAACTCTGACACTGACACTGGAAAAACTGGTTCTAGGTCTGGCTTTGGTTCTAACAAAGTGTGAGGCTTGGCATTTTACTCTACTTCTCGGGGCCAAGGACTCTTTGTGTTTAAAATAAGGGGTTTTACAAAGTATGCCTGAAGATTCTTTCTAATTTTGTGGTTGTAAATTTGTCTATGAAACAGAAAAGAACTCTGGATTAGATTATACACTAATAATATTTTTTCTATTTCATTTTAGCTATAAGGCTCTTCTTAATTTGTTCATTTCAAATTTCTTTACTTTTTTGCTTGGGCTGCTTGTAAAAAGCAAGTTTTCCAAACATAGGTCAATGATAAACTAATAAGTGGCTTTGCTTAAAAATTCTAGACAATTGCTTTAATTACTTCCTTCTTTATGTTTTATTTTAAAAGAAACTAATAGGCCCTTTAAATAGTGCAGAAATTTATTAAATATGAAATCTAAAAATTAGTCCCCCATCCCTTTAATTGTTTGAAAATGACTGGATTAGGGTTTGTGAAAAGCCCAATTCTTAACTCTATTGACTTACCTTGGACAGAAACTCAGTTCTTATTGCCAGTAATTAGGAATGTTTTTTGGTAAGAAAACTAAAAATTATTTTTTAACTCTCTGGAGCACATCTAGAGTTAGTTTGCTGTGAAACCTTGGAAGAGGCATCTTTTCTGTCCATCTTGGGTAAATGGTTTTTGTTTCTTAATAACCGCCTTGCCTTCTTATCTGGGCTAGTTTAAATTTAAACAATTTAAATTTTAATAATTACTGTAAGATATTTTTTCTTAAAAACAGACAAAACACTTAAAAGATTCACAAATCCCAGAGAAGACTACCTAATAGAAACCTCTAGTTCTACTGTAGCTAACCAGTTATCTAGGTTTGTGGTTTTCACCCACCCCACAGCCAGTGCCCCAAAATATCTATGCCAAAAAAATCAAAGAGCTAGAAAAATTCCTCTGATATTGCACTCAAATTTCTTCCTTTCCAATTTCTTTAGAACCACTTATTTGCCAGCACACTTGGGTTGTCACTGAGTCACCGCAGGTCTCTGCATCTGCAAAGGCCCTGACAGATCATGTTCCAACCTATAGGACTGCCTTGGTCACTCACTCTTGCTGGATGTATTATTTTGATAAATAGTGGTGGAGTGGTCTTCTCTGCTTGGTGCTCGTGGTGGTGGTGGTGGCCTCGCTGTGTAGTGGTTCACATGCAACGATACTGACTTTGCAGAACTGTAATGTGCATACCTTTGTTTTAATTCCACCTGACCATGGAACTCAGAACTCCTGCCGTGTCTACCCACAGGCCAGTCCTATGTACATACAACATTCAGTTTGATGACTGGGGCTACCTCTTTCTTTTGCATACTGTATTATTTAGCTAGAATTTATTTCTCCAGGTGGTAGGGCTGATTTTATATAGACAAATCCAAGCCAGGCTGGACTTGCTGTCTTCAGAGTTCTCTCATACTTGAAAGTTTTGCTTTCTTTGCTCAACGAACCCCTACTTTTCCCTACACATCTGACTTAGGTCAAGTTTAATAAATTGTCAAACTTCCTGATTTGTTTTGAATGTAATGAAACTAAATATATTTTGATTATTTCTAACCAACTATTTCAATCCTTTTGTTAGTTGATTTAAGAAAATATTCACATTTTCAAAACACAAACTCCTCAAAATTACTGAAATATTCTTATTTAAAGTTCCCAAATGTTAAAACTGCTGATGTGGCAAAATACTTATAGGGTACAATTCTGGCACAAATACTTGGAAACAATAATATCCAATTGTTTTGTTAGCATAAATTTCTATGGAGAAGCCCAAGCCAACCTCTTATGTGGTATTATTGAGTTTTATGGGTATTTAATATTTCCTATGAACATATTTATTTAGCCCCTGCTTAAGATAGGTGCTTTGCTAAGAACTGGGCCACAAATTTTGCCTTAGAATTGAGAAGGAGGCTATTACCAAACATAACAGAGTGTAAAGTAAAAAAATTAGGGGTAAAATTTCATGGGAAAGATTTTTAAAAACATTATTTTGTATAAGAAAGGAAATATTTATTCTCCATATGTCTCTGCACAGATTCTATATTTTCCATTTATTCTAACTTTTTATGTGAGAAAAAAGCAAACAGTGACAATAAATCTGCTTTCTGGCTTTGAAACAGCTGTGCCTTTGCCACTGCTGCCTTCCTCTGAGATTCTCAGGTAGCTGTATATTGTTTGAAGGGCTCGCCATGTTAGGTATTTGAATCAGTTCTAATTTTGGAAGGTGCCATGTGCTTCTCTTAACGTGCTTGTATGAAGAGCAAGTGCTTTAAGGGAAAACAGAACTGTGTGGTAACAAAAGTTTCCTGGAAAATGTCTGCCCCCTCTTTTGGGCTAGACAATGCTTTTTATTACAGTGATACGACACTGGAGAACATCAGAAACAGCAACTCAATAAAGCAATCCTATTTTTATTTATGTTCAAATATAATTCCAAAGCATATTCAACTACTTTATTGTTTGATTGTTTCATTGTTCAGTTGCCAATGGTAGGTTGCTTTCATTTTTTCCATTCTAGAAACAGGAGGTGATGTGCTCATGTGGTGCACACATAGGAGGATTTTGTCCACAGCCAGGTGCTCACAGATGGCATCTCACATACTTCGCTACAGAAGTTGGTGGTAATATGGAGAGCGGAGGAAGTACTCTGACTCCTATTAACCTCAAATGCAGAAAGTAGCAAGGGATTCAGTCAGCACGTTTGTCTTAGTTGGAACACTTAGTGAAAAGCCTTCTATTCTTCAGTACATTTAAAAAAGCAATTTAAGTGTGATTTCTAAAAAAGAGAAGAACTTTAAGACAGAAATTTTGAGTATTATACATTATACTTTTATGTTCCAGTGAGCAGCTTGTCTTGCCAAAAGACATGTCAATCTTTTGGATGAATTGATTACAATCCATTCATCTCCTCTAGTTTCATGAGGAGGAATTGTCTATAAATTAGTGTTAGTTGGAAGTTAGGATTTTCCTGAGAGTGTCCTATAATGAAAATATGTGGAAAAATTTTCCTATTGTAATACAGGGCACCATTCTTAAAAATGCTATGAGTGAATGCTATAGAAATTTTTAACACTATACTTTTGGATCAAAAAACTATCAATTTTGCCAAGATTCATACCCCTAAAAAGTAACAGCACTGGATGTTTTATTAATGACTCACTGAGTGCTCCCATTAATTGTCTTAAATTCTAGTCCTGGAATTCTTAGCTTGAGGTATTCATCTCCACAGCCAGAAATATTTTCCATACTTGGCCAGTTTATATGATTTTAGAAAAAGGGCTCTGAAATGGAGCTTGGATTTAAGCATGTTTACTTTGCTGAAAGGTTGTGACAGATGGAAGTGTTTTCATCTGTAAAACAGGGGCAGTAATAACGTGGTCATCATTAGAAATGTGATAACATGTGAAATAGTACTTTATAAAGCATGCAGCAGTACACACCTACTAATTACAATAGTATTTATACTCCAGAAACAAACAGTGAACTGCATGTGTTTTATGTTTCAAATAACTAACACTCACAAGCACATACATGTGTTAACATAAATATGAAATTCAGTAGTTGCATAACCTCAAGGGTTAATAGTGACATGATTTCAAACTGGATAACAAGAATTAGGAAAACAAGGGAATGTATTTAATGTTTAATTATTATGTTTGCCAAAGAAATGTGAAAAATCAACAGCTTCAATCTTTGACTTAACACATACAAATAAAATTACAACTCAAACCCAGGAAACATTTTTTTTCCTTTCATTTATTTATTAAGTGTGAATTTATCTACTTGGAACTTAAAACAATGTTTTTGAAGATCACATTGGACAAATTGGCAACATTTAAAATAGAGTGGCACTAAATAATGACTATTTCTCCGTAACAGAATAACAAATGGGAGTTTATAGGACCATAAAAAATGTAATAGCTGTTCACAGCTCCTGCTCCTGCTAACCCGACTGGTGAGATAATGATGAAGCAAAGTTGGAAGGCAAGACCATAACATAGTATACTTTGGGATTCCATTCAGACACCCAGGGAGGTGGCAGGATGTGGACTTGGGGAACAGACAGAAGATGGGACGTGGGACAGAAAAGTGGGAAAGCGGAGTGGGTTAGAGAGGATTTGCATTTGTGCTTTCTCTTTGGAGCTTGTGGGTGGAGAACAAGAGAAATGCAGGTACAGAGTTACTATGGATTCAGGAAACGAAGATAAATATTTGGAGAGATTTTTATGTCTCTTTTCTGTTTTTACTCCTTAGATGAGACACCAACCAACAATTCACAACTTGGTAAGATAATTAACGTATACTACAAACAAAAGTTCTACCTTTTAAAAGTGTTTGGTGGCCAGTTATGACAGTGTAATCAATCAAATGTAATGAACTGTAGTTTTACAAGTCTTTTATATTTTAAATAGATGATTTTTGAATTGATGATTGGTGACTGATGATTTTTAAACTCATATGTGATATATTGGCTAATTATTATAGCATCTTATAGTTTGTGGTTTGGCTTTCATTCACCCCTTTGGTGTGTTTGTGATTATCTGCAGGTTCTCTGAATGCACCTCCTTTCCAGTTGAACACCGTCACCAGTGCGCTGATATCGGGAATGGTTATTCTGGGAGTCATCAGCTTTTCCCTTCTTTGCTCACTGGCCCTTCTGCACAGGAAGGGGCCCACCAGCTTGGTGTTGAATGGCATAAGAAACCCAGTCTTTGAGTGATTAGGCCAGAGTCAGCTCTTGGGGGAAGGTTTAACTCACTATCCATGTGCGACTGCAGTCAATGTTCCACCAGAGTTGAATGCCAGCTATAATTTCATATTTGTAGGTTTGATAGATGTCACAGTATAATCTCATCAGAATGATGATAGTGAAATAATTTTTCTAATATTGGTATTGTTACTTATATATGTGGCCAATCCTATTTTTATGACACCAGTGGGCATACTGACAATAAGTAAAACATGTTCAGGACTTAGATCTTACAGGATCAGTCACATTTAATTTCATTTCAATTTTCTTTAGCTTGTTGGTTTACAAGATAAAAAGTTGGCATAGGAAAAATATGGAATTTTTTTCATTTTTCCCCTAAATCTTAAAGATCAATGTAATGGCTTTAGATTTGCATATGTGATCCTATCATGAAAGGTGACTTTTCTTCTATTACATATATTTCAGCCTGGGATTATATACTAATTAGACCGTCCAAGTTGACTTCAGAAATTTAGGTATTCATTTTAGGACCTATCGTGTTTGGGGCTGATTTCCATGTCTGAAAATGTACCTTAAAAGACAAATAGAAAACCAAACTCCTGGGAAATGTATATCAACCTGAGACATCCACTGAACAACCAGTACAAGGAAAAACAGTCGCTACTTTCCAAAGCACATCAAGTGTCCTCAGATTGCATTAATCTTGAATGACTGTGGTGGTTTTTCTCATTGTGCTTCATGCTTAAGGGATAAAAATTTGGCGTAGAACAGCAGCGTATGTTAGGGCCCCTCGCAGGGAAATGTTACCTGCTCCTGCAGCTGTGATCCCGGCACTCAGGTGGCTGTGACATTCTCCTCCTCCTCCCTTTCATCCTTCTTTACCTCAGAGGTTCTAGGGACTGAACCCAGGATATCACTCGTGCTATGCCAGTGCTCTCCTCCTGAGTTACACCCCAACTTTGTGAAAATTATTCCTGTTCAAAAGTCATTGCGTGAGGAAACTATATGTATGGGAAGAGGACACTCTCTCCACCCCTTCATCTTGGTGTTCATATAAGGGTCTATAATAACCCTGGCTCCCTTTTCTTCCTAGAACAAAATTGAGACTTACAGTAAATGCAGTTTGCAGGAGTTTGCTGGTCTCTACTTGAATGAAGTGGGGTTTTTGGTCCAATTTTTGATGTCAGGCAAAACAGTGTAGAGAAGCCTTCTTTGTGAGGTATTTTCAGCTAGGCGCCATCGTTGTCATGTGATAAACACAATTTTCTTGTGATGGTGAACTCTAAGGGTACTTGATTCTTCATAGTTTTTCAGATTTCTTTTAAAAGCCTAGTTTGAAGCAGCCCATGTTTTGAAAAAAAATAATCAACCTTCTCTCTGTTCAAACTATCGACAGAACTGAACAAATAAAACAGTTCAATGAAAAACACCAGCACTTAGCATATATGGCCACTAGCAGTGCTGTTTCACTGTAAAATATTCCTGTAATGACTAATTTTTATTCAACATTCTTGCCATATTATTGAGGACTTATTTTACTATACTACATGCAAATCATTGTGCAGTTTTAGATTTGCTTGAAATGGAGGGTCTACGCTGTAAGTTAATACATCAACCAGCAAGCGAAAAAACACCTTTTTTCCAATCTGCCTAAATATTTCAGAAGCAAGTGTTTGTGTTACGCTGATTAGCTACATAATTGCCTCTGCTTTTCTATATTGAGGTTTCATAAAGTGAAACAAGGCCTGGAAAATCTCTAGGTAATCTCTTCAACATCAAAAATGTTTAAATCACTTAAAGAACCAATCTCTTCTTCCCTCTGTTACTTCAAAACAGCTTTGAAGTGAAAATTCTGACCTTCATCAGTGCTAAGCTGATGAACAGATCATGCTACTAATGTGGCTCTGTGTGTACATGGGCAGTACTGAAAAATTCTGGTAAATCTACTTCAGATACCTTAAGTGAATTGCTATCGATCTGAGGATTAAGTTTTGTGACTAGGACGTTATATCACTGGAGCCGGTTTGTCAGTTTGATTTTTATGCTTTTGGGATGGCTACTGTTTCAGCTGTTGGCCTTTTAAATTCTGTACTCCACTTAATAGAGCTGAGTAATGGGCGTATATCATTTTGGAAGCAACTTAAGTCTCCTATTCTTTTTTTCCGCCATTTCCTCAGTTTTGGAAGTGATGATGAAATAAAGCAAGTTTGTTTCACACAGCTTTGTTCTTACAAACCTGCTGTGCTGGTATCTGTAGTATTTAGCTATCCTGAGTTTTCTGGTTATTGTAGTGGGAAAGCCTTACAGAATATGTGCAAATGTCCCTTCAGTTTTAATACCTCAAACTGTTTTTTTGCACTTCAGGGGTAAGGTCTGATGACATGTAAAAGGTGATTGTTTAATAAAATAATTGCAAATGACTGTGTTGAAAATATTGGCTTGGTTTTTAAAAACACGTTTTACTCCTCAGTTGAAGCATCCTATTCTTACTCTCACAAGTGTTGGGAAATATTTGGTCCGACATGACAGGGAAGTTTGGTGATCCATGCAGGGCTACTGCAGGGAGCACTCTCAATACTGAGAGAGGTTTCTGGCGTGGGCCCTGTGGTAGACATGGCCTTGCAGTCAGCTGCCTGACCTCTACTTGGGCTCCAGTTCTGACTAAAGTGGAATTTATGATTTAAAACTGTGGAAGATGTAGTAAAACCTGGAAAGACAAGGAGCCCTATTTCTGCCAAGAGTTCGCTCTCTCACAATAGTCTCAGACAGATCTGGTGGTCATCCTTTGTCATGGGATGGGAGTGAGCTGAAGACACAGAGTTGAAGAGAAATCTTTTTCCTGACTCAGGCAGAATCCATCTGAGCAGAAGTGGGTCTACTCTAAGCCCTTCACTATCTGAGATTAGCTGTGGGAGCCTCACAAGACACGGGGCTTCCCGAGGGGTACTGTCAGCTGTGGGACACACAAGGCCACTTTATGCAGCCTTTACACGTAGTGAACTTGCACAGTGAGAGTAAAACAAGAGAATCTGATGGGAGGTGCGCGCATCTGAACACATGTGAGGGAGTTTGGGGAAGTCAGTAGGAAAGAGTCCAATAGGACGGAGACCTATGCATTCACTTTTACTCCACACTTACAAGAAAAAGAATAAACTAACCATAGATCCATAGATCAATTGCTTTTAGGAAGGAGATTCTTCAATTATTTAGAAGTTGAGTTATCTTCAGAATAAAACAATATACATTTGTAATTCAGGAAACACATTTTAAAGATATTGAATAATAAACAAAACTAATGTCTAAGTGGGTGTGTGTATTCATCAGGGTTCTTCAGGGAAAAAATCAACAGGGTATGTGTGTATATTTGTATATATTATATATCATCATTATATGAACATAATGACAGAATTGTATAATTATATATATCATACATATATACATATAATTATATGAACATAATGACAAAATTGTGTGTGTGTGTGTGTGTGTATATATATATATATATATATATATATGAATTGGCTTAGGCCATCACGGAGCCTGTGGAAGACCTGCCCTGGGCAGGCTGCAGGGGTAGCTCACTCTGAAGACGGGTGGGCTCAAGGCTGCAGGAAGATTTGATGCTCCAATTGAAGCCCAAGAGCGAAAAAAATCCCAGTGATCAAGCACAGAAAGCCACGAGGAAGGAAAGCTAGAGTTTGTTGTTGTTGTTCTATGCAGACCTTTAACAGATTGCATCACATTGCTAAAAAAACAAAACTTCCTACTAAATCCAGTGACACTGGGGAATGAATAAATAAAAGTGTACTAAATTTGACAGCAAAATGGAAGTATTTTATAGTATTTAATGGCCTTTATTATTTAATGATAAAGAATTTGTGATGGGAAGGTCCTCTTGTGCATTAGCTGAACAGTGATAATCCAGCGAAAGAAGTGCAGGCCAGGAGTGGCCACTGATGAGCCCTGGGATCAGGCCAGATCATGCTGGGACAGGGCCAAAATCCTACAGGGCGGGCACTTGGTGTGCTGGTAGCCAGCGGCACCAGCAGTGTCACTAGGCCAGGGCAGTGCAGACAGTATGGCAGGGCAGCAGAGATAATGCGGGTGGGTGAGACAGGGAAGTGCGGGCCAGGGAGAAGACCTTGTCCTAGAAGGAGCTGGCTCACTGGCAGGAGATAGAGCTGGAACCATCAATAGGTGGTTCATGTCACACAATGCCAGTTTGCCTCCTTCAGAGGCCCAGTGTAAGTAAGTGGAAATTGGGTTAAAAGTTACTTTTCCTGTTTATGGAATATCTTGCCTGAAAGTTTATTGGCAAGCACCATCTCTCTTCACAAATTTGAATAACAAAAGAGGACTAAAATAGCCTGATTATGCCACATTTTACTGAGAGAGCATGGAAAGAATCAGTTTTGAGGGATTCTGCTCACTTACACTGGCCATAATGCTTACAAATATCTGTCAGTGATTTTTACTTATGAAACACTTTGTATTCTTAGCATAGTGGAATTGAGAACTTACCTATATAGTCTAATCCTCCAATTCCTTTTGGTTAAGTATCTGAATATTTCCCTTTTCACTTTAATTGCCAACATAATTACCTCAATTTTCTGTTTTCTTTTCCCTTTTTATGTACAAAAAAGCAATGCTACAAGGAGTCAGAAGAAAATGCAGTACAACCCAAATTTCAAGGTTACTTTTCATCAGGGTACCGCTTTGTGAGCATTGCCCAAAGCAGAACCCACTGTGGAGTCATCCTGCTGGTTTGACTAATCAAGCAACACTGGAAATTTAGGGGTGGTTTGTGTTTGTGATGATTTCATGCAACTCCAACTCAAAGCTATGCAGTTCCTGGAGCTATTCCTCCTGCTATAAATAGTTTGTAACTTATTTTTACTGGTTGTGAACAATTGAAACAAATGAAAAACTACCCCCAAGGAAATATATTTGTTTTTAGTAGTTATTTGCTACTTGTGAATAGAATTAATTATTATTTAAAAACTACTGCTTTTCTCCCACGTCCATGCAGTAGATGAAGAAGGCAGAGGCTAATGTGGAGGGTGCATGGGAACGAAACAGAACCCACTGATCCCTTTGGAATTGGTTAAGATGAGTCATGGTGCTGCTCTGCTGTCCCCTCTCATTCCCTAAGCACATTGCAGAATGAAGGCGATTCACTATCATTTGATAAAAGATTATCAAAATTTTAATGCTTTTTCTCCATTCAACAGTAGACACATAGTTTCTTTTATTTCAGAAATTTATCACCATTGTGCTTTGTAGCATTGTACCACAGGTAACTTGTGGCTGTAGGTCTGGATCAGAATCTCGTTTCATGTTACCATAAACATTATGACTAAATCAATAGACTAGCATGATTATTTAATTAATAACCTGTTACAGAGCTATTCTAGGTTAAAGAAGTGAGCACACATCTGGCTTTGCGTTCATAGTTGTATCAAGAAATCTTCATGATCACTATCCCAGTGGCTTCCAAATGCGTATGTTCACTCTTCTAGGATGGAATTTCCACCAAATTACAGGAATTATCCCCAGCCTGTGTTATGGTTTGTGCCTGGATGTCCCCCCCCAAGGCCTCATGCAGTTATGGGTGGGCTTGTAGAGTTTATATCATTGATCCATGGTCCAATGCTGGGATTATGGGTATGAGTGCTACCCCTGCCCTGGGGCAGATAGTTTGCACACAATATAAGGGAGGGAAAGAGGTTTGCTTGCTGCTCCTCCATTTTGCTCTTGTTGCTTTTGCTACTTGCTGTTTTTACCACTGCCATGAACGGTTGCCCTCTGCCATGTGCCACCCTGCCTTGGAGCCAGCCGAGTATGGACTAAAACCTCCACTGTGAGCAAAATAAACTTTTCCTTCATTAATTCTGGGTGTCAGGTATTTTGTCTCAGCAATGAGAGAAAAGTAACTAAGACAGCCTTCTTTTGATTTCCTTTCTGTGCATAATATTCAATGTGGTTATGTTAGAGTCAGGGTTAGGGTTAGTGTTCTGTCTATATTATTATGATAATTGTATCAATTTATTTAGTTTCATCTCCTAAAGTCATTTTTTTTTGCATTTAATGTAGTAAACATATGCCCCTAGACAACAAATTTCTAAACTTTTCCTGAGAGTTAGTGAAAATACAGTAGCTTATTTTAACTTTGTATAATTTTTGCACTTTATTCAATATGAAGATGGCATGCCATGCACCTCAGTGGTACCCTCCTGAGCAGTTTTTGGCAACCCTGGCTCCCACAGCAGCAATGAATGTGCTACCTGACTCACTGGTTTTCATTTGTGCATTTATTGTTCCCACACTACCAGCATTGTTTGTGGTCACACACCCGGGAATGTACAGAAAATGAGCTTCTGCCCTGGGAAACAGTTGAAAAGTGTCATCATCTTCATTATGTCAACAACAAAAATTATGTTTGCCTGTATTATCTGGAGCTGATGGCTGGAATGTTTGAGAACAGTGCGAGGTATTTTCATTTGTATCCTGAAGAAAAAAAATCCATGCTAGTGATAGCTTATCTTTATTCTTTATTTTGAAATAATTTGTTTTCCCCTTGCCCTTTAGAGCTAAGAAATGTTGCATGTAATGAATGCTATTTGTACATAAAGGCAATTTTCAGAATGAGTGCAACACCACTGCCTGCTGATTCTTGAGAGAAATGGCATGTGAAAAAGATACAGAAACTCTTTCAGATTATGCCCTCCAGTTGAACACTACTCATTTTTTGAAGAAAACAAGTTATTATTCCTTATGTATTTTCACTTCACTTTGTCTTCCTGTCAGAACAATACTAATTGCTTTGTCAACCCTCTGTATTCCCTCTGTTACCTGTTCGGTATCTCTCCAAGTGGGTGGCCAGGACACCACTGTAAATATAACTATGACATAACTCCATTGTAACGCAGCCATAGTTACTGCAAGTCTGAACAGAGTGGCAAGATCTTTTCTCAAAATGGCAGTCAGTGAAGGTAACTTTATACACCCAAAGGGCTTGAAATAAAGCTCTGAAATCTGTGTGGTTTTCTAAATTGTCCACTGTACTACTCAAAAGTGATCACATTTTGCCTTAGCTTAAAATGAGTATTTTCCTCCTCTGATGGGTTTAAGGGGATAACGGAACCAAGGGTGGCACATCGATGTGTTTATCTTTTGCTCTGTAGTCAAAATTACTTCTCTTAATATTTAAATCCTGCGCTAACTTTAAATGGAAGGCAGGAAGCAAAGAATAATGTGCTGCTTAAATGTAGATGGAAAATAAGATGTTGGGACTAAATTTTAAAAACACAACAAAATATATTCACTCTACTTTCACATTTAAATAATGCTCACATTAAATAATTGTTCCAAAGGAACTGTCAGAATGAAGCAGTCAGTCATAGCTTTCCCTAGCTCAGCTTTGACAACTATAAAAGTCTAAAGCTCACAGTGAAGCTATGGAAATGATGTTTTTGAAAGTCATTTGCAAAATATGAGTAAAATAATTTCTGTCTGATTATTGGCATGAAAATGAACAAGTCCAAGAATATTGATGCAGTAACGCTTTCTAGATTATATTGTTTACTCAGGATTAGCCTAAGAAATCTAAACTGTGTAGGACTGTTGCATAAATTGCAAAGTTAGAGACATTATTGTTGTAAACTTATCTTACTTATCTCTATCAGTGCTTCCTAAGCACAGAGAAAATGTGGAATTCACTATGAAATGCATAAGCTGTGCAAATTTATACTCGGAACTTTTGAGGGTCTTGACATACCGGATATTAAGAAAGTGAGCACTTGCTCAAAAATATATTGCTCATTTCTGATAACTGTTACTATATCATATGATGTCATCATATGACATTGGTTTCAGTAAAAAACAATAAATTAGAAATTTGTAATATATAATTTCAGAAAGGGGGTTATCAGTATTTGGGAACTGGTATAAAATGAAACTTCTTAGGAACAAGTCCAGGTATAGTCAATAAGAAACACTAGAGTGAGATGACATATACTCCTGCCTAACAGGCAGTCCAACCGATTCTACTCCAACTGGTTCTACTCCAACTGATTCTACTCCAACTGGTTCTACTCCAACTGATTCTACAATTAACCTAAAATAAGACTGAATTTATTTCTAGAAAACTAAAAGGGAACCATCATAGACATGTAGCATTATCTGAATAGTCCCTAACAGAGAGAAGAATACACATGACCTACTATCTAGAACAGGAAATGTACCACAATCTTAGTAAGCAATTTTCCAGTCTCTGGGACACAACACCTGACACCCACACTTGTAAAGATTTCTTTTGGCTCAGTTTGTAGAGGTTTCAGTTCATAGTGGTTTGAGCCATGGCAGAGGGACATGCAGAGGAGACTTGCTAATTGCATGCCAACCAGAAAGCAAAGAGGGGTCAAGGGATGAAGGAACGAACACACCTTTCCAGGCCGCACTCTCAGTGACTCACCTCCTCAGACCAAATTTCACCTTCCAACATCCCATTTAGCTATAAGCTCATAGATGAACTCATCCACCAATGAGTACAACACCCCATGACCCAGTCACCTCTCCAAAGCCCCACCTATGAGGGGATGAGGCTTTGAGTAAGCATCTAGGTATGAACCATACATTCCACCCAGGACCTGAAAGATTTACGAGCATTATTAGGCAAAATGTATTTAGTTCATCCTGGAAAGTTGCCGAAGTTCTAACAGTCTCAGCATTGCTTAAAAGTCCACCTTGAAAGTCTCCTCTGAAGTTTAAGAGGAGACTTATCTGTGAGCCCCTGTAAAAATGAAAAGAAAGTTAAACACTTCCAATATACAGTGGCACAGGATGAATCTTTTCATTCCAAAGGGGAAAAAGTAGAAGACAAAAAGCAAAGGAATCAAAGCCAGATTGACATCCAGCAAAGGAAATATCAAAGCTTATAACTTCGTGTCCAGCAGCCTGGACAAGATTGTAAGATGTGAACCCAAAATAGCTTGGATGGCTCCACCCTTACAGCACCAGTGGTGGCTGTATCCCTCATGGTCTCTCTTGAGTCAGCTTTGCTCACTACTTGTGGCTTTTCTCAGACATTCCATAGTCCTGGCTTTTCCAACATCCTGGGAGCACCTCTTCACTTTCAGCTTCACTCTCACAGCTTCACATTGTGTCCTCTCAGATGTACACTGCCTGGCCTCCCAGTCCTTTCCTGAAATTGGGTGGAAGCCTTCCAGATCCCACAAATCTTATACTTCGCATGCACCTAAAACCAATACCATGTGGTGATCACAAGGTCTGCTGCCAGCTGGAGCAACAGCTGGGCTTCTTTCTCTCTTGGCTGTACAGGTCTCTAAGTGCCTGGATGGCTGGGTTGTATGAACTGAATCCTGAGGAACTGTCTTGCACCTTAGCTTCCTTCTGAGTCACTCAGCTAAACCTCTAGACTCCTCAAGTTGACACAATGTATCAATCATAACATTTCACCCCTTGTCAACTTGGCAATCAGACACATTTGTTTAAACCAGTTTCCACATACAAAGCCATTATATTACACTAGAACCATAACATTTTGCCCTCTACAAATGAAAATTAAACACTTCCAACACTTAAAGGCACAAAATAAACATTACCATTCCAAAAGGCACCAACAGGGTAATATAGAGCCCTGGGACCAAAGCAAGTCCAAAATCCAGCAGGGCTAACATTATGTCCTATAATTCCACATGCAGCATCTGAAGCAACTTGTGGTACACTGTGAGCTCCAAAGGGTTTGCATGAGTCCACTCCTATGGCACTTCTGGTGGTTACAGCTCCCACGGCTTCTCTCTTAGGCCTGCTTTGCTCCCTCCTTGCAGCTTCCCTCAGATGATCCACGGTCCTGGATTTCCTGAACTTATGAGGTCTCCAGGGCACCTTTTGCTTCACACTCACAGCCTCACATATTGCCCTCTGAGGAGCACACTGCCTGGCCTCCCAGGCCTTCTGAAATCTGGGTGGAAGCCTCTAACCTCAGAGCTCTTGCATTCTCCACACACCTAAAGCCAGGGCCACATGGATGATGCCAAGGTCTGCTGCCACCTAGAGCAGTAGCCAAACTTTCCTCTATCTTGACCATAGGGGTTGAGTGCTTGGATCGCTGAGCACTCTGAATCCAATTCTGAGGAACAGATTCTCTATGTTGCCTCCATTCTGGAACCTGGTGCACGCCACTGCCATTCTGGAACATTTTGGAACACTCTTTGGCTTCCTTCTCAAGGCAAGGTCTTTCACCTTTGCAGCTTTGAGGCTGCAAAATGTGGAGACTTGCTGCTTCTTGTGATGCCCTCAGGCCATCTTTTTGATTCTCTTGTTCCTTCATAGCAGTAGAGATCTCCTCGGCCTTATCTTTGCAATCCACAGCTTTACTGGAGCTTCTTTTCTGGTCAAACTCACATTTTAAATCATACTGCTGGGCTCTCTGCTCTTGATTGTCAATATAAATCTGGCTAAAAGCCCCCAACAGTAGTCAAGCCATTTGCCCAACTTTCTACTGCCTTAAAATTTCTTTTGCTAGATTAATCAGTTTGCTGCCGCCTTAATCTCAGTCTTAGGCAAAGTCTCTGGACACGAGAAAAATGCAGACAAACTTTCTGCTAAGCCATAACATACATTGTTTGGAATCCATCGACCAATGAAGTCCTTCTTCCCAACAGAAACCTCCTGAACCTGGTCCTTACTGGCAGGATTTCTACCAACCTTCTAGTCTTCTGAGCTCTGACCAGACATCTCCAAACCTTTCCAAACTCTTCCCACAAGCAATTTCCAAAGGCTTTTGAACCACACAGTCAGGTATAGTCACAGCAACGACCCCACTCCGCTGGTACCAAATTCTGCCTTGGTTACTTTTCTCTCATTGCTGAGACAAAATATCCAACACCCAAAATGAAGGAAGGAAAGGTTTATTTAGCTTACAGTTTGTGGAGGTCTCAGTCCATACTTGGCTGGTTCAGAAGGAGAGTGGCTCATGGCAGAGGACAAACTGTTCTTGGTGGCAGCACACAGCAAAACAACCAGCAAAAGGGAGGAATGGCTGCAAGCAGCCTCTTTTTCTCCCTTACATTGTAAACAGGTTACTCCCACTCAGGGGGTGTGAACTTCTCACACAATCTCCATGCCCTCCTCTTCCACAGGCTCAGGATGTATGCAAAGTAAGCACCTTAGCTTCCTTCTGAGTCACTCAGCTAAACCTCTAGACTCCCCAAGTTGACACAATGTATCAACCATAACAGGAACAAATTCCCTAGGGTGCAGCCATTCTAGAGCCTGGTGCCTGGGGCCCTCTTCTCAAAGCAAAGTCTTTCACTTTTATAATTTTGAACCTGAGAAGTGTGGGGCCTTAGTAGTTCTTCACATATTCTCAAGGAATCATTCTTATTGGATAAGTCCTGTTGTAAAGTACCTAGCTTCTTTTTAATATTTTCAGCAACCAAATCTTTTTCTGCTTCATCTTTTTAGGCCCAAACTTTACCAGAACTTCCTTTCTGGCCCAACTCAAAACTTCCAAATTATTCCATTGTTCCGTTTGCTCTTGATTCTCAGTGTGCACCTGGTTAAAAGCCCCAAATAGTACCCTAACCACATCCTGAACATTTGGCTGCCTTGAAATTACCTACACCACATTAATTATTCTGATGCCCTTAATCTTAGTCTCCCCTGAATCCTCTGGATACAAACAAAACCCAGATAATTATTTTTTTGGCCAGAACATAGCACACATTGGCTGGAATGCAACTGCCAAATCAGTCCTTCTGCTCTTCTGACATTTTTTTGAGCTTTGTCTTTACTAGCCACATGGTGGTCAACATTCTGGGCTTCTGAGTTCTGAATAAATTCCAATAAAGTTCAGTTTACAGAATTCTAGGGCTGCTTCTTCAGTTGGCATCTCCAAAATTTTTCAAACACTATGCACAAACCATTTCCAAAGGCATCACATGGTCAGGTAGTTACAGCAATGAGCCCATTTCTATGCTACCAAAAATATCTCTAATTCTCAAATTAACCAACAAAGTTGACAGAAAAATTTCATTGTGTGATAAAGAAGTTGAAGTTCAAAGAAACTAAATGTCTTCCCCCAAATCATGCAGCTAGCATGATAAAACTGTGGCTCATATCAGTTCTAATTCCAAAGCCTGTGATTTTTTCCCATTATATATAATACTGTCAGAGATCAAATCTAGACAATATAAAATTTCCAACATCAGAAACATTCTGTTTCTCTAGGAATATGGTACAGAACAGCAGAGAAAATCAAATATGTGTGTCTTTGACCAAAGAACACTCTTCCTCAATCTGGAAACTTGACCTCCATTGACTTGACATATATTTCCCTGACTCCAGAGAACAAAAATGGGCTATGAGAGGAAATACACTCCTGCCCTGCAAGCTCAGCTGAATCAGCCATAATCATCAGTGAGTGGCAGAGAAGCATAATCAAGTAGGTTAAAGTGCTTTGGACAAGACAGCAGACGGGCTTCAGAATAGAGATGGCTATGGTTTATACTAGATACCTCCCAAAAGCCTCATGCTCTCAGAGATGGAGCTTCGGGGAGGTCACTGGATCATGGGACACCATACTTATCAGTGGGTTTATAGCCAAATGCAATGTTGGAAGTGAAGTCTAGTAGGAGAAGGAGGGTCACAGGGGCATGAGATGCAAGGGTCTATTATCTGCCTGCTTTCCTCCTCTGATCCCTCTCTCTGCTTCCAGCCTGAGATGACAAGAGTAGGGCTCCTCATCTATGTCACCCTGCCTTGGAGCCAGCTGATTCTGTTTTTTTTTTTTTTTTTTTTTGCGGTACTGGGGATCGAACTCAGGACCCTGCGCTTGCTAGGCAAGCGCTTATTCCACTGAGCTATATCCCCAGCCCTGAGCCAGCTGATTCTGGACTGAAGCCTCTACAAATGTGAGCCTTAATAGTCTGTTTTTCTTAAGCTGTGGGTATTGGGTGTTGTTTCTTAGCATTGAGAAATTAAGAAAGGGATAATCTATGCAAAGCAGCTAACTTAGGTGTGACATAGGACAGCTATTAGACCTTCCATCATGTCTGGTATCTCTTTAGAATTGCAACTTCTCTTTATCTTTATCATAACATTTGACCTCAATTCTTTTTCTATGTGAAATACTGGGACTATTAGAGCATGGGATGTTCTACTGATCTGTACCAGTTTGCACTTGGTGACATATACAATGTAAAAATACCACTGCCTAGCTTTGCATGATCTTTTAGGGAGTAATTAGCATAATTTATCAAATGACTTATATATAGCGAACATTCAATTCATGCTCCCTACTATTACTATTTTTATCCCTTAGCCCTATTCTAACTACATTTCTCTTTCTCACTGTCACTCATTGATGTATTTACTTCCAAATAATTTTGAGGATCTATCATGTGAGAGGGATTGAGTACAGTTAGACACTCTGCCTCCTGGTTTAGGAGCACAGGTTTGCATTTGCTATTTACTACTTCCATACTAGTTTCCTAATCTGTAGAATGGGTACAATATTTCATTTATTATTTATGTTATAGGGTTATAAATACAACCCTATATTATTATTTCCTTTATTATTTATGTTATAGGGTTATAAATACAACCCTATATTTCATTTTGAATTAGAGAATGGGCTGTTCTACAATTCAATTTTTGAATAGAAAATGACTAAATGACTAAATGACAAGCTTTATGACCAAATACAGAAAACTACTTCATCAATACCCTCCTAGACTGCAAAGCACAAAGGCAGAAGAGGACAGTTTTGGTTCCTCCTCTCCAAATACCACCTAAGTTCTTATTTGCATTTTGTTTGGCAGCCTTAGTGCTCTCAGTGGAATGACTCCAAGAAGAAGAGTAAATGATTTAACAAATGAGAAAATACATCAGCAGAAGGACCACATATGAAAAGCTTTCCTCTTCTACAGTAGCTTTAGATT
Organism: Dinomys branickii; assembly: GCA_004027595.1. Lineage (NCBI taxonomy): Eukaryota > Metazoa > Chordata > Mammalia > Rodentia > Dinomyidae > Dinomys > Dinomys branickii. Next base: position 180,656 of record PVLD010000800.1, read on the forward strand.
CCACTGTAAGTAAATTGTGTATTAACATGGCTGTTGGTTGGAAAGAGCATTTATGTGTCATTGCACCACCAAGATCACTGTGGCCTAAATGTTTCTGCCCCCGAACACTCATGCACTGAGATCTAATCCTGAATGGAAGAGCATTAATAGTGTGGTGTTCAGGAGACCATTAGGAGGTGACTAACACCTTCCACCAAGATGATCTGATGGCTTAGGTAGCTTAAGATACTGTCTAGGGAAGTTCGAAGTAACATTTTCTCTTCAAAAGATTCCATAATTTAACTTGCATAATGTGTGTTGGAAACCTTTTCATTTGAGTCTTTGCAATAGCACCCATATAAAAGAGGCCTGAGTGAGCTTGTTTGTGCCTCCTATGAAGTAAGGGTGTAGATGGAAGGCACCATGGGAGTAACTGGGCACTGACTCTGCAGACTTCTTGATGTCTGACTTTCCAGCCTCTAAAAACACATGTCTGTGTTTTTTAACTTTAAAGATAAAAGAATGAAAGCATATTAATAAACACACAGACATGTACAACATAAAAACCATAAAAATAATACAAAATTTTAGACAAGGTGACAGGAAATTAGCAATGGTTGTTGTATTACATATTGATATCTTCAAAGTGATTACTCAGATAAACAAATATAGGCATGTAAGATTGATCAAACAATTACACATAAAAATCAGTCCCCCCAAATTCAAAGACCCAAGACAGAAATGGGCATCTGGGATGAATGGCAAATAAATACATGAGAAAATGTTCGACATCGTTAGGCATTCAAGAAATGCAAATGAAAACAACACTGAGATTCCATCTCACCCTAGTAAGAATGGCTGTCATCAAGAGATCAACCCATAACAAATGCTGACTCTGTGTTTATAAGTCATTCCGTTTACGGTATGTTTGTTATAGTGGCACAAAGAGGCCAAGATAAAGATTATACCTGGAAAACAAGAGCTCAGTGTTTGAGTATCAAGTTAAGATGTTTGAGCTCCTTCATCTATTGGAGGACGGGCCCTCTATCCCTGCCCCAGGCTGCCTAACTGCAAGTTACTGTGGAGCCAGATTTGGAGCCAATGAAAACAAACCTGTCTTGTATTAGGGGACCCTCCCCCAGGGATGATATGAGGGACTTAAGTTTTCTTGTTGCCTCTAAGACCCACTGCCACTGGGTCTCAGGGCGTTCTCTGGATGCTGTGTGGCCATCATGTGTGACTCTTTCTCATTCCTGTCAGCTTTCCTGGCTGAACTTCAGCTCTGATCCTTGATTTCACTTTTTTGACAACTGCCATAACCTTGTTCTCTGTTTCTGTTTTTATTACTTGATACCCAGGCGCCCCGGTATAAACTAGAGTCATGATCTGCAGTGCCTATTGTCCAAATGTGCCTTAAATGTTGGAAAATTCTTCTTTTGGGTTTTTCTACCACTTCTCATTTTTGGAATTCTGTACTAGTTTGGATCTCTCTAAGTCTATATGAGGTTTGATTCTGACTTTTAGTTCCCTGGCCACCCCAAAGACTCAATGCTTGTGTGTTGTAGTCTGTGCAGACTTTCATGTTACTTCTCTTATGCTACAGTCTGCTGAACAGTCTCAAACTTTCTAACAGCTTGGATTATGTGAGTTCAGATGTGGCATCTTTTGAGGAGAAAATGTCATTTCAAATTTCCCTAGACAGCAATTTAAGAGACCCTATCTATTCAAATCATAAAATGTCTAAGAAGGCAGGCAAAAATATTGTTAATTAAATGTTTAATCTTTATTACAGCTAGCATATTAATTTTAAGTAGTTTTAATTTATAGGATAGTGCAAGTTTATTTATGTGCAGCATGTACACTTTATAGCATAGAGTGCCATCTTGTATAATCAATGTGTATAATATATTTATGCCCATTTTATTGGACTCTGAGCATAATTTTACTATTTAATATATGGAAGAATTTTATGGCTGTTTTTATGATATCGTTGGCCTAAGCCAGGCTTATTTTTATGCCAAGTCTCTTGTCAAGAATAGTGCTCTCAATTTTAACATTGCTTCTATGGGAAAATACATAAATGCCTTGTCTTCCACAAACATCTGCTTGTCTATAATTTCAATGAAGCTAATGGACAAAGACCCAGGTTTTCTTCTCATTAAAACTTCAGTTCTCCTTGTGTTTCTCTTTTGCGTCTTCTACTATGAGCTAAAAACCCACTTTCTCAAGTGCAAAATTATCGCAAAACTAGTTATTAAAAACAGTACATGCTTTTCAGGTATATTTTTGGAAGAGGGTTCATGTACATATACATTCCAACTACAAACTTCTAAAGTGAAGAACGATTTCAATTAAAAAGAAAGCTATTGGAATAGAAAATAAAAATTGGTTTTACCTACAGATGTAATTTATTGTTAGTATTTTAACTGACCGTAGTTTTTGCAGTTTACTGCAATTCACTGTACAGAGATCTAGATTTATATTGGTGTGTGAGGGCTACCTGGGATCTCCTTCCCTGGCCCTTTCCAGCAAGGTGGAGCGTGAGAGACGCAGACATGGTGGCCCCTTCCCTCAACACTGTTGCACACCTGGTGTTTAGTATTAAAAGCAGTGTACACAGGCCTCAGTCAATGTGCAAATTAGTAGGAACTAGTGATATACTAGCAAGAATTTTGAATAAAAGTTGAAAAATCTATATTTACTAGGGCAGGTCATAATCTCTCTAAACCTCCATTAAAGTGCTTATTGTAGTTTACTAAGTTTTGTAAGAAATGGAAATAATATTTTTCTACTTCATGTGTCAAACCACTATAATCTATTAAAATTTTAACAAAAATAGTATAATTACATGTGAAAACATGCACTGCAACTAAGTTTTCTACACTGGGACAGGGAATCATTGTTAGGCCTAACCATGAGGTCTCAAACCAGTGATAAATGGAATTAGATAATTTAAAAGCCTTATCTTCAGACTTCATGTAATAAACTATACATGTTAGAATAGTAAGATTTCATAAACAGCAAATGCCTAATCTCTTGTTTGTTATTGGAAGCTTTTAATTTTCTGCCAGTTGTTGTTTGTCACTATATATTGTAAGAGCTACATCTTCACAATGATCTCTTTGTAATAACGAAAAGACATATAAATTTGGAAACTGTTTCATTCACCCATGCAATGCTAATTTCAATCCGGAGTAAGCAAAGTATTTCAAATGCACATAGTGGATCTCTTATAGTCCATTTTAAGGTTGTCAAGTGATCTGATTTCAATCCTATTTGACCAATTTAAATTGCAATTTAAATGGTTAGATTCTACTATTAGATTTTAATTACCTTCAATTCTATCAGAGCAGAGTTCCACAACCCTTTGAAGCAAATTCATTTCCTGCTTAACCAAAGAGACAATACTCTTTAAATGGATTTTCTCCCTGCCAGCGCTTGCCCTCAAAACAACTAGTTTTAACAGTCTGTTTGTTTCCTCTCTTACTCCTGGACAAGGTTATAATTAAGATAAATTAACACCTATATAAGAGAAAGATAAGATGCGAAACATGACAATAGCTTTGTTGGGGAAATGCGTACCATTTCTTTAATATTTGTAGCTAATTGGCCTTATGAGATGAACTAGGAAAGCCGTGTCCTCGCAATAGTGTGCCTGTGCACTTTTAGGCCTTCCTTTTCACTGATCCTTTAAAATAGTCTCTCTAGCGACTATGTAATAATTGTAGAGTTAAGTGAAGTACATAGGGAAAAGAAATCCTTCTTTACTGCGATTTCATTCACAGCATAGAGAGGAATCACACAGAATTTATATAGAGTGTGCACATTTACTTACACAAAGTACATTCTAGAATGTGTAGCAATTGGAAGCCTTGTTCTTATGCTTGATTTAAGTTAGTTATCAAGGCATTTGGGGACAACTCATTAATTGCTTTTTTCCACTACAGGCTCCCATGGAGTAGCAAAGCAGTGACCTTCTAAATGGTCCCAGTGGACAAGATTTAACTTGGGCTTCAACATCTATGATTCTTTATACAAAAGTGCTAAAGTCAAACATATTGAAACTGACTTTTTGCTGTGTACAATAACTTTGGGAATGCAAATACTGCCATATTTGGATAAGTGATAGGACAGAAATAAATGTTGTCACTTAAGGCTTAAAGATGTTTGATTTAACAATATCTGAGAGTTAAAATGACTCTAGCATATTCTATTAAATTGGCAGAAAAGCTTCCCAATACTTTTATATCACCATGATTAAAAGCTAGTGTGGCGAGAGATTGCCATATTTTTAAAAATGGAACCTGTTGCTATTATGGTCAAATCTGACAGACTCCTGCCGTTTGATTTAGAATACAGTACTATCTATCCTGAATCAAATAATGAATAAACTAAAAATTTTTATAAGATGTTCAGGCCTCACGTATAGAAATGAAGATATAAACAAAGACGTTATCTCTGTGACTGTCTCTGACTGGTGTGAAAGTGGTTGCAGCTTCAGACTCACAGGGCACGGCTCTCACACTTAATGAGTACGGGATCACGTCCAAACTACTTAACGCCCCCTAAAGCTGCGTTTCTCAGTCTGTAACGTGGGAGAGGCTGCATACAGCTGCTGTGAGTATTAAACAAGATCACCTGATGAAAACTCTCAGCTCAGGGCCCCCAACATTTGGCAATTTTTTTCCATATGTTGTGATGATAATGATGAGGAGGTGAGGATGATGAAATCCTTGAGAATTTCCACTTTCCATATTCAAAAACTAGATCAGGTATTCAAGTTGGCTTTTACAACACTCACATCTAGACTTTATTTTCACCCTGCTTTTCTGCTACAAATCATGCCCTATTGTAATATATATGGTGCAAGATAAGGTCTGGTATAACCATCACCTATTTGTAATTTTTTAAACTTATAAGAACCAACCTTGCATGTTTATATTTGTGTTCCTGAGTGTGCACTTTGAAGTTATCAATACGTAACACAACAACCGTTGTTCATTCCCTGTCACCTTCTCTATAATTCAGTATTACTTGTACTAACTAGTCTTGTGCTACTTTGTAAATGGCTGTCTGTTTGTTAATATGTTTTCATTCTTTTACTTTTAAAGTAAAAAATATAAAATAAGCTTAGGAGAACCATAGCACCTAGCTGGATGAGATCTTTCTCCAGCTGTTGCACTGCTCAATCCCTTGTTAAAATGCTCTCACAGTAGCTATTTTCTAATATTTTCCTCAGATGTCCCCAACGCTGTGTTCTCCATCGCTTAAAATATTTCCTCCTCTGAATTTGGCCTCACTTTTCTTGCCTTACGGAAGTAGCTAGCTCCTCAGTTAGGTGTGACGGTGAGGGATTATAATGTTTTCATATGCTCTTTCTTTCTACCAAATGGTTTCCATTATTCCCGTTCTCTTAAAGTGTACATTAAATTTGATTTTGATTTTGTATTTTTGAAACAGTCTTGCTATGCAGTTCAGACTGGCCTTGAGCTCACTTTGTAGCCCAGGCTGGACTCAAATTCACAGCAATCCTCCTGCCTCAGCCTCCCAAGGGCGGAGATCACAGGCACGCACCACACCTGGCTTGAAATTAGTAATTATTCTGGGCAAAGCAAATACACTTGTCCTTGGCTGATTTTCTCACTGATGGACCAAATCAAAGTGGAGACACTGCAGGAACCAAAGGGAACAGAATCATATTCTGACATTTGTTTTAGGTCTGGTCGCCTTGGTTCCTGAAAGAACCCTTGGGTGATGCTGGTGTTCTCTTTACATCAGTTGAATCTTACTTTGCGTCAGCCTGAGGGGAAGGATACACCAATGCTTTCGTTCCTGTGATCAGCTCTTCCACTTCATTCAGAGGAGCCTTAGACACAGTTTACAACACTACCCAGATTACACAGGCTTCCTTTGAGAGTTTTCCCCTTGATAGAACAGAGCAACCGCATCATACCTGCATCGCTATTTCTCCTGTGTCCACAGTTTCAGTCGCACACTGCCTGAAAAACTGCTGCAAGCTCTAAAATGAATGAAATATCAGTGTGAGCTACAACATGCACTCCAGATGTAACTGTGCTTTTCTGGAAACTGCCCACCCACAGATACTACATGAGAAACCGGCCCTGAGCCCTTTCAGCTTCCTGAACAGGGCTCTAATGAGCACACTGCTAAATACTTCAACGACTAGCAGACAGACTAAGCATTCCGCGCTCTAACTGACACAATTCTGGTGGTAAACATATGGCTGATACCAGGGATTCATGACAGCAGTAGCACTTCTTCCTTTAGTAAAATCTAAAATCCGTTGTGTTTAGATTTTATTATTGCTTCTGCCTGCCTATCTTATTGAGACAGACTAGACTTTGGCAAATTTAGAAATAATGACATTTTGGGCCAGATACCAACAGAGTGATTTTACTGATACACATCTGTGACAGTTCCTTATAGGCTGCAAAAAAACAATGGCGTATGTAGATTTCTTTAGGTAGTACTAGTTTTGGTCAGGAGTTGAGAAACATTTTAAAAAGTCCCAGCAGATGCATAATCAGGACACACGAAGAACCAGAACCCCCCTCCCCCAATTCAAGCTGCTCCTGTGGTCCAATAACGATTCTGTTAGTGAATTTAACACCAGCCTAGCTTCACTCTTTGCAATTCTTCCTCTGTTTTAGTTTGTCCTCTTGTTTGGGATGCAGCCCTATGCCCTACCTCTTGTCTACCTGTGTGTCACAGCGTTGTTCATTGCAGACTCCCCTTTCTCTTTTCTTCGGTGCTGCTATGTTCACTGAAGTCTCTCAGTATGTTATCTCCAAGTTTCTCAGCAAAAATGGATCTAATCAGGGAAGATCATCATGGCCTAGCATGTAGCGTGGACAATAAGCATGTGTTTAACTCCAGGACGTTGCCGCACTGGCAATGCAAGCTGTGTGCCTTTGGCTTAGGGGTGTCTCAAGTGGAGCAAAGATTTTGGAGTTACCAGTTACAAAGCATAATGAATGGCCTTTGCTCTGGAATTGAGATTTAAGAAGCCACTTATTTTACTTGTTGTCATTGAATTCTGAGTAGACACCTCCAGAAAATTAAGAGTGATGTCAGAGAAATATAATAATGACGAAGTAAAGGAGAAAAAGCAGGAATGAGTGGCTCTGAAAAGTTTATAAAAGTGATAATCATATTCTTTTATGTTTTATTTGAAATTGAAAATAATGTGACTCTCTAAGAACTCCTTTTTTTAGCTTTTGAAGAAATAGAAATGTTAAAATTGAGAATCAAAAGCAGCACATGACTGTTAAAATTAGAAATGTGTTTTTCACCAGTCTGAGAATAATCTCAGCTTCTTTGGTTGTCTCGACACTTCAGAAGATGCCAGATGTAAGTACTTAAGAACACCATAATTTAATAGTTAAAAGGGAATAGAAGGGCCACTTACCACACCCCTTATGTAGGGTTGAATGAGACTAAGCGAATGGTCAAAGGGCTCACAGTGCTCAGTGAGCACCACATTATGAGTAACAAACTGCCGGGTGTGGTGGTACACACTTGTAATCCCAGCACTCGGGAGGCTGAGGCAGGAGGATGATGGCAAGTTCAAGACCAGCCTGGGCTATGGAGGGAGCTCAAGGCCAGCCTGAACTGCATAACGAGACCCTGTCTCAAAAGACAGAAAAACATAGTAACAAACTTAAGGGTCTAGAAAAATATTATTCATTTTTGAGTTCATGCTGTGACCAGGATACTGTCAGCCACCCTTGTGTATGTATGAAGTGATTACTCTACCTCTCAAAACCCCCAGGCAACAGATCAAGGAAAGACCATAGAATTCATTCAAGATACTGACAAGTGACTAAAATAAGCATTTTCCTCTGGATCTGAGCACTCATTCACCTACTCTTCCATGTTTCCATACAATACTAAAGGTACTTAAACATTTAAAGCCATTTTACATTTTTCAAAGGATTTGATCTCAGCATTAATCATAGCAGTAATCCAATTTGTAGTCATTCCTTGCTTATTACAGGGGCCAAATTTGAGGCCTTGGAAAGATGTATGCAAGGTCTTAGGCCAGAAATCAGTAGCATTGGCTGAGGCTATCACACCGTCTGATTGCCATTTATTACAGACATTGTTATTTATGTGCTCCCAATTACACTCCTGTAATTTTATATTCCACAGGGAACGTATTCAATGCATCACACCAAGCCAGCCGTCTAGGGCACAAGAAATTAAATCAGGTTTAAGATCCCAAAGTGTAAATTATGCCTATTTAGGTACTTTACAGGTGTTCAGCTGACGTGACAGCAGTCTTGGCCTGTGGAGTTCACTTTTTGTGTAAAACCCTGATGGCACTTCAGCTCTCTCTTAGATTCCAGGTGACTGAGGAAACAAAACCAGCCTCCCTTCCTCATGCTGGGGGTGCAATGCCAGAGTAAGAGTAAAACCGTTTCGCATACAGCTTCTTAGCACTGCAAGCTGGGCAGAATAGGGCAGGGCTTTACAGAAAGCAAAGGAACCAGCAGCGAAGTCTTCTTGCTCGGAAAAGAAACAGAACTTCGAGCTTGTTAGAAAAGAAAACAAAAACTCTCACCCGTTGAATGACCACACCAGCCAGCAACGGAGTCTGAAGTGCTGCATTGAGCTGTGCTAAGATGAGAGTAAATCACAAGATTCAAATGCGTTGTTGGTATCAAGTCTCAGTACAATCCCTAGTCTCAGCTTTGCATCGCTTATGCTCATGTTTTCTGTAAATTATGTCCAACAATCACCTAATATGTTTTGACTGTCAAACTTTCATGCAACTGGTAATGATCCTTCCAAAGCAGTTTGTGACCACTGAAGCTTTCACGCATAAACTGTAGACTCAGGAAGGAAATAGAGAACATTTGAATTCATTTGTATACAGATCCTTAGTTCCTAATGGTGCATTCTGTCCCTCTCTAAATGTCACTCTTAAATGCTACAGTCATGCGTGTTGTCCTGAGTAATACCAAGACATTAAAAAACAAAACAAAACCGAACCTTTTTTCCTGGTTGTATCTTAGAATTTGATTATATGAACCGTTGCAGTTAAAAACAAAGATCTAGGGTTAGAAAGCACCAAACCTGTGCATACATACATAATTTCCCCTTCTTGTCTTCTATTGCTTTACTGAAAGGAACAGTTAATGATTACTGGTTTGATCATTCCAGCACGTCTCTATTTGTTTTCCTGAGAAACCACTTCGAAGATATCAATAGTAATACAACAACCATTGTCGATTTCCTACCACTTTGTCTGTAACTCTGTATTATTTGTATTGTTCTTACACTATTTTGTAAATGGATGTCTGTTTATTAATGTTTTCTTCCTTTATTCTTAAAATAAAAAAATTAAGAAAAAAGAAAGCACCAAACCTACAGGGTAACCCTGTCTCTACCCCTGTTCTTACACTTACGTGACATTCAGTTCAGTAGATGGAGCATGGCTCATCCATGGGCAGATCAGTACAGCAAGAGCTATCAAAGCAATCAAAGAGTTGAGACTCACCCATGATGCCCGACTGTGGGGAACTGTAAGGCAGAAGGCAGAGATTCAGCCCTTGTTAATTGGGTTATCAGGTAAGAAAGTGCAGCTTCCAAGCCAGGGTTCATGAATAGGAATCTAGCTTGAGGAAGCTGTGACTTTGCTTTCAGGATTATCCAAAGTAAGTCTATGCCAAGGAGTGGATTGGAGTAATGGTTGTAATAATAATACTGATAATAGTGAAATCTGGCATATTTAAAATTGTTATTAGATGCCCAGTGCTTTGCTAAACACATTTCCCATGAACAAGCTCAGTTAATTATTACAGCAATTCTGTAACTAAACAACAAAGGGATTGGATTTAGAAACCCAAAACAGGGGGCAAAAACTTGTTGGATCTCCTTTACCTGTGAATATGAACTTAAGTTGGCTGGGTCTGCTGCAGGTGGAGTCAACCGGCATCACCTGAGAAATCAGGAGACGACTGTGGATGCAGGTAACACCCAGTAGCAACTGTGCCGCTCTTGACATTGTGAGGATTTGACTTTCTACTTAGACCAGTCCTCTGGGAAACAATTTTCCCTCTTTTTAATTGCTTTATTATCTAATTTTTATGACATTGTGGTAGAGTGGGACTTCTCCAAGGGGCTTTGAAATGAGAAAAATCTAATTGCCCTGCATGCTCTGAGAATTAACGTTTAAAGTCAACAGACTTCAGATAAGCACAGAATTGCCAAAGAGGCAGAGTTGTTCCCAGGCTTACAAGATGGGGTAACAACTTGTGAAGCTATATTGATACATATTTAAAAAAACAAATAAATTGGTCAAAAGAGAGCACGAACAGCCTCCAGCATGCAATGAGAAGAGAGTTAAGGAGATCCAGAAATGGAGACTAGAATCCTGCTACTGCATTAGGTGAGTGGAGAGGACCTGTGGCCAATGACACTGTCTCTGCTGCTGTGTTGAGACCCTTCAAATGGTGAGGTGGTGGTTTCATTTGAATATATAATTTTTCATTTGTGTTCCACTATGGCAACCTTGCATTATGATGAGAGAGTTCCCTATATTCTGTCTTCATAGAGAAAATGTGAGCTAGAACTAAGGAAATTGAACAAAGCAGATTTCACACTAAAAGTACTCAGCTGTAACTTGGGTTTTATTTATATTCTGTGATTCTAGTTAATGCGAGTCTCCATCAGAGAGACAGAGCTCTGGGTGTTGGCAAATGAGGCTTCCTAGTCTTTCAGGCTGAGGACTGAATATTGTACCACAGAAAAATTAAGCTAATATCATCTTGAAAGCATCTTGGGAGGAGACTATATTGGCCTGTCACATAGGGTTCCCTCCCTTAGACAGTACTCTGGGTCTTCAAATGTTAATTTTAAAACAGGGTAAGTTTTCCTAAGGCATCTGGCACTTTGCTTTGTACTGTGGGCAGATGACCACGACACAGGTCCAGCTCTGAAAGAGCCAGGTTCCAGGGGATAACAAGCCTGTGATGCCTTTTCAGTCCTTGCCTCTACCTAAGCAAATGTAAATGTTCAGGGGACTTTAGATGCAGAATATGCTCTGGGATGCCATGTGGCTAAGTTACTGAGATTAGAGAAAAACCTCTTGTAAATGAAGAAGTTGGCTGACAAGATTGTGTTGTGACTACAAGATATAAAGTTTCACAGGATTTGGGCTTTACTTACGGCCTGCTCCCTTAGCCCTGAATTTTCAGGGTTTGTCAGGGTTCTCGATCTGTCCTCAACTAGGACTGGCACACTGTCGCCACCTTTTCCTTTGGTGTAACTGAGCAGTAGCCCTGCCTTCTCCTGGACTCAAGACACAGTCAATCCACAGGGTTTTTTTTCTACTGGAGAACAGGCCAGGTAATATTTTAAATGTGCCACAGCATAAACTATTAGGACTCTTGCTGACTGAAAATAAAATTCATTCTTTTAAGTATTCAACTCATTAATTCATTTGATTTGTTCCATCTATGCTTTTAAACAATTGCTATGTGCAAGGCTTCCAAGTTCTTTCTCTTTTCTGCTTTATTATAGAAAAAAATATATAGTTTCATAGAACATATATAGTTTCTCACAAAATGTCTACACGAACTTCCTGCGGAGACACCAGGGCTAGGGACTCTGGGGAGCAGGTGGAGTGGAAGCAGATCTTAAAAGATAAAATATGCTTTGTTACAGGCAGAGGCAGAAGGGTCTGAGGAAAAGGCAACTGTAGTTATAGAAAGAGGAAAGAATGTAGTTTTTGAAACTCTTGTACTCACTCTGCCAGCTACCATCTGCGCGACTTCAGAAAAGTATGTTATCTGCTTAAACGTCCCATTTCCCTTGGGAGTAAAGTAGGATAAAGATACTCATCCCCATAGGATCGTCAGGATCCTGTGTAATGATTCACATTAATGCTCGCTGTAAGCTTTCAGTGCTATGTAGTAGTAGGGTTTTATTTACACACTGCTGGTGGAAGGGAAGCTCGGAAAAGTCATCCGATGTGTGCTAGGAGTCCTGAGTGTTTGGGTCATGAATTTGGTTTAGGCTTTTATGCCTTTTCTTTTTGAATGACCTTAGCAAAATGAATGACCCTTTTTTCCCCCTTTCTTTTCTTTTTTTGCAACTACTCAGATGGAAAATGGAAATGTCATTTCCCACTTACCAGTGCTATAGAGATGCTGTGATTACTAAAATTAGATTATATTATAAAATGCAATGAGCTTTTGGGAGTTAAGAGCTCTTGTTAGTAAGTTCAACTAATATACGTTTCAGCAAAGAAATATCATTGTGAAAAGGTTTCTTTTAAATGTGCTACTGTCTCACTTCTGGGAAAACAGAAAATGACAAACCTCTTGAAATGGTAGCAGGCTGAATAAATGCACTAAAATGGTATATGTATTAGGTGACTGTCTTTTAGAGAATTGACTGTCTGCTTGGTTATTTAAAATTGCAGGATTTTAGTATTTGAGTCTAGTTAATTACCATCAGAGCCATTTGGACGTTTGGGCATGAATTTAATTTTAATAAACAATGTCAGTCTAATTTGAGAATGACTGTTATTCCCAAACTGAATTCCTACTGCAAATGTCTGACAGAAGCCTCTGTACAGTGAAACATCATACACAGGAGTTATGCCTTCATAATGTAAATACATCTTGGAATTGCAGTAGAGACAGAAATATGCCTTGGGAACAGTCATTTGTAAATGATCATATAATTCCTAATGCATCATCCCTTTGTTTTCCAAAAGGTAACTTTAAATTCTGCATAATCTGTTTTGCTGACAGTTTGGGGTATTGTGTGACATCTACAGAAGTATTTTCTTCAATATTGCCATTATGAGTAACATCTTGTTATATAAAAATTGCCATGAGCAATGCTAATTTGAACAGCTTCTGAGCCAACATCAACATTGCTGACACCAAGGCGTTATGTATACCAACCCTAATCACTTCAGCAGTATGATGCATCAGTAAATCCATGAACATTAACATAGAGCTGCATCAGTTTAGCGCTGGTTCATGCTATAGGGTATCAGCACAGAAACACGCTGGTTCCAAACAGAACCGTTCAAGCATGAATGCATAGAGTGCCTGTCTATCAGTTATAAACTTTGCTACTGCAGTCTCTTTTTCAGGCTTACCTATCCCAATTTTTGTAACTACTATGCTATTTTAAAACAGAAGTTTTAAACCTTGAAGGAGATGTGCTTTTGATTGTCTTTCACGACAAAAGACAAATACTCTTCAGAAAACACCATTAATCCAATTGCAAATTTATAAATAAATCAATGAGGTAATATAATAATTATTGTCTGAACAATTATTTCCATTCAGAAGAAAACATCCATATAACTCAAAATTCCATTTAGCATCTAAAACAAGATTTATACATAAGTGTTCAGAAACATAAAAACATTTAAACCAGCAATTGCCCCACCGTCTGGCATTAATAGATGGTGTGAATATACTCACCTAGAATTTCTGTAAGTTCATATATTTTGCTCTGTTCAAGTAGTCAGTGGAGGAGAAGACAGACACGTACCAGTATAGAAACAGATAACTACAATGAAACGGAAGCTGAGTAGGCTGTGGCTGCAGAGCTGGAAAGTATTCACTAGTGTACGGGTCTTTGAATCAAAGGGGAAACTGAATGAAAACCAATTGAATACATTTCTTTAAAGCAGGCAGCACTTCTTTTAAAAATCTTATAGCTAAGAGGTCACTGAATGTATTTTTAGGAAAAAGGATGTATTTTTTCTAAAAATGTACTTTTAGAAAAAATTTGTAAGGGATTTTTGTGCTTTGTTTGGCAACTGACAGTAGTCAAAGGCACTATTACTCTAATGGTAAAACGTGGGTAGTGCAGGATATTTCCTACTGTGTTTTGGGGGTAACCAGAGCACTTGTGTTATCACCGAAGCTTTAGGAACGAATAGAACTTATTAGATCCAAGTCTTGCAATGAGATTAACTTGAGCTTTCCTATTCCCTCAATCACATGACACAGTGCTTTGTTAAAAGACTTGTTTTGAGCAGAATGTATGATCCAATGAGCAAAACTGTCAAAAGTGATCTCAGGGGCTCAGTCTGGATTGATTGGATAACAAAGCCTCAGGGATATTGGGGTCTCTTCCCCTTCTCCTAGTGGAAGCAGAGGTCTAGACCCAGACACTGCTCTCCATGGGACTAGTGAAATCTTACTTTGCCAGCATCCTACATGCCACAGGCTTTCAGATTGTAGGCATCCAGCTCTCTGCAAACAACTGGTACCTACATCTGAACTTCTGGTACCAAGAAGCTGTGTAATCCTTTTCTGACAAGGCTCCTTCTTGTTTTTGATGTACAAGAAATGAAACCCTCTCCACCCATAGGATGACAATTCTATGATAGAACACAAATTGGGTTCTATCATAGAAATTTGAAACAAATTTGCCCAAACATTGTCCCAAGTGATGGTATTCACAAACCATCTCAAAAGTAAAGTTTCCTTGGATTCCTTGAGCACTTGATTAACCATAAAAATGATTTTAGTTGGCTGCTGATTAAGCAACACTGGTAATTAAAAGCTAGATGAGAAAAATACTTTATAATATGTAATTAATATGCAATCTGTAATTAAATAATGCCATGTTATAGAACTTCAAGTAGGGGAGAATGCTGAGGAAGGACAAGGCTTTAGTTTTACTAGCCATCAAAACCAAAGGCAGGTTAGAAGAGAGAAGATATTTTTTAAAGATTAGCAGTTCAAAAGATTGGCTCAACAATGCAGAAGAACATTTAAATATCTCTACATACTAGCTTGTACAGTAATGGAAAAGGATGAATTTCAGACTTGGGTAGTTTGTCAAAGAAGTCAAATTCTGGGGCAGAATTTTCTTGTGAATTACATGCATGATTTCTACAGACATTCTTTTACAAAAGATTCTCTTGTTAGAAAATTCATGTGGAGTAGTGACTGGTATGATCTGGTTATAGAGATATTAAAAATTACTGTATGATGCTCCTATTAAAACACCAATGCATATTTGAAAATTATCCAAAATTTGAAATTCAATGACTCCAGGAATTGAATCCTTTTATGCAGGTGCTGTGATGGCCATTTTCGGTCTTGAGTGGTTACATGAATGATGAATTCCGCTCCTTAAGCAAAGATGGGAATGGCTCAGGATACCAGGAGACACAGTTCAAAGATGTCCTGATTTTAATAGTATTTATATAATTTTATATTTAATGGCTGCCTGATTCTTGTGCATTTTCTCCCCACTCTATGATCTGATGAAGAAAAAGAAATAATGGGAACAGAGAACACTAAATCCAATGTGCTTCTTATAAAATTGAGTTACTCAAAGTGGGAAATAAAAGATGAAAATAGTCAAAATTTTGTTTACATATTTGGTGAAATAGAGTAAATAAACCAGGAAATTTGAGAGGGGATGAGTTATTCTGGAGGATTTACAATTGCCTCATGAAGCGGCTTTGTAAATGGTTAGCACAGTTCAGACTAAAGCGTCCACCTTTATCTCTCATGAACAAAAAATGCTAAATGAGCCAAGGTCCAAATGGTTTTTTTTTCATAATCCAAATTCACTGAAATATTTAATTACCAAAGCTCTGCTTAATTTTGTGCTGGCAGGAGGCAAAAGAGGGAGGTGAAGCTTTTCAGGACAAAAATCCATCTGCCACCATTAACAGCCCCTGTGTTTCAAAAGCACTCAGTGACAACATGACTTTCCTTCTCCATTCTAGTTTTATATTTTACTCCTTTGTAAGAAGGGCATTTAAAATTGGCATGTTATCAGAAAAGATACAATGAAAAATTAAATTGCCTCTGCTCTGCAAGAAGATAAGGGGAAGATGTAGGAAGTTCTGTGAAGGGCCTCCCAACCTTGACCACAGCCACTGTGTCTAACAGGAATGAATGCAATTTGGTGATATTTAGCTTTGTAGAAATAATGGCTGAAAACGTTAACATCAGTAGCTTACTGCTACGCAAACTACATTGGAAAAAAATGTCTTTGAGACAATATTACTTTGGCTGTTATTCAAATGAGCAGGAACAAATGAGGCATTTATGCAGTAATTTTTTTCTTACACAAATCAAGCTAAATCTCATTAAGAAGTGATTCTACCAAAATGAGCTTCTGCAATTAAAAATAAGTTAGGTTAGAGGTAATCTATTTGACAAAAGGAATATGTTCTATTTGCACTTATTTATTGTATGAAACAAAAGTCAATTTTCTCTTAAATATTCTTCCCACAAAAAACTGAAACAAATTAGATCTATGTAACAGAAACATATTTTTCTGTCAAAATGTCCTATCGTCAGACAGGGAAGTATGTAAGTGAAACATAAATCCATTTGATTAATAAAAATAAACTGTCTTCTTTCTTAGATGCCCACTTACATGTGCTTTTCCTTCAGCATAATTCTGATTTGCCTGTCAATTATCTGCAAGTCAATTAGAGAAAGTTTAATGTGATACTTCAAATCAAATACAGGGACAGAGTGACTTAGAGGATTAAATCAAGGACAGAAAATGAAATGATCACAGTGCTAATCTTAGCTTTGCCTAATTATCCGTGGTGTCTTGGTATTTACTCTGGACTTGTGTAGAATTTGTGAGTGTTTTAATGTTTGCATTCCTACATCTTAGTTACGGAAAGCAGTGGGTTTCATTCCGGCGCATCCTTATGCACGCGACGTACCTCGTCGTTCACCCCCTGTGGTCTTCTCTGCTCCCCAACTCCCTTCCTTTCCTCTCAGTCTCGCTTCTGCTTCCGTGCTGTCTCTTCCGCCTGGACTTCACATATGAGAGAAAACATGCGGCGCTTATCTCTCCAAATCAAACTCATTGTACTTAACACGATGATCTCCATTTTACCCATTTTCCTGCAAAGAGAATAATTTCGCTCTATTTTAGCTTTTTATCAGTTGACAGGCATCAAAGCTGTCTCTATAGTTAGCTATTGTGAACTGCACTGTGTGAACATGCCTGCAGTGTGCGTACTTTATGTTCAGTATATAATGAAGAATAATACAGCAGTGCCATCCCATCATAACACTAATAACAGTCTTCAAAAGCCTCAAAAAAATAATCTTCAAATTCACATGAAAACATAAAACGGCAGAGTAATTCTGAGCAAAGACTTCAGTGCTGGAGGGATTGCACTACCTGATTTTAAGTTATACTACAAAGCCATAGTAACAAAAACGTATTTCACCAGATCACTGGGATATAATCAAGGACAGAGAAACAAACCCACACAGCTACAGACATCTGATTCAAAAGGTGTAATCAACAATATGGTGAATGCTGCTGTCAAGAGCTGTCCAATAGAAAGGCAGGCTCGTAAAACCTTTGAACGACAGCACCGTCCATCTTACTTGCCAGCTCTGTCGCTGTGTAACTTTTGGCTTCCCCCCGAAGTCAAAACGATTGGAAAGGTAAATATTTCAAATGAATTCAGGACATTGAGGCAGCCATGACAGAGCAACTAGAAGCACAAAAGAGCACTTCCAGATCCGCTGCAGATAATTACTTCAATAGGGGGAGTATTCTGAGGGGAATTAATGTTAATGAGTTTATTATTGTAATAAATTTTTAAAATGTTAGACATGTATTATATTTTTCAGTTATACCTCTACAGTGAGATTCTGTTTCACTCCAGTCAGAATGGTTCCCACTAAGAATACAAAAACAAATAAACAAATCCATAAATGCCGGTGATGATATAGGGAAAATGCAACCTTCGTACACTGTTTTATTTTTATTTTTTAAATTTTATTTTAAAGACAAAAGAATGGAGACATATGAACCAGAAAAGCCATAAACAATACAGAAAATACAAAGTTATACAGAATATAGTAGGGAATTAGAACTGGATGTTGTATTACATAGTTATCTTCACATTAGTTAACACAAAAACATTAAAGGAAATACTAAATTATAGAGAAGATAGTAGGAAATTTGCACTGGATGCTGTATAATATAAAGTTATCTTCACTTCTGTTAATACAAAAACGACTGAGGAAACACAGAATTATAGAGAACATAGAAGGGAATTAGCTCTGGATGCTGTCCTACATAATGTTACCTTCACCTTTGTTACTCAGTTACACAGATGATGACCCATTTGATCATTTAATTTTTCTCCTCCCTCATCTCCGTTGCCCCACCACTCAATCAGTCATCTTCCCTGCGATAATAACTATACCCCTGGGTTTATCTATATCCTTGAACTCTCGCCTTGGGAAGAGATATAGCTGCCTCAGACTATACTATAACATACAGGGGTGTATACAAACTGCCATGGTTGGAGGTGGGAAAGCACATATGCTCACAGCGGACCGCCTGGCTCCACCCTGTCATCGTGTTATGGGTAGGGGCGGGTCCAGACCATGAGGTGCCCTGAGTGGGGCCCTCAGCGGAGCAGCCACTGGGACCACTGCGGAGCAGCAAAGGAACTGCTGCGGGGCCCACAGCGCGGCAGCCGCGGGGCCCACAGCGGCGCAGCTGCAGGGCCCACTGCAGATCATCTGTGGGGCCCACAGCGGAGCATCTGCGGGGCCCACTGCGGAGCATCCGCGGGGCCCACAGTGGAGTAGCCACGGGGCCCACAGTGGCGCAGCTGCGGGGCCCACAGTGGAGCAGTCGCGGGGCCCACAGTGGAGCAGCCGCAGGGCCCACTGCGGAGCAGCCGCGGGGCCCACAGCGGAGGATCCGTGGGGCCCACAGTGGAGTAGCCACGGGGCCCACTGTGGA
This sequence comes from Dinomys branickii, assembly GCA_004027595.1. Classification (NCBI taxonomy): domain Eukaryota; kingdom Metazoa; phylum Chordata; class Mammalia; order Rodentia; family Dinomyidae; genus Dinomys; species Dinomys branickii. The sequence goes on from PVLD010000800.1 coordinate 199,397, forward strand.
ACAGCTGCGGGGCCCACAGTGGAGCAGTCGCGGGGCCCACAGTGGAGCAGCCGCAGGGCCCACTGCGGAGCAGCCGCGGGGCCCACAGCGGAGGATCCGTGGGGCCCACAGTGGAGTAGCCGCGGGGCCCACTGTGGAACAGCTGCGGGGCCCACAGTGGAGCAGTCGCGGGGCCCACAGTGGAGCAGCCGCGGGGCCCACTGCGGATCATCTGCAGGGCCCACCATGGAAGCCTCCCGACTTGGTTGTACACTGTTGATGGCGATGTGAATTAGTTCAGCTACTGTGGAAGTCAGCATGGAAGTTCCTCAAATACGAAAGCAGAGCTACAGGCGGTAGTATCTGGGAATTTGAAAAGGGTCACTCTACCTCCCTCTTTTACCAGCTGCTACATGGGAAAGGTTAATATCCCTTTATACAAAAGACTGAAAGACTCTCAATTTAATTAAACTGAATTGTAACTTTTGTTGAAGTTAGTGTATTTTATACGTATGGGTTGATTTTTATACTCTGAATTCATTTCCATTGATCTATATACTTACTTTTATGCTAACAATATCAACTTTATGACTAATAAATCATCCTACTTTGTTCATTTTCAAAATTGTTTTGCCTATTATTGGTTTTTGGATTTCTATATAAATTTTAGAATCAACTTATCAATGTCTACAGAAAAGCCTGCTGGAGTTATGTTTGTCACTCTGTTGAATCTATCGATCAAAGCTGGACATTCTGATGATATTGAACTTTCTAACCTCCGGGCATCTTACACCTCTGTTTTCATTTTTGTCTTTGCTCTGTCTCGGCAGTATTTTGAAGTTTTCATGGCAGAGGTTTTTAGATGTCTTTAATAAAGTGATCCATAAATATTGTGGGTTAATTGAAGATATTGTTTTTAAATCTTAAAGTTCAGGCATTATTACTTTTCTGTAGAATATATTCTTATTGGCCTTTTATATTATTTATTTAAAAAGTCCTGTTTTGAAACTTTAAAGAAGCGTTTGCCCTGTTAACAATTAAGTTATCCATTAATAGGACTCTTTTAGTTCCTGGTTTTCAATGAGTGCCTTCTCTTTTCTTGCTTCATTGCAGAGGTGGGGCCCCAATTCAATAACAGTGATCCCTTAACTTTGTTCCTAGTCTGAAGGGAAAGCATTTAGTCTACTATCATGGTGTTAGTGGAGGGGTTCTTTTTAGGAGATGTTCTTTATTAGGTAAAAAAGTTTTTTCCTACTTTTACATTTACATTTACATCTGTTTTCAGGGTGTTTGATTAGTGAAAATTTCTTTATATACTTTGAGATGATCATCTATATATTTATTTCATATGTTTGGCAGATTGTATTGAATGATTTGTTTGACCTATGATACCAGCTTTGCATTCTTTGTCAGGATACACTACCCTTTATATACTGTCATGCATTGCTTAATGTTGGGGACATGCAATTCATCTTCTGGCAGTTTCTTTGTGAAGATACTATAGAATACAGTCACCAAAAAGTGCACATGTAATTTCCAGTTATGAATTGATTATTTCTAGAATTTTCCACATAACTTTTCATCTCATGGACTTTCCCTTCCCTTGAGGTTTGTAGTATTGTGCTTCTTGTTATCTGATGCCTAAAAATAGTGACCTCATATATGCTGTACAGTTTACAAGTATACATGTCAGAAGAGATGGAAGGGGATGGGTTACCTGGTCTTCTATGTACACAAAGGTTTTCTACTTACTGTTCTAAAAGATACATTTTTCTTGCACAAGCTTTCAAGGGTATATTTAAGCATTCTGTTTGCCTGGTTCTATTAGCCCAGGTGTGAGTTCTTATTTTTGTCAAGTTTGTTTGTTGTTTGTCAAGGGTTTGGTGATTCCTGATTGCAGGTTCATGTCACTCAAAGCCACTAGAGAGTCCCATGTGACAGTCAAAGTGAGGTAAGTAGAGAAGAGTTGGTTTACAAATCTGTGTGAACAGGAAAGCAGAATTTTTAGATTTCTTTCCAGTGAAACAATTCAGTCACTACACGTGCATGTGCAAGATATTAAACATGAAACTGTGTGTCCCTACATTTTCTGTCATGGTTCCTTAAAATAAGTCAATACTGAGATGCTGAGAGAGAGAGGCGGACAGATAGACTGGCACAGACAGACAGAAAAAGGACAGAGAAGAAAAATTCTTACTGTATTCAACAATCTGGTTTTAACACTTCCAGAATCCAGGTAGGTCTGGATGTTCACTGGTTCAGTGCCACTATTTTTCCTGTTACTTGGTTTAATCTGGGTACCGTATCTGATCAACTCAGGGAGCCCTTACTTTTCCTTTAGTTAATGCAGACCCTATTACTTTCCACAGGCAGAGTATTAATTATTACTGACAATGTGGTAGAAGATGAGAAAAATGAACACTGATGGAAGAAGATTCATGTAATGTGCGTGGGGCAAGTTAAATTTTGAATGTTACACTGACTTAGGTCCTCTTGTTGTATTGTTCAATGCTATTAAAATTAAATGTCTTTTACTGTTTTCTGATTATTTTCAAGCCCTTTAAGAGGGAAATGATATTTGAACAGTTGTCTGATATGGGTCCCATTTTTTTCTTTCCTGTAAATTTCTCAGATTATAGTTAATCAACTACTGTGCTCAGCCCTTATTCAGAAGGATACACTGATCCCATAGAATCCCTACTAGATGCCCGAAACTGTATGAACTGTGGATACTAGTATAATGGCTTTGTCCTCTATTTCTTCTTAATAGATTTCAGCAACCTCAGTATTTAATTTTTTCCTTATTATTATTAAATCAAGAACTTCCACCTTTTAACTTAACAGCTTTGCAGCTCCTCTTTGGCATATTCAAATCACTGGTATCTTTGCTCTTCTGCTTGGGGGCCATTACTAGGAAACATGGTGCTAACTGAGCACAGCGCTGCACCGATGCTGTAACGATCAGTATGATAACTGAGATGCTGCTAAGTGACTCAGGACACAGAGCTCGGACATGCTGGACAGAGGGATGACGGTCACAGCTCAGGGAAGTAGAGTAGGGGGTGTGATTTTATTGTGCTTCTTAGAATATCACACTGTTTAAAACTTACAAATTGTTTATTTCTGAAATTTTTCATTTAATATTTTTGGTCCTTGGTTGAACACGAGTCACTGAAATCACAGAAAGGAAAAGCACAGATGAGGAGGAATGACTGCAAACAGAAATCAAGGGAGTCATCACTGCGGGTGACCAACTCTACTGAAATTTCACTGGACATTTTATGTCTTGGTTCTATGGTGCCGGGCCTGTTCTGAAGAAATGGTTATGCTTTATATACTCTAGAAGCTTGTCCTAAAAGTGGTTTTGTTTAAAATCAAAGGCAGTTTTATGTCTCAGCTATTTAAAGATGCCATTTTATCACTGCTCATAGAATAAAAGTGTGAAAGTGGTTAATGATTACCAAATTCATCATCACTAATGGAACAAAGGACTTGCTATTTCCTGATCACGAGTTGAAGGTGGTTAGTAATTACACTGCCTATTCCATACAAAATAATTAAGACTTGGGATAGAAGCTGCCATATAAACCATTTAACAACTTACACAGAGTTGGAAAGGAATTAGTTTCATAACGTAAGAAAGATGTAGCACACTCAAGTTTAACATTTAATAATTAGCTGTGTTTACATAAAAAAAACTTATATAAGTTAAAGCCATGAATGCAATGCTACTTTCTTTTAAATTTTATTTATATTGTTTATGTGAATAGGATATGGTAATGAGATGAGGAGATGCATTAAAAAGGACCAAGCCGAGTTTTATAGCTTGGTTAGGGGAAGGAAAACAGTAGAGGTTTTAAAATAAGACTTCCAATGAATGTTTATGGACCTGAATCCAGGGAAGGCTGTTGGGAAGCTGTACGCCTCTAACTCACCAAAGGAAAATAAATACTTTCATCCATCATGGTGAAAAATTAGCGGGCCTAAAATGTACATTCAGATTATTTACTACTCATGAGTATAATAAGAAACTAGTATATAATGAGGTTTCTGGTGTCTAATTTGCTCCCAGTTTGGTGGGTACATAGGGGATGGGAGACTCTGTGTCAGCAGAAAAAGGAATGTGGTTTCTGTTGATTATGGGTAATTAGTGAGATGTGGGATCAGCCCGCCCACATTCTCCAGCTCTGTGTCCTCCTGCTCTAAGCCATTTTTATCTCTTATTTTCCCACATTACTGAACCATGGAAACAAAAGCATCTGTCTGAGAAACATACACTTTGGAAAAAGTCTACATAAGTAAAGTGCACCCAAGCGTACTGTGTGATTTGCTCCCTGTTTTTCTCACTTTGCTTTGATTGTCTGTCTTGGTTTGCTGTTGGCTTCAGTGCTAGAGTTCTGGTCGCCTTGTGCAGACACTGGTGTGTGTTTGTGTGGTGTGCATGCACCTGTGAGGAGGACAGAGGAGAAAGGGGAGAAGGAGACAGAGTATAGGAAAGTGATTACAGGATGAAAGACTACCTTTGGACACATAGTGCCAAGCTCTGGGGCAGTCTCGTGGTCACCAGTGTGTGCCACCATCAGGCTTGCTTGTCAAAGACAGAAAACTTTCCTTGTGAGAAGACACTACCTCATTCATGGACAGCACAAGCCTCCCCACCATTCAGTACTGTCCCGGGGTCCTGGCCCCTGTCAATCCTACTTGAGTATGAGTGGGTAAGGCTGTGAACAGGCCTCTCAGAGTTGTTCTTTTGTGAGGACCGCCTTATAGGATGCCTTCAGTTCAAATCTAAGGATTTCACAATACGAACAGAGGTAGGTGGGTTCTTCATCTATATATTTTCTCTGTTAGGAGTTTGGGTTCTACAATTTTCTAAAATAAATCTCACAGGTTTAGTAGGGAATTGAGCAAGTCTTTCAGGAATTTTGTTTTCAGGTGTTTGGTCTATGGAATGAATTTTTTCCTTAGGTCTTTGTAACATTCCTATAAGTGACCACTGGATGGACTCCCACCCCTATCAAGAGCTGGAAGAAATAAATGAGTCATTCCTTAAATGACTCAGTGGCCTCGGTGGCTAGACAGTGCCTTTGGCAGGAAAAAAGGGAGCAAGCACCAGGCTTAGGCCAATGGTGGAAACTTCAGAGGGAATATCATGACACGGACAAAGAGGGCTGGAGATGGAGGAAAACACCGCAAGCTTTTCAGCTACACAGATGTGAGACACACACAAGTAAAGCGCGCCCGAGCGTGCTGTGCTACCAGTGCCATTTCGGAAGAAGCCTCCGCTATCATTGTACTTTCTACCACAACTACTTTTATGGTACAATTTTGTTTGTAAATTATATTCAGACCATTTTCTTCTTTTGTTTTCCTTCTTTGAATTCCCTTAAGTAATAAGTACTCTTCCTTGCGTAGGTTTATCTTAGTCACGTGAGTTACCTATGGGACCAGGCCACACTCTAATACTCTGTGTAACACAAGACTATTCAGTGCCTTTTCCCCTGGTACTACTGTGCTCTTCAGAGGATCTGGCTTGTACCTCTTGATTACCGCTGCTCTGGCGTGTACCTCTGCTTACTAGCTTGATTTTCCCCAAAGCATATGCTATTGATAAGCACGCAATCCTATCTTTTCCCTTCCTAGATGACCCCCAGCTATCCGGTGGGGACACTGTGTTGTGAGGGAGACACTAGGGCTCTTCACACCTTTCCTGGTTCCTTAAGCATACTTGGCTGTTCCTCCATGGGGCCAAGTGTTCCCAGGAATTCACCAAGACCATTCATTTTCTTACTTTTGTCGTTCAATTCCTGCAGTATCTCATCTGCTTGACTTGCTAAACCATTAGTTATTTATTTGACCTTTAATATCCCTGGCTACCACAGCAAGCTTTTGGTCACCCTTTCTCAGCAGCCTTTTTTGTTCTAGTAGCCTGCTGTGTAAGCTCCCCTGATAGTTACATTATTGGTAATTTCCAGCTAAAGCAATCTTCAGAAGTTTTCTCTACACGGAAGAGAAAGTGAGTTACTCTGTGTGGCTGAGGGACAAAGAAGGAACTGATATTCACAGTCATTTTGTGTCAAATAGTGTAAGTACTTTACTATTCAATTTAATATAGTAGCACAAATATATAAAGTAGACTATGCCACATGACAGAAGCATAACCAGCATACAAGCATGACATAGCCAAAAGTGTGATGTACATTACCTGGGAAGAAGGTGGTGGCTGGATACTCCGCATATCGGAGGTAAATGTTAACCTGGTGATGGTAAAATGGCTGGATGATGACATGACAGGCAGAATGTGCCCTTGGGTTCTGGTGGTTTCTGTCACTGTCCTCCAGACTGTGCACATGCAGCACCGCTGGCGTGTGGTTCTTCAGCCTTTTTCAGAGCACACGGGGACGTGCACGTGGCCTATCTTTCTAGAAGCAGCACAGTTTATTCACTGACTTCATCCTCACCACATTGGCCTTTTGGGGTCTTAAAAAATGCCAGGCACTTTCAGCCTGGGAGGCTTTCCATAGCCCTTGCGCAGACGTCCTCCCTGACCCCTCCCTAGAAGAGGTGGATGCTCTGAGAAGCAGAGCTTGCGCAGCAAGAAAATTACCACCCTGGACACTTACAAACAAATGCAGTACATCAACTGCAAGAAATTCTGATCTGACAACTTGGCTTGGTAAGCAGTCTCATTTCCTACAAGGTTATTTGTTAGATTAAATCCTTCTGTCTCCCTCAGAAATAAGAGTAGTGAGGTTGAGATCATTGAGGAAGTGGGGTTGCTTGAGGCTGTGGTCTCAGTGTGGGACCTCTACTCTATCTTCGCATTTGTGTATTTGAAAAAGCATCCTTGTTGACCTTATCAGGGAGCACTGTGTATGAAACTGGCTTTGGACTTTGAACTTCTGATCTCTAAGTACTGTTAGCACATTTTGTATAACTGTTAGCTACTATCATATAAATAAACTAGGAGTTAATAGCACTTAATGTAACCGATATCGATATACGGCTACCACCTTTCTGCTTTCTCTAGGTAGTTTGAATTGTACAGATCATTTTATTTCTGGGGCTTTGTAAGCTATACGTGTTTTGGTTGTGGTTATTTCTCCTGTTATGTTTTTTTTCTCCACTCATGTTTGAAAAGCTGGTGCTATCACTGGGGACACAATTTGGGAGAAGAAGCAGATGATTAACAGAGTGCAGAGCGCCGTGCCCTGATGGTATTGATAGAGTGGAAGCTGTGGATCCAACTAAACTGATTGGACAAAGGCAGGGGATGGCTAACGACTCCTGTGGGGATTTTGGATTTGTCCAAGCTGCTCTTTGGAACTCAGTAATGGGTAAAAGTAGTGGCCTGGTCCAGATGACCAGAGAGAGAAAATCCTGTAGGACATGTGGGGTGGAGTTGCCTTAGGCTGAACCAGACTGAAAGTATCATAGAATATATGTCCTGTATTACGGTCTCACCTCCTGCCTTGTGTTTCCTAAAAAAATATTAAATACCACTATAGACTCATGAGAGGAGGAAGGTTTTTTTTTAATGTAGCAATTTATATCTATATCTGTGTTGGAGAGGTGGGTTCAATGACTTGCAAAATAATACTGGATAAAAAATCCTGGTATTAAAATAGTGTATAATGACATTGTTTAATAAAACCAGGAAAAGCCATTGTTTGAATATCAGGAAAAGTATTCAGGTCTTTTATACAGCGTTTTGAAAAAGACTCACTGTATTTAAGAGAAAGACTGAGAATATGTCAGCTTAGGAAGTGTGAAAGGGAAGGTAGACTAACAAAAACTGCAAATACCGTGACACTATCATGAAACAAGCCGGAAGCACACCGAAGGAGCAGACAAAAATCACTCTTAACTCGACAAGGTTTCGTAGAGAGGGAAGGGTTCAAAGCTGATGCTGTATTTGATGAGCATACAGCCTTAACTAGAATTCAGTTCTCGTATCTTCCATCAGCTCCATCTCATGCTTTTGATTTGCTGATACGTTGCTTTCATTTTGGTGTGTCTACTAGTTAAAGAAATTCAGAATCAACTCTCACAAATGTGCACTTATTGAATAAGCACAGAGAACTGACCCAGCAGACATCTTAAAAGCACATAAATAGAACATGCATGCAAGAGGGAGCTGCTGTGTTTTGAGTAAGTCCATTTGACAGAAAGCAACAATCTGAATCTTCTGTTTCCAACTGAAGCTATGAGTGACAAATTGAGATCAAAGAAGGAAATAGCTGAGAAAGGACCAAAAAAAAAAAAAAAAGATATTGAGATAATGTGAGTTTTTTGTTCTTTGGATAACCAGATCACAATAAAATGAACTATTTTATATTATTGCTTGCCACCATATGTGATAAAAAATTACGAGGTAAAAAACCACACATTTTTGAAATAAAACCATGCAACAAAAGATACTTCATGGAAAACATCAGATGCATAATCTTCATAGAAGTCCTCATTCTTACTGTTTGAGGAATAAACATGCAGTTTGATGAGGACAAAACTCAGAGGACGTGTGTGTTTACAAAGCAGAGTAGCAGCAGACGTTCCATTTATATCCCTCTGAAAATGCTCATTTTCCTAAATTGAATTTAAGTTTTCTCTGGACCATTTGCTTCCTGAACTGGCCTCTACTACTTACTTTATTCCTCACTAGGAGATATCCACTTTATAATACTCTTCTAAATAATTTTAATAAGTAAAAAATGTCCCATAGCTTTATACAAGTATTAAATCATACATTCTTTCTGAATTCAACTTCTTTTTTTTTTAAAGGAGCTTTTTGGTAATCCTGTCTTTATACTATGAAATCATGGTTCCCATAGTCACAAAAATATAAGGTTGTGAAGAGACTGTAGAAGTTGTAGAAGTTACCAAGCCAAGCAGTTCTTCAATTGGGCTTGTTCAAAATCACAGATGCCAAATCTACTGAAGAAGATGCTGGGGGTCATCTGATACTTCAAAATGACTCATTTGCTAATGTATATTATGTGAATTTGGCTTAATAAAAAGCAGTGAAAACCATATAAAAGTACTATTTGTATTTTCCCATTATGAAAGAAAGTTAGTGTTCTAAATATTGCTTACAATGAGAACAAAGTTATATCTGGTGAGTACAACAGCTAATAGGAAAAATCTTGGTCTAGACCACTCAAGCAACTATATCAGTTCTCTCCTTTGTTGAATGGGGTAACAGAATGGCAATATCTTGTTATTGGCTTAGTATGAAGCTTGGAAGGACATATGCAGTGTGCTCGTCACACAGTAGGTCAACACTACTGACTTATTAGTCATCTTTCCATTACGACAATGAAATACTTGCGGCAATTAACTTATAAACAGAAAAGGTTTGTTGAGTTCGAAGTATGGAGGTTCAAATCCAGGATCACTGTAGGAGTGCAGATTGGAGAGTGTGACACCTTGAGCCAGGAGAGAGAAGGAGAGAGCGAGAGAGAAGAGCTGAATTTGTTCAGGGGTAACCGTCAATGACCTAAAGGCTCCCCTAGAACTTCATTTCTTAAACGTTTACTTCCAAATACTGCCACCCTGGAGGGCAGGCTTTGCATACTGACCTTTGAGACGTATTCCAAACCACAGACCCTAGTTTGGCTTGAATACATAAATACCACGTCTTATGCTTTTCTTCACTTTTCTTACCAGAGTGCCTTACAAATACCAGGTGACTACTAATTTATGTATGGATTAAAAAGACACACAGAAATCACCATTGCTTCTTATTTGTAAGAAAAGAAATTTCCTTGAAATTTCACTTTCAGAGAGAGCTGTGCAAATTCCATTTATTCCATATGTGAATGTTCTGCTTTCCGGAGTCAGATTAGGTTATAAGCTGTAGGGGCAGGGCTCATTCTTTTTTTTTTTTTTTTGCTAATTACATCCTGAAATACACCCAGAAGGCTATTACATCCCAGCCATATCCAATGCCCATAATAACTAATTAATTGAACAAATAAATAAATAAAAATTACAGCTCACAGAAGCTTCTCATTAACTTACCCAGGACTAGTTTAGCTCTTGCAATTAATTCTAAACTCTCTTGTTCCCCCTTTATTAAGTTGAAATGAAATGGAAATGGCATAATTGTTTTTCCTTTCTCATTTGGAGGAACACTCTTGAAGCCTCAGTTCTGAAAACACACAGAAAATGAAGCTAGATGATCCCTATTCAATACACAAATATCGCAGAATTCTGAACCATCATAGCATAACACATGTTCAAGGGAGCTTGTGTACCTATGTGCACAAGATATTGTAGTTTCTATGAATTTAGAAAATAAAGTACTTATTTTGCCAAAACAGAATTATTCCAGGGGAATAATTGGAACTCACTACACTTTTATAGCTGCTATATTATGAATTTTCTCAACATGCAGTGCCTTCTTTTCATCTGGTGAGGAGACATACATGTGAAGATGCTGTGATGGGTTTATATGTTAGCTATGCCTTGTACCTTTCATCCCAGATTCTTGGGGTTGTACAGCCAAAGGAACCCAGCCACGGGTTTGCCAGTAGGTCTTCCAGGAAAAGATATGGGTGAATGATCCTGTTTTGTGAAGGTCAACTGGTGAATATTCTGTGGAGGTCAACTGATGTAATCTTTAGAAAAAAGGACATGACGTGGTTTTGCTTAGGGGAATTTTGCAGCTCATAAAGTATGTTGTGGTAGCAGCGGGCAGTGTTGGACAGGGGCCGCTTTCCTCAGTGTTAGTTTTATGAGCTCTCTTATAGGAAACTGTGGGAGCTCGGCCAGAGAATGTGCTTGCCCCCAGCCCTGACTCTGTTGATAGGTCATTAATTATCTATGCAGGAATACCTCTTTCGAGCACATTGTTTTGAGTTCCTGAGAGCTTCAGATACAATTCAATGATTATTATTTTTCTAATCCAAAATCAGTAGAGTGAATAATGGTCCACATAATTCATCTGGAGGGATCTTGACTTGATTAAAATGAATCACCCAGGCTCATATGAATGCTCTGCACATAACTGGCAATGCGGCGATGAAGTACAAAGAGAACTGGACTGAGTATCAGAGCTGCTGGTCTGGGCTGGAATGTTCTCCAGTGAGCTTTGTGACCTTGGAAAAGTTGATGCTTCCAAACCCTACTGTCTTTACTTATATATTAGGAGAATTAGACAGCCTAAGGTCCATCATGACCCAAAGTTCTAACCTAACTCTCAAATTTATATGACCTTTCTGGGGTCCCCTATAAGATGTATCTTGTGTCATCGTCTTTGGGGTTGGGGGCAACAGGCTACACTTTGTTCTTTTACCTCTCCTCTGTCAGACCTTAAAAAGTCCCATCACCCTCTGCTTATAACCTGCTTAACCTGCTATTATCTAGGCCACAGAGTGGAGAGATAATAGCAGTAGTTTTCTTCTGGGACACCCTCTGTAAGCAGCTTTGATACAGGAGGGGCTTTGTCCTTAAGTGAATGATAGTGATGTGCTAGCTTGGAAGAAATGTCAGGTTCATGTCAAGACAGTGGTCCTCGGTGAAGGACACCTGAGGGTCACACTGTCACGGGCAAGTCAATTTTTCAATCTGTGAGCTGGCTGTGAACATAGCTTTCCCCAGTGGGGGCCGCCTGAGCCTGCCCAACATGGTTTCTCCTTGTCGCTGACAGTTGTAGAGTGCAGGGGAGCAGCAAGTGCCTTGGTTACCCTCCAAGGCAAGCAAGGTCGGTTTTAAACAGCTTGCTGTCAGAGAGCTCATATTTTACTCCAGTCTCCTGACCTCACAAATCTCAAGGCTGGTGCTGAAGTCAGTGAGTCCTCTGAAGCCTAGTTCCCCAAGTACTTTCCCTGTCCTTACAAAAAGTGCCTCGCTGTGGTCCTGCTGCCCCACACAAACTTTCAGGAAGCAAGACTGTAACTAATCAATGTACTTATAATTCAACTACAATGCCATATTTGCTTTCACAATGTTCTTTTTTTCCCCTAGCAGTCCCAAATTAGGCACCCACAAAGAGAAAACTGCCCTTAAAACTTTTCTCCTCTGTATTAAAGCACAGACTCGATTTTGAGTGTTGTCAGCTGATGGTTACAGGAGAGAGCAAGATGGCACAGTTGATTGCTTATTAACATTTTGTTTAGAACATTATCATATCAAATTGATTTAATTCTCCTTACAGGATAAATATTTAATTTTTCCAAACTTCTATTAAGTTCCTTGCCACCATTTTGTTCTTCACATATGAAAAATATGAACAGGATCCCTGGAAGTGTCTGTTAATGGCACCTAAGGCAAGGAGGGGACTGAGGATGAGCAGCTCATGAAATCACAGAGGCTCTCAGAGAGAAAATCTCCAAAGCAAGACTCCTTGGCTTCTATTTTCTCAGCACATGGAGATGTTCCCAACAAAAACAACAGCCCGCATTTTACTTGCAGTAAACAAAGCATAAAATGGCTTGAAATAGAACTTTGTCCAGGTGCCGAAATTTCCTCGAAATTATTCACATTAGGACACAATTCTTTTTGGGTGGGCCCTGTTGATCCTCATGATCTTATACTACATCTGTAATGTCAGCTCTGGCGTCTACCCCTCACACACAGTATTTTCTTACTATAATACACCTTGGCTGCTACATTTCTCAAGTCTCTGTATGAACTGATTTGGTATTCCCACAAGTGCTCAAGGTTCCTTCCAGTATTATCTGCCCACTATCCCCCAACCCCAACTGAACGTTTTGTTTCTCCTGCATATCCCTTCCCCACTACTCTGTAAGCTGCATGTACATAGAAACTGTATCTTTTACTTATCAATATCTAGTGCTTAGCTATGTCTGATACACAGTATGCTTCAGTCATGGTTTGTTGAATGAACAAATCAGGTAACCCAAGCACCAAGATGTGAGGGACCTAAGAACAGGGTCTGCAAAGGTAGCTAGGCTCTGGAACCCAGAATGGATGTCTCACTCTTTGACTGCTCTATCATTTCTGTGTTTGCTGCCTTTTTCTCTGCTTTCTTATTTAATAAATTCTCTGGTTCCAGCTTTCCTAAATTGTGCTAAAAGATACATGGAAAAAGCTTTGTCCATACCTCAGTGTGAGTAAAGAAAGGACACGCTGCCCCTCTTGGGCATGGTGAGACAGTGATGGTGGAATCTCAGACAAGAGAATCTCAGGCAGAAAGCGAAGACTCCTAGAGAGCGTGCGATCATGGCGGCGTCTGTTATTTTCCCCCACAGAAAACCTGGACGCTTGTGTTTTCATTTTGATGAGGAAATTTCACTTCCTTACAGTCGCGTCTCACCCCCTCCTGCAGCCACAGTTTTCTCTCTGCCTTTGTGCTGTCCTCTGGTTGCCCAGAAGCACCACTTAGTCGCCACAGACCTTTCTGGCTTCCTATGCATGCTGTGGTTGGGAGTTTTTTCTGGGCAGAACTCACTTAATAGGGCACTTTTCCTTAGCAGGCTGAGTGTTCACGGCTGATAAAGCACAGCACACCCGCTTCACGGTAACAGGTTTCACTGCAAACTTAGTGACTTAGAACCGCGATCATTCTTCCTCTCATGTTTTCATGGCTTTCCTGGGTTTGCTGTGTTCAGGGGGCCATCGCTCTGCTGGTCCTGCTTGAGGTTTCTCATGTGGCTGCCATCAGATGATGCTTATTTATTTATCTGCAGAATGCTTCCTGAGGAGTTGTCAGGGTGCTTGTCTGTCCTGATGGGATGGCTGGGCCGCCCTCCGCCTTCACGCGGACTTAGAGTTTCTCTGAGCCTGAAGCAAGGGAGCTGGCGTCTTATGTGGCAGCACAGAGCTCTTTGGTTGGAAAGAACTGTAACAAGTTTAACTTCAGCTCTGGTAGGGAAGACAGTGACAACATGACAGTGACACGGCCTGGGTGTGGACACTTGCCTGTTATCTGGGACAGAAATAGAAAAACAGCAGTGAAACTGATTGAGAGAATGATGAGAGAAAACGGGAGAGAATTTGGGGAGGGAAGAGTTTTTACCTGAAAGGGAGAGTTTTAATAAGAAAAGAAGGAATGCAGACAGTCTCAGTGCTTAAAATTATTTTTTAAAAAACTATTCATTGCTGGGCATTGGAAGGCTGAGCAAGAGGATTACAAGTTCAGGGCTGTTTAGTGAGGCCTTGTCTCAAGCATATATACATATATATATTTGTATTTTAAAATGCAAGTGTCTTATGGTAGCTACTTAGCTAGTATAGCACCTTCTTGCACTGATGTGGCTGCCCAGTGACTTCTACTAAAGAAAGTGACACTGCAGTCATTCTAGACCTCCCAAAAGGGCTGCATCCGGGGATATAAGAAGGAAATAAGAAGGAGGGATACAAGGAGAAATGTTTCTCTTCCTGAAGAGCTTCAGTATTTGCTGCTGCCTTTGGACCACGGTTTCCAGTTTCCTTCAACCTTCCAAATGCATCACTAACCTTTCTATGAGCTCCAGGCCTGGAACCGGGGTCTAGTATTTCATCCAAGATTCATAACTTCTGTTTTCCAACTTCTATCTTATATTTCCTGGCTTTTCCATGTGAACATGGTCACTGTGGACACTCTGATTCTGTAAGTCTGCCTAGTACACACCTATACGTAATTGTACATACATTTTCTAGGGGTTCTTTTCAGCTAGACCCTGACCCAACCACCTAGTATGAAGTTTCCTTAAGAGTACTGTCATTTCTTGGTGTTGTTACTGCTTCATAATTGGTTTGAAACGAAGTTCATGGTATTACAAACTCTTTCAGTTGTCTTTCTCTCTAGTGACAAATCTTACTCACGTCTGTGACCTTTTATTCGTTTGTCACATAATGTCTAAAATGTAGGAGGTACAGCCGTGCTGCAGTGGGTGGTTAAACTGTTTCATTCTTGTTTTCTTTTTCCAGCCATTGCCTCTGTAGGTGACTGTCACCTATTTCCCAATAACCCCTTGGCTATGCGATCATGTTCCGTATTAGAGCTCTTTACTGTGGAGCCTGCAGTCACCTCAAAAGTAGCATTACTCAGATAAAGGTTTTCTCTTTCCGTCTCAAATTTGTTATCTCTTTCAATAAAACCATTGTTGTTCCAGACCAACACAGGCTTTTGCTCTGTCCATATCCGACCTCCTTCCACGTCTCTCCATCTTAGATTTTGTTCCACTGTTTCTTCTGTTATTCTGCGGGTATTTACTTTTGAAGATGTATTCTTATTGCCACTCTCCTAGATTGGGCCTCTTTTCACGCCTGTGCGATCTTCTCGCTCTTGTGTCTTGTTTTCTGTGTTCATCCGCTTCCCACTCTAATCATGCCATCTCTGGTCAGAAGAGTCCTCCTCACATGCTTCTGTCACAGTGTTGCCCTGGTGCTTCTAGGAGTGTTAGCTGCTGCCAGATGAAATCCACCACTCTACCTGGTTCTCACCATCTTCCACAGACCAGACTCCACTGTACCAATCCTCTGCTTTCTCCTGCTAAGTAAGAACACCTGCACCTCGCGTCATCTCCTCTCCTCATTCATTCTTGCTCAAATGAGCAATTCCTCCATCTCAACCAGAAGATGCGTTTGTCTGGAAGTTTTTCTTTCTTGCCTTTCCCCTTCTCACATATAAGCATCCTTTATATTCTCCAGGATAGGTCCAAAGTCTAATTCATTCATTCTTTTTCTCTCTGTCTCTCGCTCATATTCTAGCCTTATTTACTCTTTTTTCTTCAAGCCCTAATTACAGATATGCTGGGTCAGAGGCATGTTTACTAATTGTTTTTATTTGTGACTAACTAACATATTTGCCTCTTGATGGCAGAGGCAGAATTATCTGCCCCGGCGGTCATTGCCCATGTAAGAGCCATGTATTAATTATATGAACCTGTAATGGTAGCATGTTCTAAGTCATCACATATAAGCCAGTGGGGTGATATTTTCTCAGCATAACTAAAGGAAGCAAGGAAAAAGGGGCCTTCTTAATGCTTCTAATTTCTGGAAGAGACATTTCTACTTTGGCCTTGTAGTAGCATCAGATATTGGAAAATAATAACAATTAGTGTTTGTATACCCTTTAATTGCTTGTAAAACACTTTGATGCTTGCTTATTCATAACTCTGTAAGTCCCTCTAGAATTGCAATGCATTTTAAAGCTTGTAGCAGAATGCAGAAGATGGAATGAGTGAAGCAGGTGACTCAGAGGCTTCAAGCTTACAAAAATATTCAGAAGTGCATTATTTTTTACTGGCCTCAAGAAGAGTTCTTTCTTGAAGTGTTGACATATATTTTTATCTGAGGTTATTGTTCTGATATTTCAGCCATAAAGAAATTTCCAGATAGACAAGGAATAAATAGGAATGTTAACCTCAGGAACTGGTGGTAGCGAAAGTCTGAAGACCCTATATCTTCTATCAAGCCACGCTATAGAGAAATTTCAACTTCTGATCCTCAAGCAAGTTTATAGGGTTTGACAGTTTTTCTGTTATTTGGATGGAGGAGATGATACAAAATTTCAGAGAAAAACAACAGAAGTGAAAGCGAGAAAGAAGAAAAATTGGAAATGAAAACTGCATCAGTGAAGAAAAGTGGTGCTGACACTTGCAGGAATGTAATGGCTATTTTAAAGATTATATCGCCACCTAGTAAATCAACACAGAAATACAGCTGGAGAGGAAAAAAAAACCCAAAACAAAGCTACAACAGAAAGACAAACCCACCTTCAGGTGGATGCTGAGCTCTGACCCTCTGATTCACAATTCCTGCCGGTATCTCTCTAGACATCTGCACACACACAGGCTAAGCAGGCTGCGTCTGCAAGCACAGTATTCTGTGTCAACAGGCTCCTGTCCACCTAGGTTATGTAATGGGGAAGTTGACAGCGCTTATAACAACTGAAAATGTGTTCAAAATTCCTCTCCACCAACCTGCTATACATTCCTGGGAAATGATTAGTTAAAATCCTGCATTTAAAAAATCACTGTTAAGTAATTAAACTCTGGTAGTGACAATAGTTTGCATTTTCTACTTTTCACTTCTACTTAGTAAAAGAAACTAGTTATGGTTTTCATTTCTTAGGAAGTATTGTAATCCCAAATTTAAAAACACTATGCTAAAAGCCCCTACTTTAAAAAAAAATCCATATCTTAGTTTTCTAGCATTTTAAATAATCTGTTTCACCTTTGTGGTTTTTTGCACTAAATGTTCAATCATCTACCCTGGGTTTGTGCTTTTGTGAAGGGTTTCTTAGCTTGATAAGACACTGCACAGAGCTTTTTCTTTTTGTCTCTTCAATGTATGGTAGCATTTACATAGTGATTCTTTTTGTATTAGTGATTATTTATGTCTGCAGTATGTATGATAACACTCATTAGAAGAGACGAAAGGAAGGAAAGGAGATGTAAAAAGACTTAAGATGCTTTATATATTGGACAGGGTTTTAAGGCTTGGTATGTACAGGAGATTACCTGGCCAACTTGCTGGCCAGGTAACCCCTAACCGCTCTTTTCACACCCTAAACTCTTTATTTAAGATAGGCATGCAATTAAAATAGTCTCAGCAATTTTTAAAATAATGTGGAGATACTACTTGGAAACTAATATAAGGATAGGTTTATAAATAAATAAAATAGCCAAAGCACCAAAAAAAAAAAAAAAAGAAAAAAGGGAAGAAAAATATAGAAAGAATAGTGGTACATTTTAAAGGTTTTTAAGCTCTTGAATTTTAACTAATTTTAAATATCATTAAAATTTAATAATTTAAAAAGATTTAAACACTTAAATATTTAAAAATGGTTGACTTCCTGGTCTCAGAATGCACCTCTCCTTTTTTGGAAACAATTTGCTTGACTCAATCATCTTGATGATCATCTTTGCTTGATCTATTGTGAACACCACCATGAAAGAAGTTTCTATCCTTTCTAACTATTTTGGTTATTAATAATAGCAATTAACCTTGCTGAGCACTTAATGCTTAATCTATTTCTTCTAAAGATCTCTGTGAAGTACTGTCTTGGTTGCTTTTTCTCATTGCTGAGACAAAATACCTGACACACAAAGTTAAGGAAGGAAAGCTTTTTTTAGCTCACAGTCTGTTGAGTTTCAGTCCATACTTGGCTGGCTCCAAGGCAGGGTGGCACATGGCAGAGGGCAGGAGTTCATGGTGGTGGAAGACAGCAAAGGTAACAAGGGTATAAGGCAGGAGTGACAGAAGAACAGCCTCTTTCCCTCCCTTGTATCATATGCAAACTACCTGCCCCAGGGGGTGTAGCTCTCACATCCATACTCCCAGCACTGGATTATGGATCAATCAAAAATGTAGAAGCCCACCCCATGACTGTATGAGGATTTGGGGGGACATGCAGACACAAACCATAACAAGTATGCACTATTGTTATCTACATTGTATTGATGAGAAAACTGAGGCTAGCATGAGAGGAGATTTTCACTGCGTGACCCTTTTCCTTGGGGACTGTCAATCATAAAATTATGAATTTGCTTTATCTATACATGGCAAAGTCTATTGCTTGTCCCTTAATAGTCATTTTTCTTCTTTAATTTTAAGGTATAGACTTTTGTACTGGGTACACAATTATAGACTAAATTATGCCCTAGTTTTCATCTCAAGTAGTTGTAGATGAGTTTAACTTTTAGTTCATGACCATATTGAGAGCATGCATATATATATATATATATATATATATATATATATATATATATGACTTCTTGGTAAATATATCTATTTAACTGTTTAACTTAGAATTACTTCATCATAGAGATACTATATAGAATTCTATGTATTAACATCCAGGAGGCTAAGAAATTTCTTTCTTTACTAAGGAAATTCTTCAAAATTTACGGGAAGGAAAAATATTGACCTGGGCATCAGGGGGTTTGCAACATGGTTTTGGTCTGGGTATTCATTTGTTTATATACCTTTGGACAAGACAATGGTTTCTGGATTTCAGATTATTGAACTAGTAAATTAGTGGCCTTGAATTTGATGAAGAATTAAAAAGTAATGGTAAATTCAAGGCCCAGCCTTATACTTGAAGCATTGGAAGTAGAGATGAAACTATGAAAAAGCCAAGAAATGAAGTCCAGTTCTAAGTGGAAAGAGCCAAAGTATTTCCAGGAGGATTTTCTTGAGCATTTGAGTACTTACATCAAAGAACTGCCAGTTGACTTTTCGAGCCGGTGAACAAGGCAGTGGAAGATATTCCATAGTGAGCAAGTTGCATGTTCAAAGGCTTAAGTATAGGACATGACAAAGTAGATTCCATGAGAAGTTCAGACTGGCAGAATGTGTGCTTGTGGGACTATTGTGTGGGCCTGGTGAAGAAGGACAGTCACAAGAAGAAGTGACCAGGTCTGGGTGGCACCCCCGTGTGCTGTCACCTGAACAGAAGAAGTAGAATGGACAGGCGCAAAAAGGGTGAAATAGGGTTAACAGGATGAAGAAAACTATTCAAGCTACTTTCCCCCAAGTCAGCAAACATATAATCCCTGCTAAAATCTTGTGAGGTTGGAATCTCTATTAGCATTTGACTTTGAAGAGCGGGAACACTCAACAACAAAGTAACAGCTCTAAGGTAGTGGAGCTAAAGGGGAATGGAACCAACAGTGGAATCCAAATTTTTAAGATATGAAACCTGCTGTCCCTCTTACCAACAGTGCTGATCAGTGCCGTATTACAGAAGATCGGAGGTAAATGGAATCAAGACATTATTGGGAGGGTAATTGTGGTCTTCTGCCTTGCAGCCAAGTATTCTAGCCCTGTTACACTTCATCATCTTTTGGATGAGGAGGTACTGTCCTACACATTTTTTTGTGGCCATCAACTTTAGCCATCTCCTGCAAGGCCATATAATTAATTAATTTGGCACATAGCCCTACTCCAACTTTTTCTTGGAAATGCATAATTTTTCTTTTTCTTGCATAATTTTGACTACCTTGTACAGGCAATGTATAATAGTGCTTATAGACCATTAAATTTTTGTTTGTTAAAGTTTTTGCTCTTTGGTATATATGAAAGTAAACAGAAAAGGGTAAACCACGTGTTAAGGTGGGACCTTAGTAAGCCACATTCTAAATGCCCAGGAGCCTCTGAACTCTTGGTATTTAACATTTAGAATTAGTCTGATGGGAGAAGTAACAAGGAAAGATAAGAGGGAAAGAAGTGAGCTTCTATGACATTGAAGGTGGTCGCAAGCCTAATGAATAGTAAGAATAAGCTTAGATGTCCCGCCGCATCAGGGGGTGGTAAATAGCAGTGTTCTGCATGGGAAAGAAGCTTTGCTTTATCCTACCTTGATCTATATAAGATGTTTGATCTTTTCAGATCACTGGAAAAGTAAACTCAATATAATTCCTAATATAAATATAAGCATAGACCAAACAGTTTCAAAACTACTGAAATTCAAGTAGGCAAATGATATGTACGAGTTAACTCCTTGCCTTTACATTTTCTAGTAAACTTGGTAGCAGGCTATTAAAGGTTTATGAGCTTGGTGCTGCTTAATCATCCTTGCTGTTTCTGTTCTGACCACAGTAAATGTGCACAAACCAAATCCAGCAGCACACGAGCCCCGTATAAGAGCCTCTTTAAAGTAATTTACTTAGCTTCTTCACTCCCACATTTTTGAGTTCTCTGAGTTGTAAAATTCTCCAAATGAACCAGTACCCCAACTTGTTTGCCAAAATATAAAGATGAAAAGAAAAACGAGCTTTCTTGCAATACCCTCTGGGACTAATTACCCCTATCTGACTAGACTGGTTGTTAGAGCTGAATTATAGTCATGAATAAGTTAGATCTTAATTAAAGTCATGTATGGGGTCCAGAAGGCAATGTCATACAGGCGAAAAAGCTGTTTTGTAGTAAGTGGAAATTAATATTATAATGCTCTGTAAGAAATTGGATGTCTGGTTAGAAACCTATCTGATGAGATGTATAAGAAATTCCAGGCTTAAAAAATTAACCTCTCTTCTTCCATGATACATGGTCCTTCCAAATTTTTAATTTGAATTCAGATTAATTGTTAAGTTTCTAGTAATATAAATAAAAAGTATGTTCTCAAAATTAGGTTATCTTTATCTATTTTGTTTTACCTGAGTAATTATGGTAGCTTTTATTTCATGTTTTAAACTTAATAATTGGTGATATCTTGTGTGGGAGGAAAACAGTGAAACATGAACAATTTTGGGCAGATTACGTAAGTGCAAGGTTTCCTGGTAATAGAAGATGTCAATCATTAAAAAGTAGCTCCATGGCAGATAACAATATATTCATCTCTTGACACTTTTAAAAGCTTTAATATGAAATTGAGGGGATGAGAAACACCTACTATTTTTTGACCTATGTCTTTCTATTGAACAACGAAAGTGTCTAAATTTGTCCTAAGACACCTGAACTAAGTGAGGTATTGAGCACCAAGCCCAGCACCCCGTCAGGACTCGGTTGAGGAGGCACAGGGAATCTCTGTCAGAGGGAAGCTAAACTGAGTTCAGCTTTCTCTCTGGATTAATATCCTTAAAAAGATGGTAAGGAGAGAGTGCTAAGCATTGTGTAAGTGTACAAGATGACAAGCCAGGCAAAGGAAAAGGATTTCAGGGAAACTCTTTCAGAGTTTTAAGTCAGTATCTGATCTTTTCTTCAGGGGAAGGTAGAGGACATTTTCATATGTGACTAGGACTTATAAATTTATGAAATCTTAAATCTAGAAGATTCAGATTTACAGTAGAACTTATAAATTTATGAAATCTTAAAGCTAGAAGATTAGGTCTACAGTAGAGTGTTGTTAGAGGTAATTATTTCTATTTTATGATTGGAGAATTTCTGGGTGTGATGGCTCACTTCTGTAATATCAGTACTTGGGAGGCTGAGGGAGGAGGATTGCTGTGAGTATGAGGCCAGATAGCAAAACCTAGCTCAAAAAACCAAACAAAATACTGGAAAAATTGAGACATGAAAATTCAAGAGCGCAGATGGAAAAATGGTGGGGCTAGATCTCAAATCCTAGTATTCTTATTCTTTGCTAATCCTTTTCACATACATCTTGTGAAGTGGTTAAGGGGCTCGACGGTTTGCTTGGTTGGGGAGTTATTTTTCCTAATGACAACTTTCAAATGGGCAGAACAGGGCTCTTTGCTGTGGGCTTGGAGAGTAAAGGCCTCCACTTTAACTGCCAGACCTTCAAGGCCCAGGATAGAATCTCAGGCTGACAAGTGGCTTGAAGACACTGGTATAGACTAGATCACAGGCTTTTCAATTCTCTTTCAACTACAGCTCATAGATTCATATACTAGATGGATCAGAGAGGGCATTAAATGCCATTTACCTCAGTATTTTTATTTATACCTGAGAAAGTTGTAGCCTAATGATGTTAAGCCTACGCTTTTTAGGTATATACAACAAGTAGGGAAATCTTAGAGAAAATGTTTAATGTGAGGAGAACCTCAGAATTGAACAAAGCCACAAGCATCAGGGCCAGTATTCTTTAATGAG
Source organism: Dinomys branickii (assembly GCA_004027595.1). Classification (NCBI taxonomy): domain Eukaryota; kingdom Metazoa; phylum Chordata; class Mammalia; order Rodentia; family Dinomyidae; genus Dinomys; species Dinomys branickii. Next base: position 221,822 of record PVLD010000800.1, read on the forward strand.
ACTTGACAAAAAATAGAAATTTATACACATATGAATTTTAACATAAAGGGTTTTTTTTTTTTTTTTACAAAGATATGTTTATATCACCTTGACACAGTTACAAAATGTTACTCAATATGTTAAAAAGGAGTTACATACAAGTGAATCGGGTCTGGTTTGAGAATACTCAATCCACAAAAATACCACAAACGTCTAGTTAGTAAGTTTCTTGATTTTCATGGCATTTTCTTTAAGACTTAGTGTTCTTGAAGAGAATAGTAATTTGGAGATGAATCTGCATTTCTATATAAATCATTTGTGTTCCTAGGAGAGAAAGGTCTGTGTATAGGAAGAAACCAGGTCTGCTAAGCCTCATGTGATAACTTTTTAAATCCCAAATCCCAAATCTCTGAAAGCAAAGGTTTCCCCTATATTTTACAAACACTTTTGGCAGGTATTATGGTTTAGGCTTAAAATGCTCCCCCAAAAGTCTCTTATGATCAGAGGATAGGGCTCTTGGAACATGCTCGGATCATGGGGAACTACAGCTGACTTGCCGTTAGTAAGTGGCATATGGTTGGAGGAATCACCAGGAGTGTAAGCAGGAGAAGTCACCTCCCTCCCGGCTCCTCCCTCTGCTACCTGTTTCCTGATTGCCGTGACCTGAGAAGCTTTTCATGTGCTATGTTCTTCCATACTGTTTGTGCATTGGAGCTCACCATGGACTGAAACTTCTCAAGCTGTGAGCCAGAATAAACCTTTCTCCCTTCAACAGGTGGGTGTCAGGTATTATAAGTCAGTGATGAGGAAAATGACCCAGACAGTGGGCAAAACCATAAGTAAACTGTTGCATACTTCCTTAGGGTCTTTATTTGACCCTATAGAATATTTGTAGGTTTTATTGCAAGTTGTTGGGATGTTTGATTATAAAAATTGGCCAAAATGTGGAAGGGGTTTCATGCAACACAGTGCATGAGCCATGAGCAAATATGCTACTTACTGAATATCAGAAAAAATTGAGTACTGAAACACATTTGATTTTTGGCAAGAGCGCTTTAGACTTGTGCCATTTTGCAGAGCTTACCCATTTTTCTACAAATTCAATTTATTTTAGGCTCAAACTTGACAGTTTTGAACCTGCTTATTATGCTATGTCTGATGTGACCTCTTCATTTAGGCTGAAATGTAGGATTATTGAGGGTGTTTTTCTTTCTCCTCTGAACATAAAATCCCTAATTAGAAAGATATTTTGATTATAGGAAGTTTGTTATTATTTCATCCTCCTTTGGTACTTAAAGTTTGAAAAGCAGTAAAACCAACTCAACTAGTCAGAACGGTCAAAACAAGAGTGGTGGAGAGCTCAGGGGCACTTAGGCGCAGGTCTGCCAGAGAGCGCGTGGGGCTAGCAGGCCCACTACCCTGAGAGGGCAGTCATGGCTGCAGCTCATGAGAGCCAGCGGGAACACCCTCTGCTGTGCGGTACTTCAAGGCCTTTTATTGCTTTATTTGTGTAGAAATGCATCAGGTAAATGGAGTGTTTATAATTTTAGCTGTACTACTAGCCATTAAAGCAAATATTTTACAGCCCTTGTAATTATATTTTGGTGAAAGTTGCTCTGGGTAGATCAGCAGGCTCTTCCCTGGATAGTATTTTTGCTGCCATATTTTCTCTAATGGTGAAGAACAGTTTATACCATAGTCTAAACATTCTCCGAATGATATTTTTATGTCTGGCAAGATCTATTTCAAGCCTGGAAAGAAGGGAAAAAACTACTTACATATACAATAATATATAATAATAATATATCAAAAATATAGTGTATGTGTATATATATATATATAGAGAGAGAGAGAGAGAGAGAGAGAGAGAGAGAGAGGGAATGCATTCTAGTAACATTGATTTATTTGTTGAGCACTACTCACTTTAAAAAAATCTATAATTGAAAAAGACTAATGAAAGAAGGAAGGCACAGTAAGTACGATGTTGATTATTCTTCACAGATATTTCCACTGTTTGAGAAGTTATGTAGAACAACAGGCTGTGGATGCTGTTGAGCAGAAATATTATATTACAGGTCTCTGTTTAGCAACAGTGTGAGCCTTCTCTTGGGAGTGTTTTAAAGCTTCCTTAATTAGGTCAGCTTTGGGCAAATTGAGTTTCAAGGAAATTGAAAGGTATCTAAATACTTTTAGGTCACCTGAGTATCATTCAGGAGGCTACTATGTTAATTTGCCAACTGAAACCCAAAGGAGGTTGACTAATTAAGTTCATAAGTAAAGAAAATAAATAAATGCTTATTATAAAGGAGAATATTCTATGTTTGTTTAACATCTTTGACTTGCTTTATAGAATATGGTTTAAAATATTTGAGAAGACATTTCCATTACAGTTTATAACAATTCTTGACCAAAATGCATTTCCATGTTTTCCTCCAAAACAGCTTTGTAGGTTGTAAAGTCATTAGAAGCAATAGTTTCTTGTTCTCTTGTAACTGTTTACAGCGATTACCATGGTCCTTTGAATGAGCAGCGGCTTCTGTATTACATATTTTGCAGCAGTAGATGCCTAATCCTACGAAACCCAGAGAGTGTGGCGTTAAATGAGAAACAGATATACAACTAATATATCTGCTCATTTAGAAGCACTGGAACTCTGTGGTTTTCATTTTCCAACGGGGAATCGGGTCTTCTATTTACCATGGGAATAACATGTCCATTACTCAGTTCCTCACCTGCTCCTGACAGCACAGTTCATGTCTTCAACTTTGATAAATGTGATAATTCTGTCCTAATTCCTAGTACCATGCAGATCTGTCTGTAATGATGAATCAAAACATTTTAAAGACATTTTTAAGACATGGACATCAAGCGATAAAAATTTCTTCCCTTCAAGTTGCAAACAGTAAAAATATAGAATTAGATTAGTCAACACACAGCTTTCCACATTGAGAGTGTTGGTATATTGGAGCTAATGGATCCAATACACACAGAGCAGCAGGACGTGGAGCCAAAACATGGAGACAGAACTACTGATCTCTCCATCCCTAAGCCGGGCGTAGTGGCACACGCCTGTAATTCCAGCAGGCAGGAGACTGAGGCAAGAGGACAGCTGTGAGTTCAAGACCAGCCTAACCACAGAGCAAGACCACACTACAAAAAAAAATCACAACAAAAAAGTGCCTGAATTCTACTTTTCAATTGTCTAGTTATATAACTCAATAAATTCCTTTTTACTGAAGATGGTTTCAGCTAGGTTTAATTTGCATGGAAATTATAGCACCCTAAATTATACACTTTGCTTATTTAGCCATGAAAAATGGCTCAATAGAAATTGATCATTTGTTTCTTCCTAGAAATCCTGTCTGCTATTTCAGAAGTTAACATGAGGGAAAGAATGATACTTTGTATACAAATGTATAGATCATTCGGTATAACTGAGAGAGGTGAAAGGAAATGTTTTAGCTGTATTCATCAATGAGCGTAACTAATAAAGTAGCAGTAGAAAATTTACATAATCTTTCATAATAATGGACAAAAGATTCAGCGTATGGCACACCTTTGTAGAACAATCTCCAAGTACAAGGGTGCCATATTTACCCTCTGAAACAAGGATTACTAATCATTGCCTCGCTAAACATCACTTTTTATTCTCACCCATGGAAACACACTTCTCTCATTTTATGTCCGCGTAAAGTTTCACTTCATTTTTCCTTTTATTTTTTTATTTCTCTCTGGTCCTTTTATGTCCTTTTATTTTTCATTCTTTGAAGTGTTTCTTGATGTAGCTACTTTAGATTTCAGGGTAGAATAAAAATAATTTAAGCTGTTGAGTTTCTGAAAGATGCTTTTTGTTTATCTTTCGCTTGAAAACAGACCCTGGGAAGAGATAGCCCGGCTGTTGCCCTGGGTTTCGCTCTGCTTCACATCGTGGACGCCCCTCCCCCATGCATTTTTCTCTCATTTCCATGGTTAAAGCAGAAAGAAAAATAAGCCTTCACTGTACATGGACTGTTTTGGTTGTGGCAACGTTTCTGGAAATGTTCTCTGTTGGAGGAAAGATTTTTTTTGCCTATCATCTAATTGTCCTCCATTTCTTTTTCTGAAGCTAGAATATGTCACTTCCTTTCAAATGTATGTTAATTGAATACACATTTTAGATATGCATGCACAATTTCAAAAATCTGATGCTCTTTCATTTCTTACATAGAAAATCAGGTAACAATTTGTGAACAAAATCATCACAATTCCAGGGTTACTTTAGGACCTTACATTTATTTCCAATCCTCGTCAATCGCCATATCACTGCAACTATTTTGTGTATACCTCAAAATAAGTAACTTTTGATGAATGCAGTATGATTCAGAGTTGTTCCAACCCATAATTATTTGACAGTTGCTCTTTAATACTAGCAGGCCTGCAGCAGATTTTAGGATATATTAAAAGATGTTTATCATGTCCAGTATCTAATGGAGGTAATCATACGATGGTTTTCAAGTCAATTCAGAAGATTCATTTTACAGGCACAAGCTTACGGTAATTTATCATTAATGTTTTCCTCTGCGTGCTGTAGCTTTAGTTGCAGTGCAAATTTGCAGCTGTACATCTCCCTATCCATGGTCAGTGTTCAACAAGCAGCTAACCCTCCTCCTCAGATTGGATTTATGCATTTGTTTTTGGTTCAAGGTTCCTTGCTCCCGCTGGCAAACACAGATGCTCCTTACCTCCTCTCCACCTGAATGTGCACAGAATATAATTATGATGGGAACTAACATTATCTGAAATGCACTTCTGTTTATGCCTGTAGACCAAGGTCAGGACAATTAATCTGAAAGATGGTAGCACAGTGGATTATGCCAAACAATATTTTCCCCAGGAATGTAATACCATATATCTCAAAGAGGCAAAATATTCATGCAAATCCTCTGCTGGCTTCTCTGTCAAACCAGGTTTATTGTCACTAAATATGAAGTTTACAAAATAGACTGCAGAGAATGCAGATGTTTCTAAGGGTGAGTATTTCATGCATATGTTAAAACAAGAGTGTGAAGGTTAATTTTATGTTAGCCTGACTGTGCCATGGAGTGCTACATCCCACAGCTACTATGAACGTCCAGAAGGGCAGGTACAGTGGTATTGAACAGTATCATGTTTAGCAGCCCTCCCCCTGGAGCAATTTGTGACATTGAAACCACACTATTGAATAAGTCAGCTTTTCTTGCTAGAGTCTGGTCTTTGGGGTTAGTGAAGAAATAAAGGCTTAGGCCACTAGGGTTCAAATAATAAACCTTTAATAAATAAATCTCATAGCTCTGATCAGAAAGGTAACTAGCCTGTTCCTTAGAAATCAGGACAATTGCATGGAACTTTACTAATTTTGAAACATTAACATTTTGGCCACTAAATCAGTAAGTGGAAAACAAGCAACTTTCCTTTAATCTCTAGTTTTCTGGGCATCTTTTGCAACCAAAAGAAAGGATCATGGAAAGGACATTGTGACTGGGGTCAGCACATTTCAAAGGTGCTAAGGATGAGAAGCCATTGCTGGTGGTATTGGGTGGGGGACACAGTCCAAGAATCTCTGGCAGACCCTGAACTCTCTTTCTTCCTCAGAAATAATTAGCTCGCCCAACTGCACGTATGGGGAGCGGGTGCTGGGTGTGCCTTTGCTCCAGCATCCTCCAGATCTCTCCTATAGACTATACGTTTAGGTCACAATCAACTGGCAGGTTCGGTTAGCAGAGTAATAGTGATTTAACAGAGCTGGAAGCGAATGCTATCTGTTTGTTTCACAAAATCATAGAAACAGTGAGTAATAGAAAGTGCCCATCTGGCCATATCATGAACTTTCATTCCCTGTCACTCCTGCTGTGCTCAGTTGCTTCCTCCTATGGAATATGAGGGTCAGGGCCACAGAGAGACAGGCAGAGAGCTGTGGTGACCCGGTTACTCTGTTGTGACAGCAGCCTGCAATCGTATTTTCAATAATCAACCCCAGGATCTGAGAGTTTTGAAAATACTTTTATCTCTCTAATCACCATGTTTTTATAAGTGGATTTAATTTTATGTTCAGCTGTAAATCTTTATTTAAAACTGATGCACCACCTAAAAAAAATGTATGCATATCAAAGAGCAGAGGAACTTGATCCAGTGTGTGATTGTTGCTATGGGACTATTTCATGGAAATTAATCTGTAAACATTTAGCAGCTTGATACTTGATGGGAGGGAGAAAGAGTGGAAAAAATTAGTCAGGTGAAGAGCAAGAAAATTACTCCCATCTGATTAGGAAAGGATAATCATGGTGATTTCATGCAGACCAGCAGCATCACAGTATTAATTTCTCTTTCATGTTTGCTTACCTGGTCTGAGGACAGGGTAGGGAGTCCTGAAGTGTGTGGGAGGAGGAGCTGCTGGAAATTGCCTGGAAAAGACAACAGAGCACGTTTCAGGTTATCATACAGCTAGCTACTTGAGCCTCTTCTTGAGAGGAGATCAAAAGCTGGAACTAAACTTGTCAGATTTCTTTTTCTGTAGATTTCCATGGAGTTTTCAGAACTGCCAACATATTCTGATTGAATTAGAATTCCACCAGCACCTAAGGGAAACCGAGAACCACTCATTGCCAGGTTGAAAGTGGGTGGAAGTTATCTGTGACTGATGTCTATGGGAAAACTCCTTTTTCTTCCTTTAAACCGTAGGTTATAAATGGTGTACCTTAAATGGTGTAATATTAAAGACCAGTCATTAGTGATATTTATTGTTTTCTTCTTACTTATGCAATTATTTAATGTTTAAAAGGTGAGTTGAAATAATTCAAGTAATAAAGTGATAACATAAAGTAATAAAATAAGTAAGTTTTATTTAATTGTGCCTATATTTGAAACATTAAACTGTAGCTAATGTGGCTGAATTGAGAACTTATGCTAGCAAATCTAAAATGGAAAAAAACAATGGTTTTTGTGATACTACTGTTCTGTATCTTGACTCTGGGGCTGGTTGCATGAATCTGTGCATGTAATAAAATTCTCTTGAAATAATCACACACACGTGTTTAGAACTAGTGAAATCAGAATGAACTCACTGGATCATATCAATGTCACTACTCTAATTTTAATCTTGCACTAGAGTTGTGTAAGACATTAATGTTGGGGAAAATTGTGCAAATAGCTAACTAGGAAATTCCTTGTAGTGTCTTCTACAGTTGCATGAGAATCTATAAATGTGTCGAGACTAACAGTGCAAAACTGAATAGAATAAATAGACTTCTTTTTTAAACATCTTAAAGCTACCACTTTTGAAATTACTTTGAAAAATTACACAAAAATTCAGGATCTGCAGTTTTTCTGCCGAGCATAGCAATAAGCTCGTACTTCTACACCACCAACCCACAGTTCTAAATAAAAATCTTGAATTATTTTATGCTAAGTCATTGTGGTCCTAAAATTACCAACTTGTAAATAGTATAAAATACTTTCAATTAATGCATCCAAGCAGAACTGCAGTCTATGTGAAGACTTACTATAAATGAATGCAAGACACCATTTCTTTGGTTGTGCCTAAGGATGAATCAATTTGAGCAGAAACTAAAAATTTTAGAGCACATTGAAATATATTTTCCCAAATAAATGGCAAAATATGTTGTAAAAATAAAAATAGCGTTAATTTATTTGTTAAAATTGCATCAAATAGACAGGTGTGATGGCACAATCATGTAATTCCAGCATTCAGTAGGCTGAGGCAGGGAGATCATTCCAAGTTTCAGGCCAGCTTGGGCTACAAGATGAGTTCAAGGCAAGCCTGAAATGTACAGTGAAACCCTGTCTCAAAAAGAAAGAAAGAAAAAAGAAGTAAAAATATTACATCAAATGACCGTGCTAATTATGTGGAATAACTAAGTACTGGGATAACTAAGCAAGTCCCTTCCCCAGTTCTTAAAAGAACCGTGCAAAATTTGCATCTGTCATTTATTTATCAAGTATTTTTAGATAACTACAGTTAATGTGGTTCCAGATTACACAGATGTAATTTTTTTATTTTAAAAGTAAAAGAATGAAAACATCAGCAAAGAGACACAAAGTAGCACAAGAACAGTACAATCAAAACTGAATTACAGACAAGGTGACAAGAATTAACAATGGCTGTTGTATTACCTGTTGATAACTTCAAAGTGTATGCTCAGGAAAACAAACATAGACATGCAAGACTAATCAAGCAACTAATTATTAACTCTTCCTTACAATAAAGCAACATAGTCACTAGTGGAACCATGTTAGCCATCCTGCATACACATACATACATACATGGCTGTCCTTTCTTTCTTTTCTCCCTCCCTTCATCCCATTTGGTCTTTACTTTTGAGCAGTTTCCTTTTATACCTCCTAATTTATATTCCCACTTTCAGGTTCTTACATTAGTGATACAATACATTGCATGCACATGCACATCTACACAGATGTAATTGTAAATAAGAGAAATGGGATTTACCTTAATAGAATATTCTGTCCCTCTGAGAGGTTTTTGTTAAAATAATACTATAATAATAAAAGTTACCACTAAGTCTAAGTCTAAATAGCCTGTATTTTTATTTGTTTTAATGAATAATATATAACTTGTTAAAAATTATGAGTCGAGTTTCTGGATTAAAAGAGGTCTTTATATAAGCAATAGAATTAGTTACAACTTAGAAGAAATTAAAGTTATGATAAATTTCATTGCTAAATTATAAAAAAGGAAATCCATGGAAACTTATTGAAGGAAAATTTTTACTTGAATGGTAAAGGAGCATCAACAGGACTACAAATATTGACCGATTCAGAGAGAAGTAGAGTGAAGCTATTATAGTACATCATGTTTCAGACAAAAAATCACTGCAGTCAAATTAAAGGAAGCATAGTTTGCTAATCCTCAGGTTTTAATTAGACAGACAAATCCTACAATACCGTTTAAAAGGATTCATCCAAATGCCAGTGTACATTACAATTGCCAGCAAGTGGGTGGGCCAATAGAGTAAGGAAAGGTATTACACTTTGCATGGAATATAAAGAGAGAACTTTTGTGGTTGATGAAACCGAGCCCGAGATTTAAGGTTGTTGGAGGCTGCAGAGATCACCTCTACCAAGGCGGAGCACCTCGTTTAAATGAGAGTGAGTCCTTAAAAAGTGAATGAGATTTTGAGGATGGTATTTCCTATTGTATGCGTTCAGCAAAATGGATTGCTGGTCCAAAAATTAGGCTTTGGGTATTAGTGAATAAAACCTGCAATGCTTAACAGTGCAGGTATTGTTGGAAACGTGTGGTCCAACAATCTCATGGCTGTGTGGGTATCACAGGGTATCCTTTCACAGACCAATGAAGATATAGGTCAGTTTCTTGGCCTAGCCTCTTCAGAGTCAAGGAACTTGTTAGACTCGGATGTATGAGGCTGCTACAGTGTGACACAACATACAGTTTTACAATAAACCTTTTTAAGGTGTAGAGGGAGTAGAGATTACACTCTAAAATAATGGTAACAATATATTATAGTAAATACGCAAACCACTAATGTAGTTATTTATTACTACGGTTGAGTATTATGTATTATATGTAACTGTATGCAATACATTTTTATGTGGCTGGCAGCACCACGGCTTGCTCATACCAGCTTCACTATAAATGCAGGAAAAATCGCAAGGGCTCGGCATCACTAGGCAACAGATGTACACAGGTGGTAATTCCATTCACGTCACCTTTCACATTCTCTGATGTCCAATCTTACCTGAGTCTTCCAGTTTGCTTTCACCAAACTTTTATTTTTGTTCTTAAAAGTGGTGTTAACACCTGCCATTCAGCATTCATCCCTTGCCAGGCCAGTTCACACTGACCTACCGCTAAGACAATCTGATCCTGCCACTCTCAGTACTGAGCTATGCTAAAGAAAGCTCATTTTTTTCTCCTTTTATTGTGCATAACTCTAAAAGATCACATTTGTTTATATTTTACTTGTCAGGAAACATTTACTGAAGCCTTCTGCTATGGTAGCAATGCAAAGTCTATGAAGAGATTGTTTAAAATCTGATCAAATCTTAGGGGATTTTTGAATATAATGGTTGATCTGAGGTAATTTGTTTAAAAGATTAGACTTGCAACATGAAGCAGGGTATTTCTGTGACTGTTATAGACATTATACTTGTTTAAAAATATTTAGGCAGTAAATGTCTTGCTAAATAAAAGAGATACCTAAAAAGTAAAGTTTAGGAAATGATAATAGCAATAATTTTTAAAAAAATTATAGCTGCCTTAGTCAGGGAATGTTGTCTCCAAAGTCAGCTTTCTGATGAGGCTTAAGGGAGGGAGGTGGACTTAACTGTTGGTGGCAAGACTGAAGAAAGGACCTGAGGAAATAACTCAGACTGTCTCAGTTTTACTTTACTCTGCTACAAAATGGGAAATTGCCATTATCATTTACAGAATGACCAATAACACTGTTGAACACACAGTAATAAAGCTAACACCGTACTTAATGTCTAGCAGTTTCTGTGCTAAGTGCTTCTCCTTTTCATTCGGTGCTTCTGAGTTTTAGAACCCTCCTTTTGAACGGTGAGAGACTGAGTGTTACAGAGGCCCAGTTCAAAGAAAGGTTAGGAGATGGAAAGGAGTGTGAAGCACAGGTCTTTTCGATTCCAAAGATTTCATACATAAAACACTACCCTAAAAGGGCTCTTTATGTGAACTTAAGGTTCTCCAAAGTTCAAATACTCTGTTAACAGCTCTTAATCCTTGCTTCTGGGCTCCTGACAGGGGAGAGCTCACAGCCACTGGAAGACAATTCACAGGTCATATGTGTCCAAAGCAAAATTCACAGGCTGATAATGTTAGTCACACACATTCACTATCACAGTAGTAAATATATCCTATGGAATTAAAAAATAAAGTTAATTATAGTACAAATGTTTTTTATTTTTCTAATCAACGGTTGTAAAAACTACTATGTACAGCACCTTGGATATGAGAGATGTTTCCATGTGGCTTCTGCACAACCTCAGGGTTGCTCTTCCTGTAGAGCACTGTGCGCTCATGGTTCTGTGGGGTTCAGTAATGCACCAGTTTTGCCCCAGAATGTGCCCAGATTCAGCCTGCAAAGCACCATTTTATCAAATGGGCCTTGGAAAAAAATGAAACAAAATCTTTCACTGTACTTCTGTTTATTTTACTGAACTGATATTGATGGAAAAATATACTTAAATAGTTTTATTGTAGATAATAGAAATAAGAAATGGTGAGAAGAAAGACAGAAGTTATTTTGGGGCTGATCTCTCTCTTCGTGGTGTGAGGACAGTGCTAGTTTTCTGCTGGTTTGCCATTCTACCCATGAGCACTGTACTGTCTGCCTCAGTGGTCAGGCCCTATCCCAGACAGTGGCAGAGGGGAAAGCGTTCACAGTGCCCGGATCGCTCCTCAAGGACACGTCTAGGAAGCCCTTCCACCTATGTTCCTGTGACCAAAGCTTAGCCACATGATTGCAGGAGGGCTACACACATTACAAACTCAAGTTGGGTGGGGAGGGGGACAACGGTTGAATGCTCCTTAAAAAAAACCCGAAGCAGTGGAAGTCTCTGTCAAACATATTAGTCTCTAGTCATACGCACACCTTTCATTTCTGGAACTAAGGTTGGAAAGCAGTTCTCCCTTGGCTATGTGTTTTCCTTGTATTTTTGAGATTTTTTTTTCTCATGTTTAATGATGATAACTCTCAAGGAGATGGGGGAAAGACTGCTGCCTTTGAAGCATAAGGGACCTTAATCTTCACACTGTCTTCGTTTGCTAGGGCTGCCTTTACAAACTACTGCGGAACGGGTGCCTTCAACAGTGGAAGCTTCTTTTCTTACATTTCTGGAGGCTGTAAGCCCAAGATGAAGGAATCAGAAGGGTTTGGTTTTTCCTGACTTCACTCTTCTTTAACTTAAAGATTATCTTCTCCCCGTGATCTCTCATTGTCTGCTTTCTGTGTCTCTGTGTCCTAATCTCCTTTCTCTCCCAGAAATATTGTTGTACAAGTGGGAAATAGGAGATTACATATGTGCATTTGTTGAACTTTTTGCTTTGATATGTGTATATATGGTGAAATAGTCAAGCTTATAAGCAGTTCTATCAGCCCACATGGTCACAATTCCGTTTCCGTGTGTGTCTGTCATTCCCACCTGATCCCTTCTTTTTGTGTAAAGATACTTAACATATACTTTCTTGGCCAGTTGTAAATGTGCAATGCCATGTTGTTAGCCAGCGTCATCATGCTATGCATTAGAACTCTAGAAATTTCTGATCTTGCTTAAATTTAATTTTGTTCCCTTTAACCAGTATCTCATTGTTTTGTCCCCGTCTCGGTGACGACTGTTTCATACTCTGCTGTTGTGTCTGTGAACATTTCAGATTTCACATGCAAGTGAGATAACGCAATGTTTACATTTCTATGTCCAGCTGTTCCACTTAGCATAATGCTCTCCAGGTTTATTTATATCATCACACGTGTCAAAATCCCCTTCCTTTCGGATACCTAATTACATGTGTGCCTCTCGCTTTCTCTTCACCCATTTTTGTCTGTAGGGTGAGAAAAGAGCCAGCTTCATACTTCAGCCGTGGGTATGCCATTTTCCAAACACCGTTTGTCAGACTGACTATTCCTTCCTCATTGCATAGCCTGCCAGTTTATCTCCACTGCCAGCTTCATGGGATCCTGGAGAGGTGACTGGACCCTGGGTGCTGTGCTCATTGGTGGGCCAATCCGCGGATGTTCACAGCAATTGTGCTGTGGGAGGTGGGTGCCTGGGAGGAGGTGGTGCCCTTTGCTGTGGCTGTGGAGAGTAATTCTCTTGCTGGAGCTCTTCCTCCGCTCGGTGCTTGTGGTGCCATGAAGCGAGTGCTTTTCTTCCACAACATACTTCCACCCCAATATTGCTGCACTGGAACTGGCTCACCATCGACTGGACCGTTTGAAACTTGGACCAAAACAAACCTTTCCACGTTTAAACTGAAGATGCCAGGTGTTTGGTGCAGTGGTGAGAAAGCAGACAAAAACCTGCTCAGGTGTTTTGTGTATTCTGATGGATGAGTTTGATTTATTTACATTTAAAATCAGGAAGTGTTAGAGGGAAGAGATATACATTTGTATCTTTATCCTTCTCCTTATCAGACTGATAAAGAAGGATTTATTATTGTTATTTGAACTGAATGTTTTGTTCGCCTTGTAGTTCTTCTATCACTCTTTTTGTTTTTTATAGTTTGTTGAGATTTTTAAATGTTCATAGTCCAGTGTGCGTCCTGGTGCGTAGCTACAGTCCCAGCTACACGGGAGACTGAAGCAGGTGGATAAATGGAGGACAGACTGAACAACGCAGCAGGATCCCATCTGAGGGAAAGGAGCAAGTGAACGGCCTTTGATTCCTTTCTCTTTTTCTTTTGTGTGAATTTTATAAGTATTTTCCTTGTAACTACAACTGATCTTCTATAAAATGTCTCATTGTTCTAATTGCATAAGTAAAGCTTTGAAGAATCTCTCATTTGCCTAAAAAACACAAATTTATATCTCTTCCCTCTAACACTTATTGATGTCACAATTTACATCTACTTATAAATGCGGAACTGGAGAGGAAGATGGTGTGCTATTGATTCTCCTGGAGAAGCTTGTTACGCTGGTTTTTCTGATAGGAACTCAGCTGTTCTTGTCAGAGGAGCTGGGGTCCTCACTGTCGCTGAGCATGGCTGCTGCTCTCTTGGGGGAGCTGTGGTGCTTACCTCACTTGAGCATCGCTTCCTGGCTCCAGTGCAGATCGCTCAATCTGCTGGCACAGATCCTTCACCCCACTGGTGCAGACTTCCTGGCTTTCACCACTGACCTTTGTGCCTTCCCAGTATAGATCTTTGATACAGACTTGCATGAGACACTGTTGTGGGCTCTGGGCCTCCAGATGGACTCATGGAGGACACTGCCATGGGCTCTAGGTCTCCAGCTGGACTCGTGCGGGACATTGCCATGGGACCCAGGCCCTCAGCTAGATTCTTTGGGTCTCTAGTGTGTGGACAGATCTCCTACACTCTTCTTCATTTGACACTTTGGGTGAATATTATAAAATAATCCTATAAATTATGTGTCCTGTATTGAATCTTTCCCCCTATAAACCCTGACTACAACAGCCATTGTCACCATTTTTCATTCTATTTCCTTTTGTTCCTCTGGATGATTCCCAGTGACCTCCTTTCAAGTGCGACCATGTTTTCTTCTGCTGATCCAGAAACCTTCTGTTGAACTCTTCAGTTCACTTTCATTCTGCTGCCCCATGACTTGGGTAGTGTTGTAAAATATTTTCTCTCCTCTGTCAAAATTCTCACTTTGTTCACACATTGCTCTCCTGACCACAGCAAATGTTTCCATGACTGTTCTTTTAATTCTTTACTGAGTTAATCATATATCTCTATTCCATTGGATTCTGTTTGGGGAGATTCATTCCACTTTTTAAAACGCTGAGCACATCTCCATGTCTTCAGGACCCTGACTCTCCACGTGTGTCTGCAATGCAGTGAGCAGCTCTCTCCCCTGTCTCCCTCATTGACCTCATGCAGAAGACCTTCACCAATCAGCCTGGGCAGATTCTGGAAACCTCTCAACCGTCTATACTTGTTCAGCCCACAGTCTTCAGTCTAGGCATCCTGGGAAGTTCAGAGTATTCTGAGTCCCATTAGTGACTTTAGACGGGAAATACAGGAACCAGTCTTCCCACTGGCAGCTGAAAAGGTAGAGCACTGGATGTGTGGTCTAATTCCCTCTCTCTCTCTCTCTATGGAGAAGCAGGGAGCTGAAATTTGCCTTTGCTTTGCATTGTGGTGAGGAGATAATTGGGGCAAATATCTCCGCTGGGGTTCAGACCTCATCCTGTTTCAAAGGCTGTGCTCTCTACTGCCTCCCAGAGACCTAGCCGACTTCAGCTTCTGTTAGCTCTCAGAGACTGTTGAGTAGTTTGAGAAGTCTCTTGGATTGCAAGCAGAAAAGTTGATAACTAGATATGAAGTCCTACTCCTTCCAGGAAAAAGCTGGAATCTTTATTTTCATCCCTGGAGTGAGCTGGGTACAGGGAGATGAAGGAAATGCCCCAAATACCTGAAGCTCTCAGCAGACTATTCAACACCTTCCTTATGCTGATACAGGCATATTAGAAGCCAGCTCCACAGGTAGTATCCAGAGTAACCACCACACTAGGAGGGCTACTACCTCTCTCCAGGGGAAGCTGAGCACTGAGCTTCATCACCTCTTGCTCTGTGATGAGTGAATGCAGAAGCTGACAGGGTACTGAGACTCCCTTTCAGCACCTCTTTGTTTTGGGTAGACCTCAGGGAGCTAATAAACGGCACAACTGTTTATCCTTAAAGGCAGGTGGATTCTGGAGCAGACTCTTAGTAGCCAGAAAAGTTTAACACTGCCTATGCCCCTTCAAGACTGATAACCTTTTCTTCTAAGGACACCAGTCCTATTGGATTAAAGCACACCCTAATCACTTCCGTTTACTTTAATCACCTCTAAACACGCTCTCTCCAAATACAGGCACACTGATGGGTATTGGATTCACAATTTCAGGAAATTGTAAGAATTTCAGGAGACACAATCAGCTTTTTTTACTATTTTTTTCCTCTCTCAGAGAATTGAATGTACATATCCATGTGACACCTTAAAAGTTTTATAGCTTTCTATTTTCCCTTCTACTTCCCTCGCCATGGGGGATGTGCGCAGGCTGCTGTGGCTGTGCTTCCTCTTCCTGCCCTCTGCCTCTGTCTACTCTTAGTTTTCAATCAGTGTCATCTAGCTGTCCCCGTGAGTGTCAGATGCCCTGGGTGATCATGAACATCCAAATCTAGCACGGGAAACACAGAACCCTGGATCTGTCACTCCAGAATCAAACTCCTGTCTGTCTCAGCAAAGAGCACACCAGCTGTAACTCAGATCAAAATTTAGATGCCGTCCCTTACATGGTTTCCTCACATCCAGTGAATCAAAAAAGTACTATTGGTTCTACTTTGAAATATAAATGCCAGGGTCTGTTTAATTTCTCATTACTTAATTGCTACACCCAAGTTCAAGCCTGCATTACCTCTTTTATATAAACTACAGAGCTAGTCTCTTATACAAACTCCCTAGCTGGTCTCCCAGCTCTTTGCCTATACTTTACTTTCCTACCTGTCCCTAAAGTGATGTTAGAAGCACACACTTAAATGGTGGTCACAGTGTGTAAATATGTGCAAAAAACCACTGAGCTTTACATTCAAATTTCCCCTTTTTCTTTTATGTAAGATTTGAATTCAATTTCAAAAGATGTGGATAAACAAACATAGCGAAGTGACCTTTTTAAAATCGCAGCTCAGAGATCGTCAGTGGCTGATCATTGTACTTCCAGGGCACCGTAAGTTGTTCGTGTTCTCTTAAAACTTCTAACTTCATTTTCTCCTCTTGGCACTTATACCAAACCACTTGCACTGCCCACCCCCGGTGTTTGCCGCTCACACTGCTCTGTGTGAGCGTTCCCTCTAAACTTTCATGTTTTGGAAACGCGGGCTCCGGGGTGGCAATGGGAGGGGTCGTGGGACTTTTGAAAGGTAGAGCAGAGAGCGAGGTCCTTGGGTCACTGTAATATAGATAGTACTGTTGGGGCTATGGGAGCACGCCTGCTACTCACCGGAAGCTAGGCCATGACCCAGCACCAATCACCTTGACCTTTGTCTTAAGGACTACCACCAGGAGGCAGAGACAGGAATAAAAAAATCCCCGAAAAATTCCAAAGACCCAAACCAGGATTCATGTGTGCCAGGCCTGTATGCTCTAGAGTAACCCTTCTTCCCTCAGAGCTCATTAAAGGTGCATACATATGCACTGCATCTCATACATCTAATTACAACAGAGTGAATTAAGGGGAAGCTGATACGACTGATAGGACTCAACACCCTGTCAATCATGTTGCTAATCCTGCTGTAAAAGAACCAGTGGCAGGTGCCCTAGACCTGGTAAAACATCTCAGTTCTTAAGCCAGAAATATTCAGTACCTATGCCATCTTCCTTTCGCTGGTGCAAGTCCACCTATGCGAGGGTAGCTCTACCCTTTAAATTTTGTTAAGCTCTGCTCCTTTTTCGTTACCCTCACGTGCCAATTCTCTGTGCACAGGTCGTTCTGGAGGGCTCCTGAGCGCTCCTGGGAGGGGGTTTCGTAAGCTGACTCCACCTCCTGGTCACTGTTGTGCTCACTACACTCCCGCTCATGGCATCCTGCTGCTCCACCCACTATGAGGCGGTACAGCCGAGGGAGGGGCCCAGGGCCCAAACTGCGCAAAAGAAACCTTTCTTTATAAAATTAGTCTGTTTTGTATATTTAGTTATGGTAATGGAAAATAGGCTACAGCATAAAATTGATAATGAGTAGGACTCTTCTTAGATGTACTTTGGATGTAGAGTACTTGTTTCACATGTGCAAGATTTTGCATATTTCACACACACACACACACACACACACACACACACACACACACATCGAGAGACAGAGAGAGACAGAGAGACAGAGAGAGAGAGGAATGACCTAGGGCATTTGGTGGGAGAAATTTTGAAACAACAAAATATTTATGCCATGGCTTGAGTATCATTGGCCCATTTTTCTTTAGATCTACGATGACATGCAGGAGGAGAGGAAACAGCATGGAATGAGTCAGATCGGTTAGACCCGATGAGCGGGCCATGAGAAAGCACCTAAGCTGTGACCAGGAGGGTGGAGGCGAACAAGTGTGCGGGAGGAGACTCATAGGAAAGGCGATCCATCCATCATCAGAACAATTCAAAAGGGCCTTATAGGCATCTCAGATGTATGTGAGGCTGCCTCTCCCTTCAGCAGCCTGCAGACAAACCAGGGCAAAATGGTCTCATGCAGCCCCAGGGGGTCTTCCACTCTCATCAGTACACAGCCTCAGTGCCCAGCGTGGTGTCAGGGATTGTTTCCCTGTGTTCAGCGTGCAAAGCCCTCAGCAACCTCATGCGGCTCCAGCAGACCCAGGTGTCAGCTATGCTGGTGTTCGATCTTTACAGCATCGAACAAGATGCTGGCTCTTAGGTCTGCAGAACAAGCAAGCTATGGGGCAATGGCAGCTTCCACCAAGATTTCAGAGAAAACTATGGTCAAATTTACAGAAGTTTACTGCAAAGTAGAAGCCCCTACAGAGAAAAAGCAGTAAACTGATTCTCGCTGTGTCTATGGGTGTGAGGACACAGCAGCGACCCCAGAAAGGCTGCGTAACCAGAAAGGTGCCTGCCGTGTCCAGGAAAGCTGGCACAACTGACAGAACGAGTGCACAGCCCAAGAAAGCAGCCGTGGGCCAGTAGCCAGCAAAGCGGTAGGACTGGGTGACGGGGCTGTGGAGGGTCCAAACCTCACCAACACGTAGAGAGGATCTGGGACGTGGAGCTGGAGGGCTTACTGTCTGCCTGGCTGCTTTCCAGTTTTGCTTTGGGCTGATGATTCGTTCCCATTTGTCTGTTTTTCCTTTAGGAATAGTAAAGTCTACCACGTTCCTGTTTCTCTGTTGTGCATTTGGAATTATGCACCTTTACTTTTTAACAAAGACTTACAGTGGAAAGAGTTTGTTGTGAGTCCCAGAGGAGATTTTGGGCATGGATTTGTGATTGATTCTGGAACAGTTAGAGCTTTAGGACTCTTGGGATGTGGTAAATGTGTTTTGTTTTGAGAAATGGCTATGAATTTTGAGGGCTGGGACCAGAATGCTATGGTTTTAGCTTCACCACTTAAAAGATATTTTCAAACAGACAGAATCAATGCAGGGCTAGGTATCCTTACTTCATGTAAATGAGTATATCCCCAGACATTACCTGCAATACATTTTTGGCAATTTTAGTTTGATTTTAATATATTATGAAAAGACACCTTATGTATAAAAATGATACTCTGAAGGCTTTTATTAAACAAAAGAGAGTTTTGTGATCTGAATACATGGTCTCTAAGTTTTAGTACTTCAATAATCTTGGGAAACCTTTTAATTTGTTGGACTCTTTATATTTAAAAAGGATTATTCTACAAATAATAACAGTAAAGTAATCACAGTATAATTATATGATAAAATATAACAATTATGACAGAACACATTGTAAAGCACAAAAGATTTTAAAAACTAGAAATTATCCTTCAAATAAAGATGAGAAATATTTATAGACCTATGGCTCAAGCCACAGTGACTGAACAAGGAGAAAGTTATTTTAACTCTAAAATAAGAAAACCATATTTGAAAGGAAATTTGTAGACATTTTTCCAACTGGAAATTGATTAGTATTCTGATTAATAGAATTGGTAAGTCTTTGCAATTAACATCAACTTTATAATCATGTTTATTTTCTCATAAGTTTTAATTTTGGTTCAATTGATTACTGAGACATGTAGCTTAAGCACCATCCTCTGAAAATTCTTTTTCTTCATCAAGAAATTATAGGTGAGTTCAACCTTCTAGTTTTTATTGAAAAAATCCTTTAAAATATTAACTGAGACTTGTGGAAAAGTAACCAAAAAGTTCTCCAATAGAAATACCTTCCTCATCTACATGTCCATCTATCCTATTCTGACTTGCTTTTGATTACATAATGTTGTACTTCTTAAATCAGAAGGACACAAGACCACATGCCATGCACTTGTCTCTGTTTTTGTGGAATAAGTGCCTGCGGTACTTCTGAGAGGTTTTCGCACTAAGCAACTGCCTCACATGATACCAGAACAAAATCCTCAGATTCTCTGATTTGGATTTTTCTTGTCTTCTGTCTGCTGCCCTTGTTACTGAAGATGCTTGTAAGACATGAGCTTTGCTTTACAATGCTTTCTGCGCCAGTAATACCACTTCTGCCATTCAAAAGTCAGTCTCCGCTGCTACTGTCATCTGCTGCCCAGATATCTGCTGTTCCAGATGATAAGGCCTGTCCCATCCTGTTGCTATTGCTAAAGACTACCAGCTCCTGTCTTAGCACTGGGCAGAGAGCACAGTTCCCCCGCTGTCACTTTCTTCCATGATGCTCCAGTGGCCAAGAGATTGTGGAATATTTCATTTCGGGATATGATTCTACCTTCACCTACATGGTCATAGATTAGACCTATGACTCTGATAAAGCCATAAACATGAACTGAAGATCGTTAATGTCCCTGAAACATAACTGTTCAGTCTTTTCCACAATTACCATGTTACCTATGTAAAACCAGACTGGTAGGTTTTGAAAGTTGTAAAGTTTAAGATGAATGACTGTCCAGGATGAATGCAGTTAGTAAATTTTAATGATCAAGTTCATTTAGTTAAAGACTGAGTAGCTAAGGAAGCAACACTTGATATTGTACTCAACATTCTTTATAATTTAACGGTAGACAGCAATTCACATATTTGCAGATTTGTAGCTTTTTACTGATGTTCACAGCATACAAATTATAACTTAGTGGCCACACTGGATATGTCTTCAATAGCAATAAAACATAATTTGTAAATATCTCTAAATAAAATATCCATTACAAGCATCCATATTCAGAAAAAATTAGGTTTTCTAATGTGTCTATTCATTCTCTGTAGAGGTTGCTAGCTCTTAGAAGAAAGAATAGTCTCTACTGAAAAACAAATCTGGCATTCCAGTGGTTTTGTTTTAATCATTTCCTCATTAAACAGTTCTTGAAAACTTGCAAAGTATCTGGATGTGGATATTATGTAGTGAGAATTACTGGGGCTAATTCTGTTCTCAGATGTACAAATTCATACTGATTTCAACTCTTTCACTCAGAACGTCCATCACATGTGTCACTCATGTACAGAAGAGGCAAGCAGCTCTGCAGAGTATTAGTGTCTTGGTGTAGCGATGCCGTGCTTGCAGCATCGGCCTTTGAGCTTTTACAAGAAAGTGGGAAGAAACTGACATCCATTTTGATACCACAAAAGATTCTTTCTTTTTTTTACTCTGCTGGTGATTTCTGTAGATGTGCAAAAACTTTCAGTAAGATGAGGTCCCAGTTACTGATTCTTTGAAGTGTTTCCCTTGCAGTTTGATTTTTGTTCATGAACTCTCTGCCTACTCCTATGTCTTCAAGATTTTTACCTACCTTCTCTTCCAATAAATTCAGTGTTTCTGTTTTAATATTGACATCTGTGATCCATTTTGACTTGAGTTTGGTGCATGGTGATAGACTTGGGTCTATTTTCAGTCTATACTAACTGGCTGTCCCTCAGACAAAGGTCTTCTATCTAGAACATACAAAGAATTAAAAAGATGAACCTGTCCAAATTCAAAGACCCAATCCAGAAATGGGCATCTGAGATGAATACACACTTCTCAGATAAAGAAATACAAATGGCAAATAAATATATGAGAAAATGTTCTACATCTTAAGTCATTTGAGAAATGCAAATAAAAATAACATTGAGATTTCATCTGACCCCAGTAAGATTGGCCAGCATCAATAAATCGTCCAATAACAAATGCTCGCGAGGCTGTGGAGAAATAGGAACTCTGCCACACTGCTGGTGGAAATGCAGACTGGTGAAACCACTGTGGAGATTGGTTTGGAGATCCCTTCTGGGTATTTTCCCAGAAGATTTGAAAACAGCATATCACTGTGATATATGTGCACCCATGTTTATACCAGCACAATTTGTAATAGCTAAATCATGGAAACAACCCAAATGTCGACCCACAGAGGACTGGATTAAAAAACTGTGGCATTTTTACACAATGGAATATTATTCAGTTGTAAAGAAAGACATTCTAGGGGCTTTTATAGGCAAATGGTCACAGAGACCATACTCATAAGTGAGGTAAACCAGATGTGCATGTGTAAACAGCGTATATTATCATTAGTGTAGGAACCTGGAGGTGAGAATATAGATCGGGAGGGATGAAGGGAGACTGCTCAAGGGTAGAGAGCAATCGGGATGAAGGGAAGGAGAGGAGGAAGAGGGGGATAGCTGTGTAGGTACGTAGGCATGTGCAGGATGGCTGACATGGTTGCGCTGTTGTCTCATGTCATATTGATGTGGGAAACAATCAGTGATTAGTTGTTTGATTAACCTTGCATGTCTGTTTGTGTTGTCCTGAGTATACACTTTGAAGCTACCAACGTGTAATACAACAACCATTGTCGATCCCCTGCCACCTGTAGTTCGGTTTTTGCAATGTTCTTGTGCTACTGTATGTATATTTGTTAGTGTTTTTGTTCTTTTACTTTTAAAATAAAAAAAAAACAAGAAAAAAAGATTTTCTTTGATTCTACTAAGGGAACTTCTTCTAGTGAGCTTTTATTTTATTCTTAAAATTTTATTTATTCATTTTAAAAATAATAAAAAAATCCAAAAAAACTCCTTAAAACAAAACAGCAAAAAACAAGGTACAGAGCTTCAAAACAAGATGACAGGAAATTAACAATGGCTGTTCTATTACATATCGTTATCCAGTGAGCTTTAGAATTCCAACATTCG
Source organism: Dinomys branickii (assembly GCA_004027595.1). NCBI lineage: Eukaryota > Metazoa > Chordata > Mammalia > Rodentia > Dinomyidae > Dinomys > Dinomys branickii. The sequence goes on from PVLD010000800.1 coordinate 244,302, forward strand.
GGTGTAAATACAGGGACTAATATAAAAACCCATATGGTATAATATCCTTTTGTATCCTGAATAATATTATGATGGGTCCTCACTAAAAGAGAAAATATAAAAATAAGAAGGGTTTTCTTATTACTACAAGAGAAGAAAAAGATAAAATATTAAGATCCTGCCTTTAATAGTAAGGAACTTCAGAGTCATAGATGAGAGTGCTACGTGGGCAAACACCCAAGATGTCAGGAGAGCAGATTTCAGAGCTGCCTTCCAGTTGCTTCTGCGTGGCAGCGCAAGCTGGCCGCGCTCTGTGCAGACAGCGCCGGCCAGCCATAGGGGCCTGGAGCAGCCACCTCACAGCGCCGGCGCAGCCGTCCCGGTGGGTCGGCTGATGCAGTTACCCCCAGTGAATGCAGCAATCCCGGGGAAGCCAACAGCGGAGCACTGCCGGCACGAGAGGCAAGGTGACTGAGAGACGAAGCAGGGTGGTGACATTTTCCAGTTTGCCTGAAATAGCCTTGGCGTAATTCTTGATGTTGTTTCTTTGTGTGTTCTCTAAGTGACTCACTCAGGTCATTTCATAGGCTGGCGCACCCATATCTCAATGGGTATATGGACTGTCAATGCCTAACAGCTCACAGCATTCCAGCCTGCCCCGTGCCTCTGACTGGAGGTAGAAGTCCCTGCCCCCACCCCAAAGGGGTAACTGTACAGAGAAGCTTATGCTCCCGAGTCTCCCCCGCAGCGGGCGGTGGTCGGTCTTCACAGAGACCGCATCTCTGTTCCTCTGCCTTTCCCTATTCCACTTCGGCAGTCCTTTGCAGCGGTAGCTGAAGAGGACGCCCCAGATAAGTCACAGGTACGGAACAGTTGTCACGGGTGTCCCCTTCTTCACGCCTCGATTTGCGTGATGAATTTGTCGTAGGCATCACAGTCTAGTACGGGCAGCATGGACAGCGGTGTGCGGAGCTGCTGAGAGGAGCGGCCGGGGGGTGGGGGGCGATGAGACCGCGGGAGGCCGCTGGGAACGCGGCAGACAGAAGCAGGAGAGAAGCAGGAGGAGAGCGAGGCGGACTGCAAGGCACAAGCCAGGCCTCCGAGGGGCTTCACGGCCGTGCTACACGGAGGAGGCACAAGGCTGTGTGCGAGAGTGAGAGCTACTGCTCCGACTGATTTGGATTTAACTCTAAAAGTTGCTTCGTGGGAGCCTAGGGGTGTTGTGGTTGTATTGATATTAATGTTGCTTGGCTGTTGAAGTCACTTGTTAACTTTTGTTAATAAGATAAAATTAGCAGTTCTTTTGTCCTTATGCTAGAGGTAGTCCGATACCCTGGATCTGCGCAAACTTCGAGCGGTTATGGTTTGTGTCTGACCCTGGATTCTGCACTCGCTGGGCTGGTCTTGCTCAGTGCAGTAATACGGCGCCATTAACCAGAGGACTGGCTCAGAGGAGCCGTGCACAGCGTTGGCCTGAGGGGCGGACTGAGATGCGGAGAAGTGCAGTGCGAGAAGAGAGGACGGATGTGTCTGCTGGGGAGACAGGGAAGGGGCTGCAAAGGAAAGAGCCCCAGGGGCTAAACAGGGGTTTTCAAAAATACAGCAAGTGGGCATGTCGGGCGAGCCGCGCGGAGGGCCCCAAACGCCGCCGGAAGCGGAGAGAAAGATTTGCTGGGTCCTAGCGCCCCGAGAATACAGACAGCTCGATCCCTCCCATCCCCCGACCCGGCGCAGCTCACCGGCGACTCCCCACAGAGATCGGCTCTCTGGCGGCGGCAACGACCAGCGGTCTCACATTTCGTGCGCATCGGGCGGGCCGCGCAGAAAGCCCCAGAGGATAGACTGGCACCTTGGAACCTTCATGCCTGCAGGGACTCCAATAACTGGTGAGATATCGGCGCTCGCGACCAGATCACCGAGTGGGGGAGGAGATCCATCCCTATACCTGCAGGGAACCCTGGGAGGGTGGGGGAGCAGTCTTACACACCTCACCCAG